>CM071678.1:28541610-28874110 GCA_036553675.1 Solanum okadae | reverse complement strand
TCAAAAAATTTGCCTAAGATCATTTGAATTGTTCGCTGATCTCTATCAACCGGACCAACAGAGAAAATTCTAGGTGTCATCACACAATGTTCAAGTCAACCTCTCCACACAAGGCATTGATACAATTATCAAACAAGAATCCACACTTTCTAGCTAGCGTGCAATGTTCATCACAAGAGACTTCATCGACAATCGGCTAGTCACAACAAGATGCTCAAAGTTCACTTATTGCTTATGTAACTTCGTTTGCCTCATCGTAGCCGCACATTCATTTTGTTCAATTAAGAGCACTATTCAATTCATCGGTATTGATCACAACCGACACTCAAATTTGTACAAGAACATCCACAATCACACACAAGAGGTGGTCGATTTCACATCAAAACAATGGGCCACAAGTTAAGAACAACCGCAATACCATAACCAAGATAAATATATATAAACAATTAAGCTCCACTATTCACTTCATAAAAGCATAATATTCATAACAAAATAGCCCAAAAAGAGGTAGGTATGGAAATACCTCACCCCACCAACAAAAAATGCAGTTGTCCTCAAATGTAACTAAAAACAGAAATAGTCTAAACAATGACAAAGAATGAGGTAAGAAAATCATCCTGCCAGGCTAAGCCTAGGTGAAGTCTGCATATCCACAGCTCCCTCTGTTTGAGCATCAGTGCCCGGTGCCACATCATCTTTGGCTCCACTGGAGCCCACCATGGAAGTATCTCTCAAAGAGGCCTGTCTGGCAGTCTCGTACATGGCACCCTATAAGTCGACCAGGTCCTCATAAACAACCTCTTCTCGATCACCAAGCTGCTCCTCATTCATCTCAGCCTCGGAAGCAGCACCAATGTCATCAGCTCTAACCTCATCTCCGGTGGTATCCGGAGGCACATCTGAACATGCTGGAATATCTAAGTTGGGGACATCTGGTATATCCACGGTACAAAAGAGCATGGAGTGGTCAGTGGATTTCAACTGGTCCACATCATTACGGTGTCCTGCAAGATCGGCCTTCAAGGTCGTCACCTCAGTATCAGCTCCCCGTCCTCTCTCACACACCTCAGCTCTCGCAGCAAGGGCATCGATCGAAGCTAAGAGAGGTGTCAATGCAGCAGCAATGTCTCTCTTGATCATCCCAGGAATCGCAACTTCTAGTCGTAAGGCACGCATATCATCAGACTAGGCTGGATGTCCCATCTTGAACAACATCTCATGGGTGATTGGAGGCCTAGTAGTAGTAGTAGTAGCAGTATCAGCATCAGATCTGGGGGGAAAGGGTGCAACAGAAGAACTCGGTGTCTTAGAAGGGGTAGAGCTGGTAGTAACTGAAGGCCTGGTGGCCTGAGTAGGAAATACTGCCTCTACAGGTAATGTGTCAGTAACGACCTCCGGGAATGTGTCCATCGGGGCTGCTCTCCTCCTATCAGCCTCATCCTTTTGGTACTCGACCTCAATATGCCGGATATTAGTAGAGGAGGCAGGTGTCACCTCCGCATCCATCTTCTCATCTCGAGGAACACGGGCCTGTCTGCACAGTTCAGTGTTCAACACTGGAAATGTAAGCGATGTTTGTCTCTGCTTGGCCCTCATGGCCATCTCCAGCTCAATCAACAGTCCCAGATTCAGCTTCTGGTGAGCAATGATAGACCCTAAGCATGCTGCCTTCGAGTGTCGCAAGATAGATTTATTTTGAGATGGCATGATAGTGTTGTTGATGAACCCGAACCAGTATCTCACAGCCACGTTCAAGCTCTTCTTCTCTATATGTGCTCCTGCCCTATCTACCTCGAAGTGGCATCAGATATAAGGGGTGCTAACCAACCCTTTAGGTCCTCCAATGTGTTCTTCTTGATTAGATCGATGTATTGGTGCCTGAAATTATAAGTGCACCCTAGAACAGCATTGATGTCAGAACTGTCACATTTCACTTTCTTGCCTCAGACTATGACAGAATCAACCGGCTTGAACATGCTGGCCTTCTTCTTCCCCTTAGGGACCAGCTCACCATAGGCCGAATAAAACTCTCGGACCCAATTGGGAATGTAGGGGACTCGGGGTTTGGCGAAACTTTCAAATTTGTGGAACTTGATAGTGTTCCCCACTTTAGGAAACCTGTCCACCACGTTGTTGGTAGACAATCTCTTCTCTTCAAGAATGGTCCTTAGTCCCTCGGCCTTGAGTCTATTTAGTGGTGGGGGAAGAGGACCCTGAACTGGTGGAGCTGGGACCACCATTTGTGCCGGAAGAGGCACTGGAGCTGAAGCTGAAGTGGTCGGCTCTGGAATCCTAGATAGATCATGGAAAGATTTGGAGCGGAGCTCCGCGTTCCGGGCCTATAGCAACTGATCATCCTCAGGCTCAGAGATTAAAGCTTGAGAGTCCCCCTTGACTCACCCTCACTCTCAAAGGTAGTGAGGTGAATTTCGTAAACACCTTCACTGTCTGTGCTTGCCTCCTTCGGAGGCACAACTACGGGCTTTTTTCCCTTGCCCTTGCCTCCCTTTTGGGGCAGCTTTGTTGCCTTTGCTCGGGATGCAGTTGCATCTTCATTTATAACTACTCCACGTTCCCGCTTTCGTGGCGGCATGTCTCTTTTGGACACTTTGGGTCTAGCCATTCCTGCAACAATGTAGAAAGACGTTAAAAAAAATTCAGAAAAGTGCAGAAAATAAGCTACAGAAAAACTCGTTGAGTAGAACCATTCGGCGAGTCGCCAAATTAGTTTGGCGAGCCAAGTCGGGCTCACCAAAAGTTCCAGCACAAAAAATTGAAAAATTCAAAGCTGTTCGGCGATGTCCAGGGACTTTTGGCGAAACGCCGACACCAATCGGCAAACTAGAAGTAGTCCGCTAAAAGTTACAATGTATTTTAAGGAATTAGGGGCGTAGAAGGGCGATCAAGAAGTACTTTCGACAAGAGCACAAGCGTATCGCCAAAAGCTACAGCACACAAACTTAACAATTAGAGAAATTAAAGGCGATCTAGGGTGATTTAGGCGAACCGTCTAACTATTCGGCGAGCTTGACCTAGCTCGCCAAACAGCTCAACGTGCTAGTTTTCAACCCCATTCTTCAAAATCCATCCTGCAGCCCACGAAATCAAAATTAAAAACATACACTATGAATTAAAGTAAGACCCATACTACCCATGACCTCAGGGTACTCAGACTTTCCCGATTTGGCCAAAATTGGCAATTCGACGTCTTTTGCCCTTAAGAATGACATCAACCGCACTATCATTGGGCAAAATATGACATTTAGCACAGTCCCAGGTTACTCAGACTTCACCCCACTAGACCCAACACACATTTATCATAAACTAATAATTTAAACACGATTTCAACAAGCAAAGGCATGAGAATCATTCATATACAAGCAATTAGACACGAATTCAATTCATTTTGGGCATTCCAACAATTAAACAACGATTACCCAACAATTTTCAACAAAAATTTATCGATTTCATTTGAATTCAACCACAATTTGAGTATGGGGTTCGGAAAAACTAACCTTTTATGCCGAAATGAGATTTGTAAAGCTAGGCAGTGAAGTAAAATCCAAATTCCATCCTGTCACGACCCAGGGGTACCCCCTAGATGTAACAAGGCGTACTCAACCCCGGAAGGTCTCATACAAGCCCTTTAGCATATCATAACATAAGGTAAAAGAAATGATGCAGATTTTTTTTAACTTTATCCATAAGTCATTTATAAAAGCAAGCGGAAGTTTAGACTTGTTTCATTATAGCCATCTATTACAATACTTGAACCAAGATAGGGACACAACCTTTTCAGCATAGTTCTAAAATGAAATAACTAGAAGGGAACTACAAATGACTCATACGTCCTTGAATCTTGAGGACTCACCAACTAGCAAGGAGAATAGTCGATCCAAGCTTGAACCAAAGAAGATCGCCTTAAGAACCGAACCTAGACTTGTAGAAAAATGTAGGAAAATATGGGTTAGTACAAAAATTGCACTAAGTATGATAGCCATGCATAAAAACCTTGAAATCATGCTAAAAATGACATTTTAGTTGAAAGTTATGTTATATGGCAAGTTTGAGAATCATCATGCACAATAGTGTAAAAGCATAAGTCATAGCATATTCAACATATAGATTATCATAGCATAATAGAACCATCTCATAAGTAACTTTAAGTTATACTTGTGCAATGCATAGATAAGATCCCATAATCCTATCTATACTAAGTACCACTTCTTGGCCACCATAATCATACTTATCATTCTTTGATCTCATCTTTAGTTAATACTCATAGACAAGGAAACCTTCAGATTTACTAAGTCATATCAAGGAAATCAACTCATAACAACAATCCACGTTAAGCATACTTCATTTCATAAACCGTTATTACATATAAGGAACACACCATAACTACTCTCAAAGACTACTTGTGCAATGCATGGATGAAGTCCCATACCCCCACCCACACTAAGTAGCGCATTCTTGAGAAGCAATAGTTCATAATCATTCATTGTGGGGGTAAGCCTTAACCGTCATAGACTATGTGAGCAAATCATGGAATCCGGTGTTACCCACACCGAAAAGGGTGTCCTACTTGCCTAAGGTAGAACCATTAACTTAGCTTAGGTGGATCCACTAGCTAAAGAACTATGAGGGCACATAGTTATGGGACAAAGAGATTTCTACTAGATACCCCACCTCAACTCATGTATGGGCATCCATCTCAAGAGATTGCTACTATAAACCCCGCCTCAACTCAAGTGAGGGCTTCCATCTCAATCAATATCCACTCGGTGCTTAGCATTATTCCCTACGGAGTACTTATCATTTCATTACTTGAGTTCATTTATATGGAAGAATGTATCAACACTCAAACCAACATCATTCATAAGATAGCTCCTAGATCCAATAGGTGAGAATAGCCTTTTAACCTAAGAATCCCCATATGGTGAGAAAACCTTTCACAACATGTCATTATCATTCATAAGTGTATAATTGAGAATCCTAATCATAGAAACTTCATTCATACTTCATTCACAAGTGAGTGTATGTGAGAATAGCCTTTCAACAATACACAAATACATCATAGACATAGTCACTTTACTCTCAAAGTATTCATAAAACATGTACATAAACTTCGTAATCATGCATAATTCTCATAAATTGATCTTCAAGGACCATAGACCATGATTCATCAACACATATGGAATTACTATATTAGACATGGATGATAACATAATTCAAGTAACCCAACTATAACAAGCATAATCTCATATCATCCTTCTAAAACCAATAATTCTCATCATAAGATCCAAATTGGGGAAATTAGGGATTTCATGGGTTCTTGGGGGAAATCATCATAAATCAACAATAAATCATCAATTCAATCATAACACATCATAAATAACCATTAAAAATGTTTTTGGAAAGAACCCACAAGATTGAAGTCAAACCCTTACTTTTGGGGAAATGACTACTTTTAAAATTGAACTTTGGAGGGGCTCTATGGGTGAAGGCTACCCATAGATGAAGAGCTACCATATCTTAGTTATGATTCTTCAAGTAAATTGAATCAAATATCCTTGATTCTTCAAGTCCTAGCTCCAATTTTACTCTTCTTCTTCCTTCAGTTCTAGAGAGAGAAATTGTGTAAAAGATGAACTTTGCGACTTTAATTTAGGTTTTGGGAAATAATGAAGTGAATGGGTGTACTTTGACTTAAAAAGGCTTATATAGGTGTATAAATATGATACAAAATGACCTCATTTAATAACTACCTAAATTGGAATTTACCAAAGAACCCCTTACTAGACAGGCCCCTCCTAGGTGCCACGACTAGGCTCACGACCCGTCAAGGGCACCACGGCTCATGGTGGTGCCCGTGGTCCCTTGACCAGTAGACCCCTTAACTTGGAAAGCCCCCAAATGGTGAAGGCAACCCCATAAGCCTTCCCACGGGTCGTGGTCTTCACTACGAGCCGTGAAGTGGCTCGTGAAGGGGGCCTTTCTTGGGGCACTTTGTGAGCTCACTGCCTCACCCACCACGGGTGGCACCACGACTTGTGGTGGTCACCCCGGGTCGTTAAGACCCTCGTAGTCATGGTTGTTAGTGGCTAGGCATAGTTTGGTAGCCTTGGCCCCCTTGTCATGGCCCTCACCCAATTTCCTTGGCCTTTGCCCTTCACTCTTGACGTTAACCCTCACATTTAGGCTCTAGTTTAAACTACTAACTTCTGGGGTGTTACACGTCCCCGAGCAAAGATTCCAAATGGTACGAGAGTAAAAAATGCAAAGAGTACAAAAGATCTAATGCAGGGTGTGAGAGTACGGGAGTTAAAAATGGGAGAAGATGAAGGATTTTGAAATTTTAAACCGTTTGGCCTTTAAAACCTTTTAGTTCGCGCTCCATTCGGCGATATAAGTCGAGCCCGCCGATCCACTTGGTGATGTGTCAAGTGGTATTTTGGCTCATCGAGTTTTACAGAACTCCCAACAATTTGGGGGTTCAAATGACGGATAAAGTCGGGCTCGCCGACTGAGATTTTGGCTCGCCAAGTTACCCGTTTTCTAACACTTTTCACTTTTTAACTTGCACAATCAACACCCATTATTTAAAAACAAAATTTAAAAACATCAGAGACTTGGGTTGCCTCCCAAGAAGCGCCTTATTTAACGTCGTGACATGATGGAAATACAAATTCAAGCATCATTCTTCGGGTTGGACAAGGTATCACTTGGCAGGTCCCTTTTGGCCTTGGGTTCAAATGCGATGAGAGTTGACCCATTTGCATTTCCAGCTGCTTGATAGAGATTGAATGAGCAGTCACCATTTGATTGAGAGTTGAGACATCCTCCTTCATCTCTTTCAACACTTTATCTGAACCTTCAACCTTGTTAAGAATGCGTGAGAGCATGTCTTCCGTTCGAACATTCGGGTCAGGCCTTTGTTCTTTAGGCTTTTGGCGCTCATGAAGTGGGACGTACCTATCCTTGTCACCCTCTCTTTCCTTCCAAGTAGCGTTACCATCACACTGTTCTCTGTCACGATCTCTCCATCCATCATCTTTGTTCCAACCCAGATTTCCACCCGGCCTTTGATAGTTTTGACAAAAATCTCCACCTTGATTTGCAAGGAAATTCACTTCCTCATTGTACAATGCTTCAAACTGTGCCTCATCGGGATTTGCTCCACCAACACCCACAACATTCACACTTTTCATCCCACTGCCCATCACATTTTTCAATAGTATGTCCAGTTGGGTCATCATCTTTGCCATGTTTTGGTCCCTCTCTTGATCCTTCTCGATCTGCTCTTTTGTCACTCTAAACGTGAGAGGGGACACTTGGTCCTCACGAGTGTACCATGCTCTATTGATCTTGGTCATGCAGTCAAGGAGTTGAGATGCGACATCCCAAGATTGTTGCATTATACCTACAGGAACAAAGTTGATCAGCAACTCCTTTGTTCACCGAGTCAAGGCTTCTGTAAAAGTATTGCAACAAGACATCATGTGGCAGCCCATGGGTTGGGCACTGAAGAAGAGCTTTGAAACCTCAACCACGTCTCGCGGATTGGTTCGCCTTCCAAGCATTTGTACCCTTGAATGCTATCTCTTAACGTCATCATCTTTGATGGGGTAAAGTACCTTGCAAATAAGGTTGTGGTCAACTCATCCCAAGTGGTAATAGAGTTTCTCGGAAGATAAGCCAACCACTTTGTGGCTTCTCCCATCAATGAGAATGGAAATAATAAAAAACAGATCGATTCTTGAGATGTGTTCTTAAATGAGAACGGTCCACAAACGTCAACAAAATTCCGAATGTGCTCATGGGGATCATCATGAGTCAGCCCTCCAAACAATCCCTTCAATTGTAGGAGCTGAAGCATTATGCTAGTTATGTGAAAAACAACGTTCCCTTCAGCTGGTGGTAGAAGTATGGCCCCAATACCACCTGGTTGGATCAAATCATTAACATCATTCAAGTTCCTTATATCATCTTTTTGGCCAACTTGGCTACCATTGCTTCCGTTTACACTCATTTCGTCTTCTGTTCAAAACAACCAACACAAACACAAACAACGCAAGTCAACTCAACTATAGCACAAAAAGAACACAATTCAAACTTCAATAATAGAATTTCAAACAACACCACTCATCGGCAACTACGCCATTTTGATTAACGTTTCAAGCACACCTCATCCAATTCTAGGTGTAAACGATCGTTAAGCATTATAAAACCCAACGAAGAGTTGGGGTCGAACCCACAGGGAGTGGTATGTGTCTAAATTTCATTTATGAAGTTGTAAACATGTTCTATTCAGTTATAGGAATATACATTATCAAAAAAAAGAAAAAAAATCAAAAGGGGTGACAACGAATGTCAGATGGGGGTTTAGATCACCAATTATTAGCTACAACACATGTAAAATAGAGGAAATAACAAGGTAGAGAGGGATTCTCGGGATGTGATCGATTATAGGCAAATTTCACTATATGGGTAATTGAATTCACTAACTAACAACTAAGGGTAGGCTTAAACTATAAGAATGGTAATTTTCTCTCGAACAATTACTACGAATCAAGCGATTTCTTTCGAACATCAACAAGCTAAGCAAATAAGAACAACTCACACTTTTAATTCATCTACTCTTTCGAGCTAGATGGGTAGAATCAGATTTAGAGTTTACTCTTTCGAACCAAACCCATATAAACCCGATAACTACAATCATTAATCGAAAGCTTTAGTTCTAAAACTTCTTTCTCAAGCAAGCCCAAAACTCTATACTAGAATTGCATTTGCAACTACAATTCATAGGTTATAACACAACTAACAATTAAACCCACTTCAATTAAAAAAATTGTTAAAATTGTTGAATTTAAGGTTACTTTATTTATTTATGAATTTTTGGCGTTAATTTTATAAAAAAAAATTCATATTTTTCCTATTTTTTATTAATCAATTACTTGTTTTCGGAATTTATTGAAAAAATAAAAATTTAAACAAAATTGTTGAAAACGGGTCGGGTAGTTTATTTAAAAGGGGGGTTGATTTATGGGTTGGATTAGGTGTTTATGGGTTCGAATTTTTTAGGGGCATAATTGATCCCTTTCCATTTTCATATAAATGTCATGTGGTAAAGTCAAAATGACATGACAATTCCATGTGACATTTAAAGAAATGGAAAATGACCTGGATATGTCCAGCAGGCAAGTAACGCCCATAAGGGCATATCTAGACAAAAAGTTGGACGACGAGGGCACGAGTGAGCCAAACTTTAAACGGAGGGTATACCTAGACCTTTTCGAATAGTTTAGGGGTATATTTGACCCTTTGCCTTTTTAGAAATAAAGCTTGATCTAATTTTAACATTTTTTTAAAAAATTTCTTAACACTATATACATGACATTTATTTTAACATAAATTATTATTTCTTCCGTCTTATATTTGTTAATCATTTACCTTTTTATTCTGATTGATTGGTTGATTCAAATTCACCACAAGTTTGAACTGATTAAATATACATATATATACGGTGTTATCACTTGACCCACTGTAGGTCTGCCCCTGATTCTGATTGATTGGTTGATTCAAATTCACCACAAGTTTGAACTTAATTGAGAAACACTTCACATCACAATCAACATTAGTATGAACACTTTTTGGGAATTTACAAACAAATATGAACACTTTTAAAAAGAACTAGTCTCAAAGATAATATAGAAAAAGTTTAATTAATATTTTCTTGATTTAGTAAGATTAATAACTAATATTAGTCAGATATTTTTTAATACTTTTATTTATTCCACTTGAACGTAATTTTTATTAAGACACGATAGAAATTTTGAATTTGACCCACAACGTTCAATTTCCATGAAGCTAATCGTACAAGTATTTTAGCGTTATGTACAACCACTCACAGCCTATTCTTCTTCTCTTCCTCCTTTTAGTATACAGCTAATGGTATATATACTCACTCCTTCTATGGAACCATCAGGAATAAGAACAAGAACAATGGGCGTTTTCGCTATTCTTCTCTTCCTTCTCTTTCTATGGAGATTTCAATCTCCTCTCCCTCCTCTCAGCTCCTTCTTCCCTATCTTTCAATCTACCCACGAACCCCAACACGATTATATACGGAATCCTCACTAAATTCAACCTTCCTCAAGGGCTTTTACCGATGATGGAACATTTGAAGTTTTACTGGTTATGTAGAGTTCGAATATTTGGTTTATTACGCTGAGAAGGTAACTGAGTCTTGGGTCGATTACTGACTTAGAAGGAATTGAAGTTAAGAGATTCTTGGTGTGGTTAAATGTGAATGAGATCCTTGAAGTTAAGCTTCATTAACAAGAAGCTTGATATCAAACGGTTTGAAACTCTTCATTCTTGCCGGGACAATGGTTTGCCTGAGACAGGTTACATTCTGTTTGATTCATTGTTTTTCTAAAATTGTATTTAGATATTCTTTATCAAGTTGTATGGTTCTTCTCTTTAATTAGGGTTAATATTGATATTGTTGTGTAAGGAATTGAAAAATTGTATGGCAAGATTGTGTATATTGTAAACTAATCACTGGCACCCAAAATGCACAATGAAGCAGAAATTAATATCTATAAAGGGCAATAAAAATGATGGTAGCTTTCTCAGAGAATTGTTGTTTCCCTTAGCTAATGTTAACTAAAGATAAAAATGATGGTAGCCTTCTCAGAGAATTACTCTCTATCTGGTTGGATGAAGCCATTACTCAACACCATATTATCAAGGTTGGCAAACTTCATTCAACCCCAACACAACTATTTACTAAATCCTCACAAAATTCAGCCTTCCTCAAGGGCTTTTACCAAGCTCTGTAAAATCTTACTCTCTTTCCGATGATGGAACCTTTAATTAGGGTTAATAATTGTGTAAGGAATTGAGATGTATTGTTTTTCTAAAAATTGAAACTCTTCATTCTTGCCTTGTGTGGAGGACCATCTCTGAGACAGGTGATTTTCAAGTTCCATCCTTATTGATGTATTGTTTTTCTAAAAATGTATTTAGATAGTATTCTTGATCAAGTTGTCTAAGAGGCATAAACAATATTCTGTGGTCTCGCATATTTTAACATGGTTCTTCTCTTTGGTAATCGTCAATATTGATATTGTTGTGTAAAATGTGAGTAAGCCCTTCATGGAATAAATAATTGTTGTGTCTCTTCAGGTACTATAAAAACAAAACTTTCTGCAGCAAAACAGGGAGCTCGACCTGTCACTGAATATTCTAAATTTTTACATGGGTTATTGTAAGAAATGGATCATTATCAATGCATTCAAATGAGTTGTAAAGATGATGCTGTAATTTTGAAAAGATTTATTGAAAAAGAAAGGATTTATGATTTTCTTGCAGGATTAAATGCAGAATTTGATTCCGTGAGAGTGCAAATCTTAGGAAAAGAAGATCTTCCATCATTGAATGAGACAATGGCCATAATACGGACAGAAGAAGGACGGAGGAGTGTTATGCTTGAAACTCAAATTAATGAAGGATCAACTCTTGTAGCAAAAGGGACAAGTTCAAAAGAATCTGAAGTTTCACAATCGGAGAGCACCATCAAGCCCACGGGTTCATACAAACTGCCATTCAATAGGGACAATCTTTATTGCACCTATTGCAAAAAATATCGGCACACCCGAGAGAGATGCTGGAGACTCAATGGTAGACCTCCAAACAGAAACAATAGTGATGGAAAGCAGGCACATTTAGCAAGCAACCCTCAGGTTGATGAAACAAATCCACACTCAACTTCAGCAGGTAGTTGTTCATTGGCCTTCACAGGTATTTCTTGCTCTTTTGTTACTAATGTCTCAAACAAAATTTCTCCAATATGGGTGGTTGATTCCGGGGCAACTGATCACATGGCCAGTTCCTTTCATCTCTTCATATCATATTCTCCTTCTCCTAGCTATAAAAAAATAACTATAGCTGATGGTTCAGTTATTACTGTAGCTGGACAAGGAGACATACCACTGGGGAAATCCTTGATACTTAAAGATGTCCTTCATGTCCCAAAGTTATATGCAAATCTCATTTCTATCCAGAAACTCACCAAAGATTCCAAATGCCAAGTAACTTTCTTCCCTTCATATTGCTTATTTCAGGAACAGAACACGGAGGAGATGATTGGGCATGCTAGTGAGAAAGGTGGTCTTTATTGTCTGGATGTCCACGATGGGGGAGATACAACTAAGAATTCCTTATCTAGTTCATTCTTGTCTGAATCTGTTATGTCCAATAAAGAAAAAGTATAGCTTTATCATCGTCGGTTAGGTCATCCTTCCTTTTATGTAATCAAAATGATGTTTCCATCTTTTTTCAAAGATTTGATTGTTGAGTCTTTTCATTGTGATGATTGTGAAATTGCAAAACACAAACGGATTTCCTATCCAATTAGTCACAAAAGAAGTCAAACTCCTTTTTCTCTTATTCATAGTGATATTTGGGGACCCTCTCCCATTCTTAATATTTTTGGTGCTAGATGGTTTGTGTCATTCATTGATGATTGTACAAGAGTAACGTGGATCTATTTGCTAAAGCAAAAATCAAATGTTAGTCGAATTCTTCCCACCTTTTTTAATCTGATCAAAACCCAATATGATGTGCCTATTAAAAGATTTCGATCTGATAATGCCAAAGACTACTTCAATCAAACACTCTCTGTTTTCTTCCAAAAAGAGGGAATTATTCATGAATCTTCATGTGTCAATACTCCTCAACAAAATGGGATAGCAGAGAGAAGAAACGGTCTATTACTTGACATTACTAAAAGGGTGCCAAAACAGTATTGGGGGGAAGTTGTCCTAACTACTGCACATCTTAGTAACAGAATGCCATCAAGAATTCTGAACTTTAAAAGTCCACTTGATACTCTTAGGAATTTCTTTTCGATTTTTGAAATTTCTAATAAATTGGTTCCTAGAATCTTTGGGAGTGTTGCCTATGTTCATATTCATTCTCAAAATAGAGGCAAATTAGACCCACGTGCTCTTAAGTGTGTTTTCATAGGATATTCTCCTACTCAAAAAGGTTACAAGTGTTATCAACCATCATCAAAGAAATTCTTTGTTTCAGCTGATGTTACATTTGATGAGAGTGAATCCTTTTTTGGTCATTCTTACAATCAGAGGGAGTCGTTGAAGGGAGAGGGACCTCTAGACTTGTCATTATTTGATTTTTCTATTTCTAGTCGTGCCAAATCCTTGCCCAAGCATCATTTCTTCGGTCACCTGAGTCTCTAAATCCAAATGAACTCATTGAGTCTCCTAATCTAGATATAGATAATGGAATTCTAGAAAATAATCTACCATTGCAGGTTTATTCCAGAAGAAAGATGCTAACTGATCAAACTACTCAGTTGCAATCATCTCCTAAGGTTACTGCTCCTAGTACCCATCCTGCACCTGTTGAACCATCAGAAACACCAAACCAAACTGATCATGAAGAACCTAACCAACCTAATGATCTTGACCTTCCCATTGCCCCCAGAAAAGGAACCAGAACTTGCACACAACACCCTTTGAGCCTTTTCGTGACATATCAAAATCTATCCCCAAAACATAAAACTTTTCTCTGTAACCTCCACACAATTCCTATCCCCAAAAATTTGTCTGAAGCATTAGGAAACAAAGAGTGGGAGAAAGCTATGAAGGTTGAAATGGAAGCGTTGGAAAAAAACAAAACTTGGGAAATTGTGGAATTACCAGAAGGGAAGAAGTTGGTCGGGTGCAGATGCATGTTTACTGTGAAATATAAGTCAGATGGGTCCATAGAAAGATTTAAACCACGTTTGGTAGCAAAGGGTTATACACAAACCTATGGAATTGATTATTTGGAGACTTTTGCCCCTGTGGCAAAAATGAATACAGTGAGAATCTTATTGTCATTGGCTGCAGTTTCTAATTGGAACCTACAACAATTTGATGTAAAAAATGTCTTTTTACATGGAGACTTGGGTGAGGAGATCTATATGGAGGTGCCACCTGGTTTTGAAAGCAAGAAGGGAAGGGTGTGCAGACTGAAGAAGGCACTCTATGGACTAAAGCAATCACCTCGTGCATGGTTTGGAAGATTTACAAAGGTTATGATCAAGCTAGGGTATCGACAAAGTCAAGGAGACCATACCTTGTTCATACGACACTCAGAAAAAGGAAAGGTGACAGCATTATTAGTTTATGTTGATGACATCATAGTAATAGGTGATGATTCAGAGGAGCTACAAAATTTAAAAAGGTGTTTACTCAAGGAATTTGACATCAAAGAGCTTGGAAAATTAAAGTATTTTTTGGGAATAGAAGTGGCACACTCAAAACAAGGAATCTTTATTTCCCAACAAAAATATGTGTTTGATTTGCTGAAGGAAACATGAAAATTAGGGTGTAAACCAGTGGCTACACCAATTGAATATAATCATAGATTGTGCAATGCTCTAGAAGATTCTGTGGTAGATAAAGGCTTGTATCAAAGGCTTGTAGGGAAATTGATTTACTTGTCCCATACAAGGCCGGACATTGCATTTGCTGTAAGTGTTGTTAGCCAATTTATGCATGATCCTAGAGAAATGCATCTTCAAGCTGTCAATAGGATTCTACAATATCTTAAAGGAAGTCCAGGAAAAGGAATACTATTCAAAAGAGGAGGAGACATGGTTTTAGAAGCTTATACTGATGCAGACTATGCTGGTTCATTAGTAGATCGAAGGTCAAGTTCTGGATATTGCACTTTTTTAGGAGGAAATCTGGTGACTTGGAGGAGTAAAAAACAAAATGTAGTAGCCAGATCAAGTGCAGAATCCGAGTTTAGATCTATGGTTATGGGAGTTTGTGAGTTGTTATGGTTAAAGATAATCCTTGACGATTTGAAGATAAGATGGGAAGGACCTATGAGACTATATTGTGACAATAAATCAACAATAAGTATAGCTCATAATCTTGTACAACATGATCGCACTAAGCATATTGAGGTAGATAGACATTTCATTAAGGAGAAATTAAATAGCGGACTCATTTGTACGCCATTTGTATCTACAAAAGATCAGGTGGCCGATGTTTTAACAAAAGGACTGCCAAATAATGTGTTTCAAGATCTAATAAGCAAGCTAGGAATGGAAGATATCCATTCACCCGCTTGAGGGGGAGTGTTGGCTGATAGAGGATATTCTCCATATCAAGATTTGATCCCTTAAGATCTTAAAGATAATTGTTGTAATCTAGAATATCTTTTTCTTCTTTTTAGTAAAATATATAATTTTATAGAATCCCAGATTTCATGGGATCTAGGTGATTCAATCTCTCATGTATATAAAGCCTTGTTTATGACATAGAAAAATATGAATAAAATTATTCAACTATCTTATTCCACATCAAGTTTGTTTGGTTTTTGGCTATGTCTCTTAGTTTATTTAGAAAAGGAGTCTGAATGCTTTGGTTAATTGACAGAGCTCCAATTCTACTGCTCAAATTTCTTTGCAACAAAAGATAAATAAGGAATAGGAGAATTTGTTATCCGGATCTTTCCTCCTTTTCCAGCTTTTACTCATCGTTTCTATTATACTTTCTTAATTCACAACTTGCCTCAACAGAATGCCAAATTTCCTACTTGAGAGGAAAGGACAAGTAGCAGGCTGTTTCTGTCTGGTTGGAATTTGGATGAAGCCATTACTCAACAACATTATTATCAAGGTTGGCAAACTTCATTCAAGCTAATTTCGTCTCAAATGATGTTTTGGAATACTATTGCTTGAAACTCTGGGTAATCGTGGACAGTTAACAGGTGAGCACTTCTATTGATATTAGATATGAAAATCTCTACAGTAGGTCATCATACAGTCCTTGAATGTCAGTCATTGGTGCCTTTATTCACCCGTAATAGAAGCTGGCTGTTATACTGATGAAGTAACTGTCTTAACTCTTAAGCATATTGTTTTCGAATGACCTATCTGAAGAGATTACGGGAAAATGCACAAGATTTAATTGTTTTTCTTGATAAGTTAAATGCGGAGGACTAAAATTGATTAGAAGCAATAAAAGTTGAATAATAGTTGTAGAGATAGTCATTTTTCTTTTTTGATAATGGTAACATTCTATATATTAACATGTATACTATACCAACTGTATAGTCCCCCAAAATAATAAACAATTACCAAAAAAGGAATCCTTCCTATCTATGATTGTTCTTACTTTTGTCGAAAACATCAAAAACTATGGCACGATGCCTCGAGGCTGGGGTGGGGCGGGGGGGCCTCGGGGCACGACGCCTTGAGGTTGGAGGAAAGGGCTCGGGGCACGACGCCTCGAGGCTGGGGGGTGGGGTCGGGGGTCCTCGGGGCATGACGCCTCGAGGCTTGGGGGGCCTCAGGGCACGACGCCTCGAGGTTGGGGATGGGGTCGGGAGGCCTCGTGGCACGACGCCTCGAGGCTAGGGGTGGGGTTGGGGGGCATCGGGGCACGACACCTCGAGGTTGAGGGTGGAGTCAGGGGGACTCGGGGTACGACACCTCGAGGCTAGGGGGTGGGTCGGGGGGCCTCATGGCACAATGCCTCGAGGTTTAAGGGTGGGGTTGGGGGGTCCTCGGGGAACGATGCCTCGAGATTAGGAGGTGGGGTGGGGTTGGGATGGCCTCGGGGCACAATGCCTCGATGCTGGGGGGTGGGGGGCCCGCGAGGCATGACACCTCGAGGCTGGGGTGGGGTGGGGTTGTGGAGGCCTCGAGGCACGACGCCTCGAGGCAGGTGGTGGGGGGCCTTGGGGCACGACGCCTCGATGCCAAGGGGAAGGGGTCGGGGACCTCTGGGCACAAGGCCTCTAGGGCGAGGAGGCCGGGGAGTGGGGCGGGGTGGGGGCCTCTGGGCACGATGCCTCGAGGCCAGGAAGGGGTGGGGGACCTCGGGGCACGACGCTTCGAGGCCAGTGAGGTGGGGGGGTCTCGAGGCGTGACGCCTCGAGGGTGGAGGTGGGGGTGGGGGGATTCGAGGCGTGATGCCTCGAGGCGGGGGGGGGGGGGGGGGGGGGGGAGGGGTCGGGGTGCGACGCCTCGAGGCAAGGGGGTGGGAGGGGTGGGGGCGCATTGCCTCAAGGCTAGGGGGTGGGAGGGGGGATCGAGGAGCGACGCCTGAGGCCCGTGGGGCGGGGGGGCCTCGAGGCCCGGGGGTGGTGCGGAGATACTCTTTTTATTTAAATATTAACAATATGTGAATATATATATATATATATATATTTATTTATTTATTTTGTTTTTTTTTTTTTTTTATAACCGAGAAATCCGTTTGTGACCTGCCCTTTGGACCAATCACAGCCTTCTAAACTCGGTGGATAAATGGCCCGCCTCTCTACCCTTCTCCACTTAAATACTAGGCTTCGCTTTGCATGGTGTGGGGCTTGAACCTGTGACCTAAGCCACAAATCCTCCACCTTTTGCCACTTGAGCTAGGCCTTGGGGGCACAATATGTGAATATATTAAGAGGAAAAAACAAATATTTCTAAAAATAAGGTGATCTAGTAATTTTCTTATCCAGGGTCAGTGGATAGTAGTTAATCTCTACGCATTTGTCTATTTGTTCAATTTTATACAGGTTTAGATACTAATATAGTAATTCTAATACAAGAAAATAGAATTTAGATAATTGCCGTGTACGGGGATTGAGGAGTTTGGATCCTAGCTTTTTCTCGTCAATTGATTTTAGCAATGGAGTCGTTTGAGGCAAAGTTAAGTTTCAAATTTGTTTGATGAACTATCAATTTAGATTCATTTTAATTCCAATCTAAAATTTCTTGCCAATTTTATGAACCATTTTAACTTTTACTCCGTACATATAACAGTGATGTCTGAATTCACAAAATAAATACTACTTATTTGAAGTCGTTTCTAGATGTGTTGAGAATATAAGTCATTTATAGCACAGTTAGTTAAAAGTTAGTGTCAGAGTTAGTTAGAAAGTTTGTTAGTTTGTTAGTTAGCTTAATGTGTTGTGTATATAATGATCAATTGTAATGTTGAGTTCTGGCAATTCACATTCAATGAAATTCATTCTTTCATTCATACTCTTCTAGAGTATTCTTCTCTCATGTGAGCTCAAGGTCCATCAATGGAGGAGCTCGATTGATCAGCAGCAGAGTGTGCTGATTTTATCATGGTATCAAAGCATTGGACATAGATCTTTTTCCCTTTCCGCATCCACATCAGTTTGTGAACTTTATTTTTCGAAGAGGTTGCATTGTGAATTTTATTTCAAAGTTTATGTTTCAACTTTGAGTTCCAGTTGTTGTTGATCGAATTGACCTTGTTCTCTTCTTCCTGTTCTTGATTCTGTTTTTGAGTTTTGTTCTCTTTTTCCTGTTCTCGATTCTATTTTCGAGTTTTCATTCTCAATTTCGAATCCCATCACGATCTGATTTCATCATGGTTGACAATCAAGTTGATTCAATGGTGACTGGTTCCACATCCACTGTTAGGATGGACATTCCCAATCCTTTCTATCTGCATCCTTCTGAGAATGCAAGTTCATCTCTATTGCCTGGAGTTTTCGATGGCACTGGTTATAGATCCTGGAGGAGAGCTGTTCTTAGAGCCCTATCTGTTAAAAGTAAAATAGGTTTCATCAATGGGAAATTAGTAAAGCCCAATCCAGATGATCCTAGCTTCCATCAGTGGGAGAGATGTGATGACATGGTAACCTCTTGGATTCTGAATTCCTTGTCACTTGATCTAAGAGATAGTCTACAGTATGTTAACAATGCACAGGAGTTATGGGCTGAGTTGGAGGAAAGATATGACCAGACAAATGGTTGTAAGTTGTATCAACTTCAGAAAGAGATCAATGATCTCGTCCAAGGCACTTTGGATGTCACTGGGTATTATACTAAAATGAAAAAACTCTGGGAAGAAATGAGCACAGTTGATATGAGTTCTCAATGCAATTGTGTGTGCACTTGTGGTGGTAAGATTAAATTGGTCAAGGCTGAACAAGATAGAAGGCTCATACACTTCCTAATGGGATTAAATGAAATGTATACTGCCATCAGAGGTAACATTCTCTTGATGAGTACCTTGCCTAGCATGACTCAAGCTTTTGCCATATTGTCCCAAGAAGAAAAGCAGAGAGAAGTGAAGCCCCACAACCATACTGCCTTGGATTCCACCTCCTTGAATGTTTCTGCCTCATCTCATAATAATGCAGGAGTAAAAGGTCTCAGAACCAACTATAGTTCTTCTAGGGGGAATGCAAGCAACTCTGGAAACTTGAATAACACCAATATGTTTAGAGGAAACTCTAGTACCAGCAGGTCTACATTGTTTTGTGATTTCTGCAGGAGATCAAGCCACACCAGGGAAAGATGTTACAAGCTTCATGGGTATCCATCCAACTCCAGATTTTCTAAAGGCAAAAGTTCCATCTCTGCAGTAGCAAATGTGTGCAGTTCTGAGATTGATGGAAACCACTGTGAGGAAGATTCTGAGTTGAGAAAACAAGTGCCACTAAACCTATCCAAAGACCAGTATGAATAACTAGTGAACCTCTTGGGATCCCTACAAGCTGGACATGGAACCTCTAACTCAGACAATGTGCTTAGTGGAGCTGTGAACCTTGGCAGGTATACTTGCTTGTTATTCTTCCATAACTGAGATAGGTGATCTTTCTTGTAGATGTGCTAGATTAACTGTTGGTTCTTGGATCATAGACTCAGGAGCATCACACCACATGGCATATAATAAAGCCACTCTCACAAATATTAGACCACTACCATATTCTTTCCTCATCTCCCTACCTAATGGTTACAAAGTTAAAGTTACTGAAATTGGTGATGTATGTTTAAATCAAGTTTTAACATTGCAGAAAGTGTTATTTGTACCTAGCTTCAAATTCAATCTCATATCAGTTCATTCTCTGGCATTACAACTTAAGGGTGTAGTCAGTTTTAATAGTGTTTCTTGTTTGTTGCAGGGCCCTTCTCTGAAGAGCCCTCTGGAACTTGGTAGAGCAAAGAATGGTCTCTATTTCTTGTGTACACAATGCCACAACTGTTGTTCTTCTCCTGATGGCATCAAGGACCCTCATGTCACTTCAAGTCATTTTACCTCTTTAGCTAAATGTACTAACAGTCCAGTTCAAAACATTTATTACTCTACTGTAAAAGGTTCTCTCTCATATCAATAAAGAGGGTTGTTCTATTCTTAATTCTTCTCCCTACTACACTACCAAGTGTTTTTCCTCTGTAGTTAATTCTGATAGCACTTATGCTAATGATCTTTTGTGGCATGCTAGACTAGGCCATGTTCCTTTTGTAAAAATGAAGGACATCTCCACTATCCCTTGTCATTTTTCTGCCAAACAACCTTTTACTTGTGCCATATGCCCTATGGCTAGGCAAACAAAAATGCCATTCCCAGAAACCACAACCAACACCACCAAGCCTTTTGAGTTGCTTCACATTGACCTATGGGGACCATACAACACTCCCACTCATGATGGTTATCACTATTTTCTAACCATGGTAGATGATCACACTAGATCAACCTGGACACAATTAATTAGGAGTAAAAGCAATGCTTTACAAAACAGTTAAGGCCTTTATTTCACTTGTTGAAAACCAATTTCAGACTAAACTGAAGACCAGGTCTGATAATGATCTGGAATTCACTTCTACTGAAGCCACCTATTTTTTCCAAGGAAAAGGTATAATCCATCAAAGGCCTTGTCCCTACACACCTCAACAAGATGGTGTAGTTGAAAGGAAACACAAGTACCTCCTTGAAACTGCAAGGGCACTCCTATTCCAGTCAAGGTTGCCCATGAGATATTGGGGAGAGTGTGTTCTAACAGCCACATATCTCATTAATAGATTGCCTTCCAAGATTTTACAAAACAAATCCCCTTGCGAGATGTTGTACCAAACACAACCTACATACTCTCACCTTAGAAGCTTTGGATGTCTATGTTTCCCCACTACCTTGAAAACCCACAAAGATAAGTTTGAACCAAGGGCAACACCACACATTTTTGTTGTATACCCCATCAATACAAAAGGTTACAAGGTTTTGGACCTAGTTACCAAAAGAGTTCATATATCCATAGATGTTTTTTTTCATGAGTCTGTCTTCCCTTTTGTAATTGCTCCTGATAATTCTAGTTTTGCTTATGTTTTAAAATGTCTTGTTCATCATCCTAATACTTGAACTTGCATGCCTGGTACAACAAGCATTTTCTCTAATGATGACTTCCCAAACATTAACACACCACATGAAGTCAATACTAATGAAGTAACAGAAGATGATACAACATCACATACAATCCCTAATGCTGTTCATGATATCCAAACATCTACCAATACAAATGATCACACATCAGCCCCTACCACACAAAACACAGCTGTTCCAACTTGTGATGCTCCACCCACTCTTAGAAGAACAACCAGGTCACTTCATACACCCAACTACCTAAAAGAATATAGATATACTTTACCTAACTTGCACTCCTCCACACCTGCATCTAATCCTCACCATTCTCTCACATCCTTCCTGACCAACCAAGACAGCATTTGCTTTACCACCTTATGTTCTGATAGCCAACAGTTAGTTGAAACCATCTCCCATGATTGTGAGCTTCCTCATATGAAGAAGCAATCTTGCATCCTGCCTGGCAAATGGCTATGACACAAGAATTTGAAGCTCTATATGCAAATGATACTTGGGAATTAGTACCTCTACCCTTGGGTAAAACGGCCATTGGTTGTAAGTGGGTATATAAAATCAAGCACAAGGCAGATGGTAGTGTGGAAAGGTTTAAGGTAAGACTGGTGGTTAAGAGGTACACTCAACAGGCTGGTATAGACTATAATGAAACTTTCTCTCCTGTAGTACAGATGACTACTGTTAGGAGTTTAATTACACTGGCTGTTAAAAACGGATGGGGTCTGCATCAGTTAGATGTCAATAATGCCTTCCTTCATGGTGATTTGAATGAGGAAGTGTACATGACATTACCACCAGGCCTTGCATTGAATTGCCAAAACATGGTGTGCAGATTGAAGAAATCATTATATGGTTTAAAGGAAGCTAGTAGGCAGTGGTATGACAAGTTTGCCAGCAGCCTTTGTTCTAAAGGGTATATGCATTCACATAGTGACTATTCACTATTTTATAAAAAGAAGGGAAGTTCCTTGGTCTTTGTTGATGTATATGTTGATGATGTGATCCTAACTGGGACTGATCTAGAGGAGATCAACTGTCTAAAGTCCTTTTTGAATGATTAGTTCAAGATAAAGGATTTAGGTAGACTTCATTACTTCCTTGGACTAGAAATACTGTACAGGCATGATGGGGTACTCATCTCACAAAGGAAGTTCACCACTGATCTCTTAAAGGAATTTGATTCTCTGAACTGCAAAGCTGTTGTATCACCACTTGACTACACTGAAAAGTTGAAGGCCTCTGATGGAAGGTTACTATCTGATCTTACTCATTATAGGAAGTTAGTAGGCAAACTTAACTTTCTAACAAACACTAGAATGGACATAGCCTACAGTGTGCAGCACCTAAGTCAATTCATGCAAACACCTAGGGAACCACACCTGAAGGCAGCTTATCATGTTGTTAGATACCTAAGACAAGATCCTACAATGGGCATATTCATTTCCAATAAACCTGATCTTACTGTCAAGGCATCTTGTGACTCAGATTGGGTGTGCTTGTTATGATTCAAGGAAGTCAGTCAGTGGTTATCTAGTACTCATGGGTGACAGTCCTATCGGCTGGAAGTCCAAGAAGAGGCCACAATATCTTTGTCCTCTGCAGAAGCAGAATATAGAGCTGTGAGACAGGTAATAGGGGAGCTGGTTTGGTTTGAAAGATTGATGAATGAATTGTATGTGCAATGCCTCTTTCCCATACAAGTTTTTTGTGACAGCCAAGCTGCCGTACACATTGCCAAGAACCCAGTATTCCATGAAAGGACAAAACACATAGAAATAGACTACCATTTTGTTAGAGACAAACTTCAACAAGGCTTAATCACTCTCCACCACATCTCTACTGATTCACAACTGGCAGATATCTTCACAAAGGCTCTTACTGGAGTTAAACATGCTATATTATTGAACAAGTTGTCTGTAAATCCACTTGCCTCCAACTTGAGGGGGGGTGTTGAAAATATAAGTCATTTATAGCACAGTTAGTTAAAAGTTAGTGTTAGTGTTAGTTAGAAAGTTTGTTAGTTTGTTAGCTAGCTTAATGTGTTGTGTATATAATGATCAATTGTAATGTTGAGTTCTGCCAATTCACATTCAATGAAATTCATTCTTTCATGCATACTCTTCTAGAATATTCTTCTCTCATGTGAGCTCAAGGTCCATCGATGGAGGAGCTCGATTGATCAGCAGCAGAGTGTGCTGATTTTATCAAGATGGCTGATGGAATGGATATTCAAACACTTGTTATTGACAGCGGAAGTGGAATGACCAAGGTTAGTTTGAAATAAACTGCTTGCTATTTCAGTTCTATGCTTGGTGTTAACTCTGTCCTCTATTTGTTCAGGTTGGATTTTTGCAGCTAATTTTCAGCTATTTATGCTTGGTGGTGACTTCTACTGGAAATATGAAAATCTATTTCACCTTGAGCTTGAAAGGAGAATCAGAAATTTCGCAGACTGAACTGATCTTATGAAATTTTTTCCAATTTGATTCTGTGTTTGTACCAGTGATCTCTCACCTAAATTATACTTGCAAAATTAACATTTGAAGTCCTTACAAGATGGCTGATGGGATGGATATGCGAACACTAGTTATTGACAACGGAACTGAAATGATCAAGGTTAGTTAGTAAAGCTGCTTACAATTTCAGCTCTATGCTTGGTGTTAACTATATAAATTGTTCCTTTAATTCTTTAGGCTGGCTTTGCTGGGGAAGATTCTCCAAGGGCTGTTATCAAAAGTATTGTTGGTTGTCCTCGTCATCATGGCATCACGTTGGAAAGGGGACAAAGAGATGCCTATGTTGGTGATGAACCTCTGGCTAAAAGAGGTAGTTTGGTTCTGAAATATCCCATCGAACAGGGCATTGTAAGAAACTGGGATGATATGGAGAAGCTCTGGCATCACACATTTTACAATGAACTTCGTGTTGCTCCTGAGGAGCATCCTGTTCTTCTGACAGAGGCACCGTTTAACACCAAGATAAACCGAGAAAGAATGACTCGAATCATGTTTGAGACTTTCAATGTTCCAGCCATGTCGCAAGCCAGGCCGTTCTTTCTCTGTTAGCTAATGGTTGTACAACTGGTAAAATAGCAGATTTTAATGCCAATATAGGCTGGTTCTCTACTATTTTAGTCAGTCACACTAATTTTGTTTGTTGTTTATTCAACAAGGTATTGTGCTTGATTCTGGTAATTGTGTGACACATGCTGTCCCTGTCTATGAAGGACATGTGCTTCCCCATGCTATCTCACGGTTAGATCTTGGTGGTGTTGATCTTACACACCATCTCGCCAAGTTTCTCATGGATGGTCTTTATGTATTTAATGGTTGGGAAAGAGATGTAGATATATTTCGTGATATGAAAGGGACGATTGCTTATATAAACAAGAGATTGAAAAGGCAAAAAATTTCTCAAAATCAATTGAGAAGAGCTATAAGCTTCCTGATGGAGAAGTAGTTAATATTGGTGCTGAACATTCCGCTGCCCTGAAGCCCTCTTTCAACCATCATTGGTTGAAATGGAAGCGACAGGAATTCATGACAAAGCCTACAACTCAATCATGAGATGCAATGATGATATTAGGAATATTTATTTGCAAATATTGTGCTTAGTGGTGGCTCAACTATGTTCCCTGGCATAGCAGAACGTATGAGCAAGAAAATCACTGCACTTGCTCCGAGCTACACGAAAATCAAGGTGATTGCACCACCTGAGAGGAAGTATAGCTCCTGGATAGGAGGATCAGTTCTAGCCTCCCTCACTACTTTCCAAAAAGTTAGTTTCTTTTTGCTTTATTTTACTAATCGATCAGTCATTTAATTAACTACGTCTCATTCCCAACTTCTACTCGGTTTGCAGATGTGTTTAGTGAAGGCCGAGTATGATGAAATGGGTCCTTCAATTATCAACAGGATGTGCTTCTAAGAGTGGTTTCTAGTTAAATTCCAGGAAATGAATACTATTTCAGCAGAGATATATTTCTTTGTTTGATGTGATATTCAACGTCGAGAGCAGTATGATATTCCAAACTTTTAGCTGCTCTGTATCAACATGCTGATTTAACTTTTCTCGGGTTTAATATATTTCAAGTGATTTGGTTAGTTAAAGCCATGAAAATGGTAGATCCTTTGCGGCTTATATCTGTTTTGTATCCTAATTCAGCAAAATATTGGAAGGGGGCATGATTTATTGGCCCCTGACCTTTCGGGGAACATACAATCTGATTTTTGTAACAATTAATTGTGAAGAAATTGAAACATCTGCGATCCATTTCCCTTGCTTCTAATATGCTTTAAGGAAGTTTCTGAAAGGTTTACTTGCATCAGGAAACCAACTCTCAAGCCTACACGTCGAGTTGTAAGTTGCATCATCTTCAAGTTCTCTTGATCTTCGTTTTAATAACAGCTTTGGAGGTGTGATTCCAGAGTAACTGTAATAATGAATTTGGCAATGAAGAATTTGGTGGTCGTCATCTTACAGAGTATCTTGCTCTGAGCCACACGAAGATCAAAGGTGTTTGCACCACCTGAGATAGTAGGATCAGTTCTCGCTTCACTCAGTACTTTCCAGCAAGTTAGTTTTTTTTTGCTTTATTTGACGGATCAATATCTATAGTCTCAAATAATTGGTTCTAACTATGATTGTATTCTTGTTAATTCTTAATTAACTGCTCAATCCCATGAGTAGTCTGCTGCTATTCTTGCTTGGCGGGCTTTTTCCATTTCTTTGTAACTTAGCTAGTAAGCAGGAAACAGTACACAGTGAAAGTAAGTACCAGGGGTACTGTAAAGCATAAGCTCCAGTTTATAATTGGAAGCTAAAATAAAGTTTATTGTGTTTTGCCAAAGCATCAACCACATCATTGCCTTCCCGATACACGTGAAGTAATGTTGAATCTTTACTTGGTGATTTTGTATATCAGCATTGCGTTGATTTTGTATACTGATAGGACTATACGTAATGCTCCCCCAACTCGTTACGAAGATCCTCATAAAAGTTTTTCAAAAAAAAAATTTCGGATGCCACAAGATGCCAATATCGATGGGCTTATACATTTTATTATTAAAAAGTTATCACTTCAAGGACGTATCATTAGCTTTATCATAAGCATACATAATAAGATCAATATGTAATGCAAAAGGATTATCCCTATGCCATCTACCTCTGTAATAGTTAGTGGAAGACTAAACAATTTTAAATCAAATCGATTATAATAAATGACATTAATTAACATTAGAAATATGAATAACCTTCTTCATGTTTTTGCTAATTTCGGTGAAGGTAATTTACATGCATTTACTTCTTTTTTTTAAATAAAAAATTTATCGACATATATATTCATAGCATTAGAGACTATATTATCTTAAGTAGCTTTACATATTTCTTATTTGACGGAAACACACTGTCTTGCTTTTATAAATTTTATTTATGAATTAAAATTAATCACTAATTCTTACAAGTATAAAATTTATATGTGAACAAATAAAGGATAGTTTAGTTGAATTATCTTTTTTAATTAGAATGGTCCGATGGGATAATGTTATTATCATCGAAAAATGATTTGACATCATTGATGTATATGTATTATTTTTTTAATTCATTAATAATTTAAAATAAGTTATCAGTCAAATAAAACTGACATATGTGTATATAACTTTGAAATAAAAAAAAAATCTTTCTTTTAGCATTTTTTGTCTTTAACAATTAGGTAAATATTAAATTTTGTTATGGGGTTATAACAGTCAATTACTAATCGAATCGAAATCAATAATCCGAACAGAATAAAATTATTGGTTTATCAGTAATGAGTGATTGGTTAGCGGTAATGATAACAATTTTGATTATTTTTTTTTGTTATCGGGTCATCAATTCTTAACGGTTTGAATTTTTTCTTAACAGATCAACCGATAATCCGATAGTAAATTCAAAAATTATATTTAAACCATTTTGAATATAAAGTCCTTGACTTAGAGTTTAGTTTCCTACTTTTATTTTTGGATGTCTCAAACTCTTTATTCTACAATGTAAAAGTGTTTGCTTTTGAGCAAAGATACAATTTGTGAACTCATGTTCATTTGGTTTGTCACCTTGTTTCCAAGCGATTTTCAATATTTTTTTGTGTGTTAAATCTTAAGGTTAAACCGACAACCGAATTGACGACAGCGATCAATAACCGATAAGTCAATATCTTAATGATTCCATAAAGGTTTAGCATCTCTACAAATTGATAACCAATAAGCCAAATTGATAAACTTCAAAATCGAACTGAACCGATCTATTTAACTCATTAACTGTGAACTACATGAGACTTGATTCTTTTTTTTTGCTGAAAAGAGAAGGTACGTAGGCAGCTCTCCTAAAAAAGAGTGAAGTTCCGCCTGTCTTTGAAGGCTAGCTCCTGCTTCGGAGCTTCATCCCCACATCTCACATATTGGAAAAAGGCAAACAAAAAAGGGGAACTTAGTCAATAGACAAAGAAAAAAAGGGATATGTTACACAAAAACAATCCAATGTTTGTCTTTCTAAGGATTGATTTTCCTTATCGTAGTTCATATTCATATTCATATTCAGGAAAAAATCAGCTTTTTCTTCTGTGTTTCAATATGAGTTCATCCGGAAATCGGTCAGCCCTCATCCTCGAAATCTTGGGATGCAACCTTAACCCCTCGTAACTCGTTCTACCGTACTCCAGACCCCCAAACATCAGAAGGGTGGACACAACCCATAAAAAAATATATTGAAATAAATTAGACGATTATAATGATATATGATTGTATAGAGAAATTTTAATTAAAAAAATGCTTATAAAAAAACCACTTGCATTAATAAGGACCCAAGCAAACTATTACATATCGATATTATTGAGACACATTAATAATAAAATTAAAACAACCACTATATTATTACTCTCAATAATATCATGAATAATTATATTCATGTAGCATTTTTGTTCATCATACGTTTTGCAAATTTGTCTTCCTCACGATAACATTCACAAAAATGTTGAATACATTTATAGAACAAATTTGGAGAACAAGTTGGGAGATTGGTACAATCTGAATCGACATTACAAGGTGTTTTGCCTGTTGTTTGCACCATTGAATCTGAAATAATCAAGTGATTTAAATGTTAATTTAGATTTGATATATTATCAACAAAGAAAATAATTTTTTTTAAAGAAAACATGAATTATTATAAAAATTCATACCTGTTGAAACAAGAACTAAAACAAATAAAAAAACCATCATCTTTGAGAATTGTCTCTCCATTTTTTTTTTCTTGATAATTCTAATTGTAATATTGCAATTTAAGAATATTTTTAAAATGTAACTACCAAGAATATATATAGTGACATAGAATTGAATGTAAATTGCTACAAATTTATGGAGTGAATTATTGATTTGCTAAGAAAATAAAAGGAATGCAAAAGGGGAAAAAATAATAAGTATTCATTATTTTATGGAATATGATTTTCATTAGTTTTATTACATGGTCAAGCAATTTTTGTATGTAGATTGGTACAAATCTATGAAGTAAATTATTGGTGTAGACAGTGAAATTTTATTTATAATTTGGAAAAAGCTCATAAATATTTTTTACCTATGTGAAAAGATGTGAAAAGACTCATAAATACCCTTACATCCTCAATCTTTTTTTTTGGCTCAAGAATATCTCTAGTCTCTTGGAAATAACTCAATCTTTGTTTTTGATTCAAGTATACCCCTAACTCCTTCTACCTTTTTAGTCTAAAAATATCATAAGCCTTTGTAACTTATTTATATTTATGTAGCAAATCAAAAAAAAAAAACTTATTTATATTTATGTATCTAATATTTATGATTTTAATATCGTTTCTATTTTTATCATATAAAAATTTGTAATTATATTATTTAAACTAAATAAACTTTTTGTTCTTTTTTTCCTTTAAACTGTTTATGTAACAAACTCAATTTTCAACACAAACACTGATATATATATTGTTATTACGGAATACAAGTTACAATGTATAATACCCACAACAAAGTAACAACACACTAATTATAGATAGATAACATAGAAGAGGGTAACTAGAAGGGGATGAGATTCTAGACCATAGAAAGGAGATGAGAGGATCAGAAAGCCAAAGCTTCACATAATTTGCATAAACCTATTTTGCTCTCCCAAGTCTCTATTTATCAACCCGGATCCCACACATAGCCTTTTAATTCGACTTTGGGCTGCATTGTCAATACTGGTCTAGGCCCATTCATAACAATACCTTCAGCCCCAATAAGAACCTTGTCCTCAAGGTTCAAGTAGTACCAATTTGATATCATTGTGAGGATTCTCATTGGAGCTATTAAGGAAGCTATACATACTAACATCAGCAAGTTAGAAGCAGGTGTAGGCAGTTCTCTTACAACTTTACCGATGAGCAGTACATTGCTCCAAATTATCACAGGGCGACTCCAACCTTCCGCTTTTAGGAGATAAAGTGACTCAAAGAACATAATCTCAACATTGTAGATATGTGATATAACACTCATTAGCAACTTTGTATGCCCTTTTGGTGCAATATAACCCTTTGTTACTATGTATTCCTTGTTAGCTAAAGGAATCAGAAAGCTAGTTGTATCCCTATGAAGAGACATGTCAATGACCCAAGCTACACAATTTCTTGAATTGTCCTCCTTATTTTGAGACACCAATGGTGTATCCATATTCTTAGTGTCATTAATCGCAATGAGTTCCTTGAAATCATCCACAACCATGCGTGAATAATTGTTTGCAGCGCCAAGAATTACGGGGAGCAAACTAGAACCAGGATCAAATGGAAAGCTGAACCAGAAATGATCAGGTGGAAATCGATACAACGATAATGGGAGGTTAGCATGACCGAATTCCTTGAAGTAATCAAATATAGATCTTCCCATAAGTTGGGTGCGACTAAAAATCGAAGGCAAACAAGGGAGTGCAAGACAATTATTATCAAACATGATAAGCTCACCGTACTCTCCCTTAAATGCAGAAACTGTTTGAAAATTTTCATCAAACATATGGGATGCCAGATTTGTTGAATCAGTTATCACTGAATGTTCGACTTCCATGTCAATTTTCTTATCGGGCATTTCAGCGAACACTTTGCAGGCATAGCCGTTTGGGTTGTTCTTCAAGTCATATTTGGAGTCCAACATGGGACCCAAAGTCTCAATATTAACCAACGATGGACTAATCGCCTGAGAGTACTCCACTGTCCTATGATTCTTGTTTCTGGGAATGGGTAAGAATTCACGTTGTTTGTCCCTAGTACGGGAGCGAAAACGAATCAGCAATTTGTCCACAAAATGGTCCCAGCCAGCCAGTTGTTTGTTGCAAAACAACCATTGATACCATTCCAAAGCTTCACCGTTGAGATAAAAGGATGCCAAGGTTAGCTTGTGCGGTTTTGCGATTCCGTAAAAATCAAAATAGCGTTCAGCTTGGAAAATCCACGCCTCTGGATTTTCACCACGAAATCGTCCTAGTTCCACCGGAGCTGGCCTATGACGGAGTGTGGGGGCTTCGAGAGTGTCTTTCCCGTGATGAGGACGAACAACCTCCATTGTTGGATCTCGAATGTGAGGCCCTGCCGGAACGAACTTTCTGGTAACCTCCTGTAACATATGGCGAATGTCTGCAATATCTTTGGAAAATGACTCTTTCGCCTCCTTAATGGATTCATTGATGAGAGCCTTGAGTCTTTGGTCCTCCATGAGAAACCTCTGGATGAAAGCACCAATGTAACAAACTCAATTTTCAACACAAACACTGATATATATATTGTTATTACGGAATACAAGTTACAATGTATAATACCCACAACAAAGTAACAACACACTAATTATAGATAGATAACATAGAAGAGGGTAACTAGAAGGGGATGAGATTCTAGACCATAGAAAGGAGATGAGAGGATCAGAAAGCCAAAGCTTCACATAATTTGCATAAACCTATTTTGCTCTCCCAAGTCTCTATTTATCAACCCGGATCCCACACATAGCCTTTTAATTCGGCTTTGGGCTGCATTGTCAATACTGGTCTAGGCCCATTCATAACAGTTTATGCTCAAAATTTTGAGTTAAATATAATCTCATAAAGAATATTACTAGATAGGTTGTCAGATCTTTTCTCGGACTTCAAGCCGAGGATTCAAATCTTTGTAAGAACAACATATTTTTAAAGTCATGGGATGAAACACTCTTATCTTTGATAATGACAATTGACTAGTCTCTAAATGCAGGTTTTCGATGCAATCACTAATGAATCCAACAACCAGCCACAGCTACAGATAGCAAAATCAAGTTGATGATCTTCTAGCGAAGGAGGGTGATAGGACTAAGTTTTTGAAAGACTTAGAATTTTGACAGTTAGTGGTTTGAGTAGACATATTAAGAACTATTTTTGTTAGGCATGATGTGGTAGACACAATTACTGAACTATCAATGATAAATGCTCTATCTACTCTGTAATTTTGCGCAAATATATGGCATTATTATCCAATTCAACAAAAAGAAGGGCGTGGAGGAAGGATGATAACTACTTTCATACCGCCAACCTTCAACCATCATTTCAAAATTATTCAAACCTTAGCTGCTTTTCAATAAAGAAATGAAATTTGAATAGATGTATCCATAATGAAAATATGGAAAAAAAAATCAACACAATGTGTAAGAGTTTTACTATGCAGGAGTTCCGACAAAACTTTGACAATTTGAAGTTTATCAGTTCAAACTCTAAAATATGATTCATTGAATAATGACTTCGTTTGAAGTTCATGGATAGTGTCATGGGATTTCACGTGTGCCAAGTCCCATTACTCTGTTTACCAGAAAAGTCTCTTTTTCTCTCACTCCCAATACTGAACGTAAGCTTCAATTCTATCTGATTATCCATTGGATTCAGTGTATTTTGTCTCTGTTTTAATGTGCTTGCTACTTGTTATTAGGAATATTTATTAATTCTTCTTATGTATCTGATTATCAAAGATGGTTTTATTTATTTGGGTATTTTCCACACTGAATGCGTAGATGATGTCAATAGGCTTTTCTCAATTTCTTGGTAGAAGAGATTTTGTGGGATAATGATTTCATGATCCAAATCAAGGAACCGAAATCATGTTTGAGAAATTCAGTGTTCCATCCATGTATATCGCAATCCAGTCTGTTCTCTCTCTGTTTGCTAATGGTCGCCAAGATTCCGGACATAAATCCGAATCAACCAACTGGCGCAGCAGTACGAGACAACTTTTTCTTTTGGTGCACAATGGAATCACCGAAAGAGAACCAGAGCAGAAAATATGAAAATGCTTTTTTTTACTTATGTAGTTATGTTGCACAGGATTTTGTAAAGGAGATTGAAAAGGCAAAAAACAGATCTTCAATTGAGAAGGCCTTTGAGCTTCCTTAGCTGGACAAGTCCTTACTATTGGTGCTGAGAGGTTCCGTTGTCCTGTAGTCCTATTCCAGCCATCATTGTTCGGGATGGGACCGACAGGAATCCATGAAAAAGTCTACAATTCAATCATGAAAAGCGATGTTGATATTAGGAAGGATTTATTTGCAAACATTGTGCTTAGGAAATATCAGTAGTAAGAATGTATATGCCACTTGTTAAATATTACCTGGATATTAAGGGTGTGTAATTAGGGTGCACTTTGAAGCAACCAAATAACAGTTGAACAAATAAATTCTAACAAGTTAAACAATAATGTAGTGTCCATGTTGCTTTGAAGTAATTTAAATAATCTCACCATGTCTTTTCTCTACCTAGTTACAGGAAATTACATCATTGATGTTGAAAATGATAGTCTTAGGATCCGTTTGCCCATGAGATATGGAATCATGATATGATATCATAATATAGAATCATGAGATGAAGTTGAAAATCATAATATGGACATGCGACATGGAATTTTCGTGTTGTATATTTTCTTATAAACATAAGAATCTCATAAGTTGTAAGACTATTAAAATCGCCTCAATTGTTTATTCAATATAAGGTATTACAAAGCTATATGTTCTCCACTTAATTAATTGTTTACCATTTTTCGGAGGTGCGAAAATGGTAGTTGAGGAATTCATATTTTTGGTAGTGTGGTAGGTGAGGAATATATCTTAAAGATTTTATTATAATATTTTTTTTTCAAGGGTCTTAATCTTGATATCTCTTTAATATTATTTATGATATATTCTAGATATAACATATCTTGGGTTCTTCGGTACATATATAAATTTTCTTCCATTAATTGTTCTAATAGTTTTATATCTTCCATAGATTCTGTCCAATATTGTAAATATTCGTAGTTCATTTTAGTCTGAATTTATTTCTAAATCATACCATTCTATTCTTTCGAGGTCTAAATCATGTAGGTCTATTTCATACCATTGTTGGTTTAATATATCTTCTGATTCGTTATTATTAAATATTTTTTCCCATATTATCCCCCTTAATTCAATTATTTATATACCTTTAAGTATATATAAAATTAAAGTTTCATAGTTCTTTATTATTTCATCATGCATGTATGTAGTCATGTTCTTTATCATGCAGGTTTTTTATTTCAAATTATTCCTTCCTATCATATTCATAATTGATTAAATTCATATTAGATCATTATGAACTAAATTATCTGTTTATCATGTTCTCCTGTCACTACTAGCATCGTACTTTAGCGGATACTTCCTTCTTATCAGCGCCTCGACTTTGTTTACTCCCCTAATGGCTTCCCTCGCCTGCCGGTTTCAACATTAGGATGGCATAGTATAGAAGTTTTTTCCCTGTTTTCAGTGTGCTAATAAACTAGAAATAATGATTCAAATAATTCCAATACATAATAACTAACATAAATTTATTCAATCACATATATGATATTTAGGAATATATGAAATTAGTTTTGCATATTTTTTGAACAATATACCTTTGCCTCTTGCTTATTCATGCTATCTGAAATATCTGATTTGATTTCAGATTGTTGCTCCATTATCTTTTAAAATATTAGTTTTCAGTTGAGAGTTTTTGAAAGGGATTTTTATATATTAGGCATTGTCTGCCTTTTCATTTACACATACCTTCCTTATATAGAAAGGAATTTTTACGTACTCCCCTACTTACAATAATCTATTCCTATTATAATAATCATAAAGACAATAATGTAAGACAATAATGTGCACCTACTATAATAATAATAAGGACAATAATGTGCACCTACTTTATGACTTTTTACACCTACTTTATGACTTTTTACATATTTTGTACACTTGTCATCTTCTTCATATCTTCTTTGTTTTCTTCTTTCTATCTTATCTCATCTCTACGACTTCCTTTTGCACACATGTGTCCATCTTCTTCTTATTTTCTCCTTCTTATCTTCTTCTGTCTTTATCTTATTTGATCATTCCAACTGTACATCTGGGATTATATTATCTTCTCCGTTACATTTTGTACATATATGGTCAGGATATTTGTGTCCAATTAATTTACAATATCTGGTTAATAATTCTTTTGAAATAAATCCTGCCTTCAAAGCTCTTGTTGTAGGTCGTTCTTCTGGCTTTAATAATGATAAGATCCATCGCTGGACTTCGTCCATATTTGCTCTTCTTAATTCTCTTGAATTTGAATATATCATTAACTGATCTCTTGCATAGTAGTTCCATATAGCGTTTCCGTTTAAATAATTATTTGCTAGCTCTTGTATAATGGTTGATATACCAATTATTCTCTTATTGGCATAAAAACTGGGTATCTCGCTTTTCTGTATCTCTGGTTGTTGTTCGATATCTTCCGGTATTATCATATCTTTTGTTAGTCCTATCTTTACCACTTGCATCGGAGGTTTTATTTCCTCGTATAATATCTCTGTTGTTGCCGTATAAAATTTTACATAGAATAAATTTCCCTTAGTAACTCTCTTATATGTAATAAATGCTTTATGTAGTTCTGGTATTCCACTTAGTTCCTCTCCGTCATATGTGTATACTGTATTTAATAGTCCATAGTTGTAACATGTCCTTACTAAGTTGGTGTTAGTTTTCAGTTGTGCAATTAGTTTATTATAACCTTGTAATTTTTGGGTTAAATAATCTTGGTTGGGTTCTTGGGTTGTAGTAGATCTGGGGTTAAGATTTAAAAATGTTTGGATTTTGTATATATTTTCTATATAGGTTCGCGTAATATGGTTATATGTTCTTTTGTTATGGTGTAGGCTATCCGCATATGTAGAAGTTTGGGGTTCTATAGTTAATATGTTTTTTGGTGTTAGCCTCGGGGTGAATGGTTTTTCGAATAGCTGGTCTAAGTTTGAATTCTTTTGTTTTTCACTAACTCGTTTGCTTGTACCTGCAGCTGTATTTAAACAAATGTTATGGGTTTTAAGGAGTTTCCCATCGTCTCCTTTTAGCTCTGGGTTTTTTCCGTCTTCCGATCGACGTAGCTCCGCATTTTTATAGTCATGCTGCTGACTAGCTTTAGACTTCAGATTATCTTCATTAGTCTTTAGCTTTTGTATCTCATTGTCCATACTATCCACTTTTATACAAAGTGTAGTAATGACTTTGAGTATATCTTCAATTATATTTTCTTTCTAGTCTGAGTAGCTTTGTCTTGATAAATAATCTGCAATAACATTCTTATCAGTTTTTATTACTTCAATAGTAAATGTAAAATTTAATATATTTACTACCAATCTCCTTATTTCTTTTGTCGTTACTGAATCTTGATATCTTATGAGTCTCCTAACTCATCCTGTCCTAAAAGTTATGGTCATTTGACGTTGAGCCAAAACATAAAAGAACCTAGGAATGACTTGAAGGAATTCTTTTTAGTTCTTTTTGGAACTCAAGGTGCTACATCTAGTGACCCTAAAACTTAAGAAAATTTTAAATTACTTGGTAAAATCTTACTCACAACGAATAATGGTTTGAGTCTTAGCTCAAAAGATTTTCGTGGTGTTATAGTCCACATCACTACCAGGCTAATGAGGACTTGCTCATACTTTCTTTGAAGGTCTTGAGTATAATGCACAAGTACTTCTTAATAGTGCAGCAGGTGGACAAGGTTTAGCAAAGACCCATGGGGAGGTATTTGACCTCCTAGACGGACTCTCAGAAGGAAACCTCCAATGGAATGAGGAAGTACCAAGGACCATGGCACAAAGGGCTGCAGTAATTCTAGATGTGGATCAAGCTACTGTGATAAACGCAAAACTAAATGCAATGAACCATAACATAACCATGCAGTTCAAACAAATTGCACTAAATCAATCACCAGTAAATGTTGTACAACAATTAGTAGTTTGGTGCGGAGTATGTGGTAGTGGAAAACATGAAACTGAATTTTGTGAAGCAAATTCGGACTCTGTGAACTCTGTGGGCAATGCACAAAGAGGTGGAGGTTCCTAGGGTTTTGGCAATACTTATAACTCCAGTTGGAGAAACCATCCTAACTTCTCATGGGGTGGAAATGAAAATCAGAACCAAAACCAAGCGCAAGGGTCTAACTAATATCGAGCAGAAGGAATAGGGAAACAATATCAAAATACTAACCAAGGTGGAAATCCAAGTGCACAGAAAGGGGGAATGACTAATGAAGAGTTGTTTTAAAAACTGATGGTAGAAATCGGTAAGAATAGTGTTAAGAATACCAAGATGAGTGCAAGGATAGATAAGTAGGATGAGAGCATGAGGAACATCCAAATGTCACAGATGAGTCTGGAAAAACAAGTTGTGCAAATAGCTAATTTGCTCAATTTGCATCCGCAAGGAGGTTTGCTTGGTGAAACTGAGCCCAACCCTAAGTAATTGAATGCTTTAAGTGCCAGAAGTGGGCTACAACTAGATGAACTAGCTCCAAAGAAGAGAGATACTGAGGTAGTGAGAGGAGAAAAGAAGCTAGAAGAGGTGGTAAAGAACTCCAATGTTGAGAAGGTGTTCCTTAAATGAAATCACCTTCTCTTTTTCCACAAAAGTTTAGAAAGTAGAATGAAGATGAATGCTTCGGTAAGTTTCTCTCTCTCATTAAACAGGTTCACATTAACCTGCCTTTGGTTGATATTTTGCAGGGAATTCCTAAGTATGCCAAGTATGTGAAAGAGATAGTGGCAAACAATGGGAGGCTGACGGAGTATGAAATGGTAACATTTACTGAGGAGTGCAGTTCTCCAATTCATAATAGAGTACCCAAAAAGTTAAAAGGTCCGAGAACTTCACTATGCAAATTACAATTGGGCAAAGTGTCCATGCCCGAGGTTTATGTGATTTGAGTGCTAGCATTAATCTCATGTTGGCATCTTATACAAGAAACTTGGGTTGGGGAGTTCAAAACCAACCACTGTCATTATACAACTTGTGGATAGATCCATTTCTAGGCCAGAAGGGATAGTAGAAGATGTGTTGGTGCAAGTGGGATCATTGATATTTCCGGTGGACTTTGTAGTCTTAAATTTCAAGTCTGATTTGAAAGTTCCATTTATTTTGGGGCATCCTTTATTGGCCACGGGGTGAGCATTGATTGATGTAGCAGTTGGGTAGTTGACTATGAGGGCACATGATAAGGTTGAAGTGTTTGACATCTGTGGTGCCTTGAAATTGCTTTTCGTCTATGAAGAGTTGTCCGCTATTACTATTGTAGATCTAGTAGTAGAGTCACATTTCATTGCTTCTGACGATACCATTGAAAGAGTCTCAGTGGGAAATGGCATAGATGGAAATACTGAAGCTCAAGAGATAGCGGCTTGTCTTAATTTGGCGGTATTGAGAACACACAGAGGTATGGGGGAATCATTGGACTGTGAATTTATTGCCTCCACCCAAACCTTCAATTGAAGAATCCCCTAAGTTGGAGTTGAAATCTTTGTCTGCTCACCTAAGGTATGCGTATTTGGGTAACAATGAAACCTTACCTGTAATACTTTCTACAGAATTATCTGAAACACAGGTTAATGAGGCACTGAGAATCTTAAAGTGAAGGAAGAGAGCTATTGGGTGGAAAATGGCTGATATCCATGGGATTAGTCCAGCGTTATGTATGCACAAAATTTATATGGAGGAGGATCACAAGCTAAGTGCACAACATCAATGTAGAATGAATCCCTTGATGAAATAATTTGTGAGAAAGGAAGTAATAAAGTGGTTAGATGTTGGAATCGTATACCCAATGTACAACAGTAAGTGGGTAAGTCCTGTGCAGTGTCCCAAAGAAGGGAGGTATGATAATGGTGAAGAACGAGAAAAATGAGTTGATTCCCACTAGAACCATCACCGGATGGAGAATTTTCCTGGATTACCGGAAGCTAAATGAGGCCACACGAAAGGATCATTATCCTGTCCCTTTCATTGATCAGATGCTTAACCGTTTAGCAGGGGAAGAGTACTATTGCTTCTTATATGCGTATTTCAAATATAGTACGAATTTGATTTCACCCGAAGATCAAGAGAAGACCACATTCACTTGTCATTATGGTACATATTCTTTCAAACAAATGTCATTTGGACTTTGCAATGCGCCGTCGACTTTTCAAAGGTGCATGATGGCCATTTTTCATAATATAGTAGAGGACTTTGTAGAGGTGTTCATGGATGATTTCTCTGTCTTTGGGAAATCTTTTGAGGTATGTCTTCGGAACCTTGATAAAGTACTTGCTCGATGTGAAGATAAAAATTTAGTGCTCAACTAGGAGAAGTGTCACTTCTTGGTTCGAGAGGGCATAGTATTTGGTCACAAGGTGTCAAAGAATGGACTAGAAATGGATAAAGCCAAATGGAAGTGATTGAAAAATTGCCCCCTCCTATCTCTGTAAAAAGAATGCGAAGTTTTCTTGGGCACACATGTTTCTACCGGCAATTCATCAAGGATTTTTCCAAGATTGCAAGATCTATGTGCAGTCTCTTAGAGAAGGAGGTGAAATTTGAGTTTGATGAGATGTGTTTGAAGGCGTTTGAGGTGTTGAAGCAGAACTTAATTGAAGCTCCACTATTGATTGCTCCTAAATGGGATTACCATTTGAACTCATGTGTGATGCAAGCGATGTAGCAGTGGGTGCATTATTGGGACAAAGAAAAGAGAAAGTGTTCTATTTAATTTACTATGCTAGTAAGACCCTTGATTATACTCAAGCTAATTACACAGTGACTGAGAAGGAAATGCTGGCTCTAGTATTCACCTTCGACAAGTTCAGATCGTATTTGGTAGGTACCAAGGTGATTGTTTATATTGACCATGCAGCTAAAGTATCTATTCAACAAGAAGGAAGCTAAACCAAGGCTAATTTGGTGGATATTGCTTTTCCAAGAATTTGAGCTTGAGATCAAAGACCGAAAGGGTACTGAGAACCAAATAGTTGATCATTTATCCAGGTTAGAAGGTTTCTCCCATGTACATGAAGGGGAAAAAAATCCAAAAAGAGTTTTCGAATGAACTATTGATGGTATCCGACATAGAGTTGCTACAACTTACCATCCTTAAACAAGTGGTCAAGTGGAAGCGTCAAATATAGAAGTGAAGCAATAGAGAAGTGAAGCAACTATTGCAAAAGATAGTGAATGCGCAAAGAAAAGATTGGTTTGAGAAGCTAGATGATGTGTTATGGGCATATAGAACGGTATATAAAACATCCATATGGACTTCTCCATATCACATGGTGTTCATCAAGGCAAGTCATCTTCCGGCGGAATTAGAGCACTAAGCGTATTAGGCAATTAAGAAGTTAAATCTTGACACCGAGTTGGCAGGTAGGAAGAGAATAGGTCAATTGCATGAACTTGAGGAGTTTAGGATCCATGCTTATGAAAATGCTAAGCTATACAAAGAGAAGACCAAAACATGGCATGACAAACATATAGTTCCTCGTACTTTTACTCCGGATGAAAAGGTACTACTGTTTAACTCAAGACTTAAGTTATTTCCAAAAAACTAAGGTCGAAATGGAGTGGTCCCTTCGAAGTGTTAAGAATGACACAACATGGTGCGATAGAACTTAAAGGTAAAAATGCCCCGTCATTCTTGGTGAATGGGCAAAGGGTCAATCACTACTTTGGTAAAGATTCGGATCGTGATCGAGAAGCTCTTGAGCTAAATGACTAATGATCCAAGCTGCGTCGAGCCGCGACATTAAACCAGGCGCTCCTCGGGAGGCAACCCATGAAAGATATGTAATAGCTAGTTAGTCTTGCTTTATTTTGATATTTTCTCTTATTTTAAAGTTTATAGGATTTAGTGAAACTTTTCTTGTTTTTAGTTGTTTAATTTATTTTAGGATTTCTAGTTAAGTTGATTTTTTTTATATAACTAGGATTTATAAAAAAAATACAAAAAGATGAGTCGTGCCATGACCAAAACTAAGACAATGGGTGAGAGGAAACCCATCATTATTATGTTACGTTATATGGTTGATGCGCAGGTTATCAGAGAAGAGACCACGAGAAAATCAGTACTAATTGCATTGGAAAATAGGTTAGGAAGCAAGTCGGGCACCACATCTAAAAACTGAGGCCCATTTTTGGCACACTGCAACGCACCGCGCTAGGCCAAAGAAAAAATGCTGATGACTAGCACAAACTGTGCCCGTCGCGCCACTGGCCCTGGCGCAACACAGCTGCATTGCGCCACCAAGGAAATTACTGGGGGCGGTTTTTGGTGCACTGCCCCTCCCCCCGTGCCAGCTTTGTTGTCCGAATTTTTTGTGGGACCCACTTCAAATCCCACCTTAAATCTTTCACCTACCCATAAGTCCTCTCACTTTCTACCAATATTTCTCTCTCTAACCGCCCCTCTCCTCAAAATTCTCTTTAAATTCCCAACTTTTCTTCTTCTTCCTCTTCTCCATTTACTTTCTTCCTCAAAATCCCAATTTCCTCCATAAATCTTTCCTAAAACCTTCTCCCCTTACATTTTCCTCTACCCCCAACAACTAAACCTCACCAAAGTCCATAAAATTTTGAAACACCCACAAACCCCACACCCCCACTGCCCACCCGACCCCTACTTCTTCTTCTCCAAAATTCTTTTCTTTCTTCTTTTCTTCCATTGTTGCATGTGAAGATGGCTCCCAAGGGAAAAATGTTTCTAGTGGCTGTGGTATTAAGCAAAGTACAAAAGGGGCGGCTTCCGGGAGTTCTAGTCGGGTACCCACTTTGCCGCCTCCAAAATTTGGCAAACAAGCTGTAATTCACTATGGAGAAGAGTGGTATGACTACCAACAAGAATCTAAGTACATGGGTGACGAGTATGCCGATGAGGGGCGATTGCTCGAAGACTTTCCTCACATTCTCGCTGAAGTTCATGCTTTTGGCCTCCACTATATCTTTGAGGATCAAGGTGAGTGTAATTTAAGCTTCGTATGTGAATTCTATGCAAATTGGAATACACATCATGTTAGGTGGTACCAAGGTCTAATTAGGAATAGTCGTGTGCAATTTAATGTGGAAGCATTGAATGAGTTTTTAGGTGCCCCTAATTGTGATATTTCTGATTATCAAGCCATGATTGAATGACCCCCTTATCGTGATATTAGGCATACTATGTGTGTGGTGAACTCTGTTGCTCAATGGGATAGAGTGACAGACACAGATCGTCATTCGACTCTTCATTATGCCCACTTGAATTTGGAGTCGCGTATTTGGTGGAAAATTATGTCTATCACCTTACTACCATGCAAGCATATGATTGATGCCACTAGGGAGAGAGTTTTGCTAGTATACCGACTGATGAAGGGGTTGTCAGTAAATGTAGGAGCTATTTTGAGGCAGAATATGCTAAAATTTTGGACTAATAAGAGATGGCTTTTTATTATGGCACCCTCATCACTGGTGCCTCCCTGCCTTAGAAATTGAGGAAGAAGTCCATGATGTGTGTCCTCCCTGTGCCCCTCATTTAGTACGCCACCAGGTTGATGTCACGAGAACTAAAGCGCATGATTATTCCTAAGGGCAAGTGTTGTCTGCTGCTGATAGGCAAGCCCAGGATGACAGCTCAATGGGTCGTATGTTTGGAATGGCTGAGCTTCAACTTCGGATTGGTGGTTGTCCGATGACTGAGGACGAGATGGCGACATTGGTGGAGCATTACTCGTTGTTGGATAGCGCGATGTACATATGTCGAATCGGCCCGGTATTCCAAAAACCCATTGATGATGATGCCACTGCTGATGAGGAGGATGAATAGGATGATGTTGGCCCAGGAGATGATGATACCGATGCGGGCGATGAAGTTAGTGATGTAGCCTCAATGGCTGTGGATTTTTCCACAAATGTGGCAACCCGCTGAATTGAAGCACGTGGCCTAGAGGCCGACAATGAGTTCACTTTCACTCTTAACTTTGTTTTTCTTTTCACACTGAGAACAATGTTTTCTTTAAGTGTGGGGTGGAAGTTGAGCTTCATTGTATATTTATTGCTTTATTGAGTCTTTTTGTTTTTTAGGAGGGTTCCTCGGCTTTTGTTTTCGATTCTTTTCCTGAGGATAGTCCCATTGAACTGACTAAGAATAGTTTGCTTATTATTGTTGAGTCATAGATTCGTTATAGGAGTGACACTTCCTGATGATGGATGGATGATGACCGTCTTAAGGGAAAAATTAATCACTAGGAGTAGAGGAGTAGGAATCTTACCTTTTTGGGAACTTTGAAACCTTGTCTTGATAGTTGGCCAGAGTCATGGGTGGTAACACTTTGTTTTGCAATATTGAGATGGTAACCTTGAAAACAAACATAATCTCTTTGTTTTGACTCTAAATGAAAAATGAATAAATATGGGCTTAATGGTATGGAAACACCGTAATGCAATTGAAATGAGCATGCTACAAGTGAATGTGTCCTTATGTGGGTTGTGATGTCATGTGTGGAAAGTACTTTCTTTGTTTTTGCATTGAATAACATCTAGAACTTACCCCAAGTGTGCCTAATGAGTAACTTGTGTAAATTATGGAATATGATTGAGGCGTTTCGTTGAATAGCCAAGTTTAAATCTTTTTGTGTGCCTCCAAATGAAATATCCCTAGTATAGCCCCCCATTAAGCCTTTTAGCCTTGATTTTATTCTAACCTAATTGAGCCGAATCCCTTTTATTGATACCATCAGTGTTTGATCCCAAAGTAATCCTTAATGCACTATGTTAAGATAAAAAAGTGAAGACAATGGTGAAAGTAGATAGGGTGGAGATGCTTGGTTTTGTGGTGAAGAAAGAAAAGAGGTAAAAGAATGATGCCCTATAAGTTCCTAAATTTGTGATTGGCCCTGGTCCTCCGGACATTGTGCACTTCGACTAAGGTTAAAACAATAAGTTGAAGGTGGCTAATTCAGAAAGCACCTTAATAATGGCCCTGGTCCTCCCAAGGACAATGTGCACCTCAACTCGTGAAAAATTTATAAGCTAAGGGTGGCTACTGTTAAATGTGAACAAAAAAGAAAGAAAAGGGTGTGTAGAAAATAAGGGCTTAAGGGAAAATACGGGCAAGGTTTAAAGTGCAACTGGGAAAATATGCTTAAAGTGGTACCAAAAGGGAAAGAAGAAGTTTCAGATGTAGCAAGAAAATCAAAACATGTGCATTAGGAAGGACGAGTCACTAATTTTACCCATATGTATCCTCCCTTACCTCAAGCTGACATTACAACCGAAAGAAATTCCTCTTAATTCTATGAGTAAGACTTTGTAAAAAGTAAAGTACACTAAGGGCAAACTTATTACATGTTAGGATATGTGAAAAATTCATTTGTGAGTGTGAGAGTGTGTAACACTCTGGAAATGCGTAGACTTAACTAAAGCTAAAATGAATGGGGTAAGAGTCTAGATAAAGAGAAAGAGCCTAGATCACCTAAGAAAAAAATGGAAGAAAACGATTTTTCCTTTGGTCCATTTGGCAATGGGGCAGTAGCATCGCCCAATTTCCTTGGCGATTAACCAAATGGACTCTCCTCGTCTAGTGCACAACCTCCCCTAGACCTAGCTACTGGATATTTAAGAGAGTTAGGTCGGGGCTCGCCAACCCACTTGGCACATCGCCCAAAAGACCTTCATCTCGCCCATTGGAAATGCTCCATAATGGAGCATTCTGTAAAATTTGGTGAGCCAAGGGTCCATTAGGCGTGTCGCCTAGTGCCCTTGGCGAGCCAAGGAGGGCCAAAGGGCAAGCAAAAACGTGCAACAAGCTGTTTTTAAATCTAAGTTAGGGTCATTTAGTAATTCGTCCAAAAAGTTGAACCAACATGATTATACTCTTTTCCTAAGAAGTATATAAACCTTTTAAACTAAATTTCACCCAATTTTACTCATTAATTCACAACACCCAAATAATTCCCAAAATCCCCTCCCTAACAATATTTCTCTCACTAGAAATCCTCCATTGAAGAAGAACAAGAACTTGAAGATTAGGGCTCAAGAACTCACCTTTTCAACTCCAATTTGTGAGGAAATCTCCAATCAAGGTATGGGAGATTTGATTCATGGAAAGCTTTCTTCCATGAAACCCTTAAACTTTCAATTTCAAATTAGTAGATTCTTCAAAACCTAGGGTTTTCAATCTAGTCATGTGTTCTTTCTAAAAACAATTTCTATTGGTTAATTGTCCTATATTATGATTGAATAGTTGTTAATAGTGATTTTTATAGTAAAGTCCCCCATGAACCCATGAATTTATCCATGACCCAATTTCATGAATTGTGATGGGTGTATTGATGCAAGATGAATACTATGAATTGTGTCTATGGTATTTTCGTTATTGAATCTTGTTTTATCCATGCCTAATGTAGTATTTCTAGGTGTGATTGTGAGACATGATTCATAACCCTTGAAGGGTAAATTATGAAGGCTTGTACATGTTGATGAAAGTTGTGCATAAACTTATGATTCACTTAGAAAGTGAGAATCCTAGGACTATTGTGTAAATTGTGGTATTGTTGGAAGATCATTCTCCCTTTTACCCTTACACATGACTATGTATGAATTGTCTAGGATGATGACAATGTTGTTGTGTTGATTGAAAGGCTATTCTCATGAAACACTATGAACATGATGTGAAAGGTTTACTCACATGTTAAATGATGATTCTAAGGTTGAAAGTCCATTCTCACCTAATTGAATCTATGAGCTATTTTATGAGTTGTATTGAATGAAGGGCAAGATATTCCTTAACACATGTAAATGCAATTCAAGAATTATGTATAATTTAGGAAATAATGCTTAGCACCGAGTGGTTATGGTAAATGAAGTAGATGCCCTCCCGTCAATACAATAGGCCGGGTCATCTAAATTATTCTCATGAGATAGAAGCTCCTCCGCCAATACAATAGGTTGGATTTCTAGAAGCAATCTCCCTATCCCATAACTATGTGCCCACATAGGTCCTTAGCTAGTGGATCCACCTAAAAGCTAATACATTTAGTTCTACCTTAGACAAGTACGACACCTTCTTTCGGTGTGGGGTTACACGACACTGGATTCCATGTAGCTCACATGGTCTATGTCGGTTATTGCTAATTTTCCCTGCATGAAAAAATAACGAATATGACACGAACTATACTTATGACTTCTTGAAGAGTTTTATTTAGTAGGGGTGGGGGTATGGGACTTCACTTTTACATTGCACAAGTAGACTTTGAAAGGGATTATGGGATGGTTTCTTACGCTATGATAAGTGTAACACCCTGGAAATTTTGTAGGTTGAACTAGAGCCTAAACGTTGTGTCAATGAGGTATACAATGAATTCCCCTAAGTTAGTAGACCATCTAAGTGTGCTATGGTGTTCTATGAGTTAAGGCCTAAGGGAGGAGTGCCAAACAAAAGGGGCAAGCCAAGGCCTATGGCCAAGGCAGCCCCAAATTTGGAGCGACTGCCTCAAACTCCACGGCCATCACCACGGCTCGTGGTCATGACCACAGACCGTGGGAGGCTTCGTGGAGTTTCCTTGGTCGAGAGAGAGGGACCTCCAAGTGTCCCAGACACTGCCTCACCCTTCACGAGAGGGACCACGAGTCGTGGTCCACTTCATGGCTCGTGAAGGTGGGCGTGGAGTTCTCTTAGCTTTTAGGGAGTTGGGGGTTGTTAGGGTAGCTACTGCCCAAGGCACCACGGGCACCACTACGGGCCGTGGTGCACTTAACGAGGGAGAGGGCTGGCTCGTGAACATCACTTGGCACCAAGGCTTGAAGCCCTTGCCTCCACAAGGCCAAGTCATGACCAAGACCATCACCACGGACCGTGGTCATGACCACGGATCGTGGGAGGCTCTGTGGTCTTGCCTTGGCCAAGTGTTGGCTTGTGTACGAAAGGGGAGCCACTATCTCCAACACCACGGGCAGTACCACTGGCAGTACCACGGCCCGTGGTGCACTTTCACGGTCCGTGAATGCTGGCCGTGGTCCCTGACGGGGACCATTTAAATGAAGAGTTTTGAGACTTTTCCTTTTAAGCCCTATTTAAGTAGGGGTGTTTTGGGTATTTTTAGAGGTTAATTATATATTGGTTTTCAAGTCTAAATTCACAAGTTTTGGTCACTATACACAACATCCAATTGAAATCAAAACTCTTCCACTTCTCTCTAAACCCTCTCTCTAAAAACCTTAGAAAAAGAAGAATGCATTGGAGCTAGGGTTTCAAGGTTCTTTCCCAAATTGCTTGGAGTTTCTCCATTGATTCTCAAGGAATAAACTAAGGTATGGTTGCTTATCACTCTTGGGATTCCTTTCCCCAAGAGGTCCCTTCAAGATGAATTTCAAAATCTCCAATTTCTAGGTTTTCAATCCAAAAACGTGGGTCTTCTTTCTAAAGTGAAATTCATGTTATAAACTGAATTTGATTGATGTTATATGAACAATTATGAATGAATTTATGTTGTATTTGTGGTTTCTTGAAGAATTCCCCATGAGACCCATGTTTCTCCTTCTTTACCTAATTCTAACCCTAGTTTGTGTTGGATATTAGGCTATGAGTCGAATGTGATGTTATGTAATTCATGTTTGTATGATGATTCTACCATAGGTTATGTATAATTTCTATGAAATTAGGGTTGAGTCTTTGAATGAAGCCTTGAAGGCTATGAAGGGAATATGTCAATTACTTATATTGATGTTGATTATGTATTACTTCATGAATTACCTTGTATTATGTATTGGTTATGAACTGATTGGTGATTGAAGTATGAATGTCCTATGAAGGGCAAGAAGGTACGAAGGTTGGTTCTTCTTTGAACTCAAGTATGAAAGGTGAATTACTTAAATTGTAATGATGCTATACCTAATGTGTTGTTGTGGTGTTGATGACCTAGTTTCCTCATCCTTAACCCTCTACATTTGAATTAGCTATGAAATATGTATGTATGTTATGGTATGATTGCTATATGATTGAAAGGTAGTTCTCACGATTATAGTGTAATGTAAAGTGAAAGGGTTACTCACTTACTAAGTGTTTCTAAAGTGAAAGGATTGTTACTCACTTATGAGCACATATGAGCTATTATGGTAAGATGTTTACATAAGAGTCTAGTAAAGGCTAATGTGAACTTATGTGATGACTAAAGATGATTAGTAAATGGAATTAGATGCTTAGCACCGAAAGGGCATGTAAATGAGATGGGGGTCTCACGTTTAGTAAGTCTGGTTCCCCACATGGGTTTCCTCACATTTAGCAAGTCTGAATTACCCATGGTATGTGTTGTCTCATGAGATGGAAATCCCCCACGTTTAGTAAGTTAGGATTTCTAAGAGCAATCTCATTGACCCTAAACTATATGCCCACATAGGACTTTAGCTTAGTGGATCCACCTAGATAGCTATGTACGAATGGTTACACATTAGGCAAGTGTTAACCCTCTCTTTTCGGTGTGGGAGTAGAACACCGGATTCCATGTATCTCTCATACTCTATGTCGGTTATGGCAATATCTCCCCAATGCAAAACTAAATGAAGGTATGAAACGCGTGAACTCTTACTAGGGATTTCTTAAGGGTTTCTACATTGTGTAAGGGAGGGTATGGGACTTCTCTTACACATTGCACTTGTGGGATCCTAAGAGATGGTTGTAGTAGTGGTCTCCTATGATTATGATGATTATGACTTATGTATGTTGAAGCTATGTTATGTATGATCATTACGAATATGGTAAGTTATGATGAAGTATGATCTTATGTATGTATGCATGAAGTAGGTTGCTTAATGTGATACTTGGTTTTGCATAGGGTTATGTGATTCTATTCCTTGCATTGCACTAGTATTACTTGGGTTGTCTACGTGTTGGGATGATATTATGTTGGTTTGTACTATGATGCTTACTTTTTGTGCATATTGGATTTATTTGGTAAGAACATGTTTTGACTAAAATGACCTTTTATGCATGTTTCAATGGTTTTATGCATAGTAGCCATACTTAGTACGTGTGTTGTACTAACCCATATTTTCTCCTTTTCCCCAAACATTTAGTTCAGGCCGTTGAGGATTCAAGCTTACTTCTCAAGACACTTGGAGTTGCTTCCCCAAGTTGGTGAGTCCTCAAGTCCGAGGACAAGACCCTATGATCTAGCTTCTATGTTTAGTTCTTTGCTTATGTTGAAAGACATTGTTGTACTTTCCTATTTCTAGACTTCTTATTGATGTAAGGGCTAAGTCCCATTTTCGATACTTCTATGTCTAGATGGTACATTGTGACGAAGTTAGATTCTATTTTTCATATATGAAGTGAGGTTGAACTTCCAAAGTAAAAGTTTTAAATTTTCCGTGTTTTTATTCTATGATACATGCTATGATGAATGCTAAGGGCTTGTATAAGACCTCTTCGAGGTCGAATACGCCGGTAATGACTAGGGGGTGCTCTCAGGTCGTTACAATAAGATATGGATGTATGCATGTATGTTGAATGAATTGTTGCTATGGATGACTTTCCTTATGTTCAAGTTAATGTACATGATTAATTCATTGTCTATGAGTATTGACTATGATGAGGTCTATGTATGCTATGTATGACTAGGGTGGCCTCAAAAGAGTATGTAGTGTGGTTGGTATTATGGTATTCCAATCATACATTGCACAAGTACAACTTAAGGTTACTAGAAAGATGGTTCTATTACGTTATGATGTTATTACATTATAAATGTGCTTATGACTTGTGTTTTACATTAAAAGTGCATGATGATTCTCAAACTTGGCAAATGCATACTATTCAACCAAAATGTCCTTTTTATCATATTTCAAGGATTTTTGTGCATGCTTCCATACTTAGTACATATTTGTACCAACCCCTATTTCTTCTACCTTTTTACAAAGTGTAAATTCCGGCTAGGTGAAGTGTACTTCCTTTTTTGACAAAGGCTTGGATTGCTTATCTCCAAGACTTGTGGTGAGTCCTCGTGGTTCGAGGACAAGATGTCATTCACTCCTAGTTGCTTTTCTTATTGAATACTTTTGAGACTTTTGATTGTAAAAGGATGTGACCCTATTGATATTCCATTGTAGTAGATGGTTAATGAGACAAAGTCTAGACTTCACTTTTGATTTCAATAAAAAGACTTCGATTGTAAAATTTTAAATTCCGCATCATTTCTATTTCCTATGGTTATGTATGCTAAGGGCTTGAATGAGACCCCTTCGGGGTTAAGTACGCCATGTTGTATCTAGGGGGTACCCTTGGGTCGTGACAAACTTGGTATCAGAGTATAAGGTTTTGGGATGATTTATAGGTTGATGTCTCATAAATTACGTCTAGTAGAGTCTTGTTCATTAGTGTGAAGCGCGCCACAGTTATGAATAAGAGGCTATAAGATGCTTAGGAAAGTTCACTTTATTCATTACTCCTTACTCGTTCTTTAGAGTCCTAACTCTATGAAGACCTTTTCCTAACCCTTCTCCTGTGTTTATAGGCTATGAATACCGGAAGGGCGAATGCAAGGAGGATGGAAGGGGAGAATGTGAATGAGGGAGTTCCTCCCCAAGCTCCTCAAGACCCTCAAGCACCTAATGGTAAGGGGGCTATGACCAATGTGGAAATAAGGGCGACTCTCCAAACATTGACTCAAGTCATGACGGCTCAAGCTCATGCCGTGACAACTCAAGCCCACGCTATGACGACCTAGGACAACCGAGATGTTGGGCCCCGTGAGAACCCTAGTGTGAGCACCATGTCTTCAAGGTTGAGGACCTCACAAGAATGAGCCCTCCTACGTTCTTTGGTTCCAAAGTGAATGAAGATCCATAAGAATTTGTGAAAGATATCTACAAGATAATTGATGCTATGTGGGTGACTTCTATAGAGAAAGCCAAACTAGCCACTTATCAATTTACGGATGTGGCCCAAATATGGTATACTCAATGGAAGAATTATAAGCCGGCGGGAGCGAGTCCCATAGATTAGGAAGTCTTCAAGAAAGCATTCATTGATTGGTTCTTTCCACGGGAAAAGAGGGAAGATAAGGTGGAGGAATTTCTCAACCTTCATCAATGAGGTATGAGTGTCCAAGAATATTCTTTGAAATTCACTAAGTTGTCCAAGCATGCCCCATCTTTGGTGTCTAATCCAAGGGACAAGATGAGTCAGTTTGTGACTGGTGTGTTCGACTCCATTGAAAAAGAATGTCGTGCGGCAATGCTCCATGATAATATGGATATCTCACATCTAATGGTGTATGCTCAACAAGTTGAGGAGACAAGGCTTAGGAAGAAGAATAGAGAGGTAAAGAGGGAAAGGACCGATGATGGGAATTCTTCTAAGGGTAAGTTCGAGGGTCAAGGTAGACCAAGGTTCGAGAAGAGGTTTTCCAACCAAGGCTCCTCTAGTGCTTTAAGGGTCAAGAAAGATAGGATGTCTAACCCTAAGCCTCAAATAGGCAATAGTGGTGGATCTTCCATAGAGAGGCCTACTTGTGTCAAGTGCGGTAAGAAGCATGATGGTAAATATCTTACCGGCATGAGTGTGTGCTATGGTTGTGGGAAGAGTGGGCATCAATTGAAAGATTATCCAACACGATGGCCGAGGGAGAGATGATAAGAAAACTCCTCCTAGTGTTTCAAACTCCGATGCTCCCAAGAACAACCGCTTCTAAGTTCTTCAATCTCAAGGTGACCAAAAGAGTTCCCAGGATGTGGTGACGGGTATGTTGCAAGTCTTGTCTATTGATGTTTATGCATTGTTACACCCCGATGACACTTTGTCATTTGTTACACCTTTTGTGGCTATGAAATTTGAAATACTCCCCGATGTATTAGAAGAACCTTTTTCGGTGTCTACCTCGGTTGGTGACTCGGTAGTGGCAAAAAGAGTCTACAGGAGTTGTCCTATTCTTTTGTCCCATAAAGTTACCTTGGTGGACTTAGTGGAGTTAGACATGTTAGATTTTGATGTAATTTTGGGTATGGATTGGGTGCATGCATGTTATGCCTCTATTGATTGTAGGACTCGGGTAGTAAAGTTTCAATTTCCAAATGAGTCTACTTTAGAGTGGAAGGGGGAAAATTCAATCCCTAGAGGTCAATTTGTTTTTTGTCTCAAAGCTAGGTAAATGATCTCCAAGGGGTGTATTTACCATACTGTTAGGGTTATGGATGTTGAGTTCGAAACCCCTTCCTTAGAATCGGTCCCCGTGGTAAGTGAGTTTTCGGAAGTCTTTCCCGATGACTTGCTCGGCATTCCTCCCGAATGGGAAATAGATTTTAGCATTTATTTCATGCCGGATACGCAACCTATATCCATTTCTCCATATAGAATGTCTCCGGCCGAGTTGAAAGAGTTGAAAGAGCAACTCAAGGATTTGTTAGACAAAGGCTTTATTCAACCAAGCATCTCTCCATGGGGTGCTCCGGTATTGTTCATAAAGAAGAAGGATGGGTCCCTTAGGATGTGTATTGACTACCGCCAATTGAACAAGGTGACTATAAAGAATACGTATGCTCTTCCTAGGATCGACGATTTATTTGATCAACTTCAAGGGGCCAACTATTTCTCCCAAATAGATCTTCGTTCGGGTTACCATCAACTAATGGTAAGAGGGGTTGACATTCCTAAGACGGTCTTTAGGACCCGGTATGGTCACTTGGAATTTGTGGTTATGTCATTTGGATTGACCAATGCCATGGCGACATTCATGGACCTAATGAATAGAGTTTTTAGGCATTATCTTGATATGTTTGTGATAGTGTTTATATATGATATTTTGATCTATTCAAAGAGTGAAAACGAGCACATGAACCATTTGAGGATTGTATTGCAATCCCTTAAAGACCACCAATTATATGCGAAGTTTAGTAAGTGTGAGTTTTGGCTAAGGTTTGTAGCCTTCCTTGGTCATATTGTGTCGAGCAAGGGTATTGAGGTAGATCCTAAGAAGATGGATGCAGTTAAAGGTTGGCCTAGACCTCTAACTCCTACTGATATTAGAAGCTTTTTGTGTTTGTCTGGTTACTATAGGATGTTTGTTGAGGGTTTTTCTTCCATTGATTCTCCGTTGATGGCTTTGACTCAAAATAAGGCTAAGTTTGTGTGGTCAGAGGCTTGTGAGAAAAGCTTCCAAGAGTTGAAAGATAGACTTACTTCCGCTCCAGCGTTGACCTTACTAGAGGGTACCGAAGGGTTTGTGGTATATTGTCACACTTCTCGAGTGGGTTTGGGATGTGTCCTTATGCAACATGGTAAAGTGATTGCCTATGCTTCAAGGCAACTCAAGATCCATGAAAAGAATTATCCGACCCATGATTTAGAATTAGTGGCGGTAGTGTTTGCTTTGAAAATATGGAGACATTACCTATATGGGGTCCATGTGGATGTTTTCACCGATAAGAAGAGCCTTCAATATGTGTTTAGCCAAAAAGAGTTGAATCTCTGACAAAGAAGGTGGTTGGAGCTTTTAAATGATTATGACATGAGTGTCCTTTACCACCCCGACAAAGCCAATGCAGTTACGGATTCCTTAAGTAGATTGTCCATGGGTAGTGTGGCTAACATAGATGATGAGAAGAAGGAGTTAGTTCGTGATGTACATAAGTTGGCCCGGTTAGGTGTCTAACTAGTGGATTCCACCAAGGGTGGTGTCATGGTCCATCATGGTTCTGAATCCTCCTTTGTGGTTGATGTCAAGTCTAAACAGGGCCTTGATCCCATAATGATGGAGTTGAAAGAATCGGTACTCAACAAGTCCGTTGAGGCTTTCTCCCAAGGGGGAGATGGGGTGCTTAGGTACCAAGGTAGATTATGTGTTCCGGATGTTAATGGCTTAAGAAAGCAAATTTTAGAAGAGGCTCATAGTTTGCGATATTTATTCATCCGGGAGCCACCAAGATGTATCGTGACCTACGAGAAGTCTATTAGTGGAATGGCATGAAAAATGATATAGCGGGTTTTGTAAGTGTCCGAACTGTCAACAAGTTAAGGTCGTACACTTAAGACCGGGAGGCTTGTCCCAAGATATAGATATTCTCACTTGGAAGTGGGAGGATGTGAATATGGATTTTATTGTGGGGTTGTCTCGTACTAGAAGGCAACATGATTTTATTTGGGTCATTGTTGATAGAATGACCAAGTTTGCCCACTTTATTACCATCAAGATGTCATTTTTGGTGAAAGACTATGCCAAACTGTACATCACAGAGATAATGAAGTTGCATGGGGTTCCTTTGTCTATTATTTCGGATCGAGGTCCTCAATTTACTTCATAATTTTGGAAGGCCTTCCAAAAAGGGCTTGGTACTAAGGTCAAGCTTAGCACGACCTTTCACCCTCAAACGGATGGTCAAACGGAACGCACCATTCAAACCTTAGAGGATATGTTGAGGGCATGTGTCATAGATTTTCAAGGTAATTGGGATGACCATCTACTGTTGATAGAGTTTGCCTACAACAATACTTACAACTCAAGTATTGCCATGGCTCCGTTTGAAGCACTATATGGTAGGAGGTGTAGATCTCCGGTTGGTTGGTTTGAAGTAGGTGATATTGTTCTAATTGGTCCCAAATTAGTTTATGAGGCCATTGAAAAAGTTCGACTCATTAGAGAGAGGTTGAAGACGGCCCAAAGTCGGCAAAAGTCTTATGCCGATGTTAGAAGAAGGAATCTAGAATTTGAAGTTGGTGATTGGGTCTATTTGAAAATCTCACCCATGAAGGGTGTGATGAGGTTTGGCAAAAAGGGGAAACTTAGTCCCCGATTTGTGGGTCCCTATCAAATTTTGAAGCGTATTGGTAAAGTTGCCTATGAATTAGACTTGCCAAATGAATTGGCTCTGGTTCACCCGGTATGTCATGTTTCTATGCTCAAGAAGTACATTGGCGATCCGGTAACTATCATTCCTTTAGAGCATTTGGGAGTTGATGAGAGCCTTTCCTATGAAGAGATTCCGATAGAGATTCTAGATCGGCAAGTTAAGAGGTTGAGAAACAAAGAGGTAGCTTCCGTTAAGGTTTTATGGAGGAATCACTTAGTTGAGGGTGCTACATGGGAGGCCGAGGCCGATATGAAGTCCCACTATCCTCATCTTGTTCCTTCTACTCCTAACAAAACTTGAGGTAAGTAGTTTTCTTGAGTTTGGTGTTTTGGATGTCATATGTGCTATGAGTGTCTTTATGATTTCCTTATGATATGCATGTTCCTGTGAGAATTAATATTTAGCATAAATTGAGTTTTTATGATTTATATGTTCCTCATGTTGAATTGCATTTTGGTACGATAATTGCATATTTGACTTCATGAGATGATTTGATGAACATGCTTAGTTATGCTTTTGATGAAATGGCATATTGGCTCCATATTGTTGTGTTGAGCTTGCTTTGAGTTGGAGATTGTAGTTCCTCCTATGATGATACGAAATGATGAGTTTTGGTGCACAATAGGTTGTGGATGTAGCTCCTACTTCCTTGTGTTGCATTGATTATGTCTTGATATAGAGTTGATGTTTCCTCCTTCGAATTGTGCATTATTTTGATGTTGCATGCATGATGGGCTACTAGTCTTGAGCCTCTTTTTCCGTAAGGTGATAGATCGTCATTCGAGGATGAATGTCCCCAAGGGGGAGATAATGTAACACTCCGGAAATGCGTAGACTTAACTAGAGCTAAAATGAATGGGGTAAGAGTTTAGAGAAAGAGAAAGAGCCTAGATCACCTAAGAAAAAAATGGAGGAAAACAATTTTTCCTTAGGTCCATTTGGTGATGGGGCAGTAGCATCTCCCAATTGCCTTGTCTATTAGCCAAATGGACTCTCCTCGCCTAGTGGGCAGCCTCCCCTAAACCTAGCTACTGGAATTTTAGGCGAGCTAGGTCAGGATTCGCCAACCCACTTGATGCATCGCCCAAAAGACCTTCATCTCGCCCATTGGAAATGCTCCATGATGCAAGAGTCCATTAGGTGTGTCGCCTAGTGCCCTTGGCTAGCCAAGGAGGGCCAAAGGGCAAGCAAAAATGGGTGACAACCTGTTTTTAAATTTAATTTAGGGTCTTTTAGTAATTCTTCCAAAAAGCTAAACCAACATGATTATACTCTTTTCCTAATAAGTATATAAACCTTTTAAAGTCAAATTCACCCAATTTTAGTCATTAATTCACAACACCCAAATAATTCCCAAAATCCTCTCCTTTACAATATTTCTCTCACTAGAAATCCTCCATTGAAGAAGAACAAGAACTTGAAGATTAGGGCTCAAAAACTCACCTTTTCAACTCCAATTCGTGAGGAAATATCCAATAGGGGTATGGGAGTCTTGATTCATGGAAAGCTTTCTTCCATGAAGCCCTTACACTTACAATTTCAAATTAGTAGATTCTTCAAAACCTAGGGTTTTCAATCTAGTCATGGGTTCTTCCTAAAAACGATTTCAGTTGGTTAATTGTCCTATATTATGATTGAATTATTGTTAATGGTGATTTTTATAGTAAAGTCCCCCATGAACCCATGAATTTCCCCATGATCCAATTTCTTGAATTGTGATGGGTGTATTGATGCAAGATAAATACTACAAATTGTGTCTATGGTATTTTAGTTATTGAATCTTGTTTTATCCATGCCTAATGTAGTATTTCTAGGTGTGATTGTGCGACATGATTCATGACCCTTGAAGGGTAAATTATGAAGGCTTGTACATGTTGATGAAACTTGTGCATAAACTTATGATTCACTTAGAAAGTGAAGATCCTATGACTATTGTGTAAATTGTGGTATTGTTGAAAGATCATTCTTCTCTTTACCCTTACACATGACTATGTATGAATTGTCTAGGATGATGATAATGTTGTTGTGTTGATTGAAAGGCTATTCTCATGAAACACTATGAACATGATGTGAAATGTTTACTCATATGTTAAATGATGATTCTAAGGTTGAAAGTCCACTCTCACCTAATTGAATCTATGAGATATTTTATGAGTTGTATTGAATAAAGGGCAAGATATTCCTTCGCACATGTAAATTCAATTCAAGACTAATTATGTGTAATTTGGGAAATAATGCTTAACACCGATTGGATATGGTAAATGAGGTAGATGCCCTCCCGTCAATACAATAGGCCGGGTCATCTAAATTATTCTCATGAGATGGAAGCTCCTCCGCCAATACAATAGGTCGAGTTTCTAGAAGCAATCTCCCTATCCCATAACTATGTCCCCAAATAGGTCTTTAGCTAGTGCATCCACTTAAAAGCTAATACATTTAGTTCTACCTTAGGCAAGTAGGACACCTTCTTTCGGTGTAGGGTTACACGACACCGGATTCCATGTAGCTCACATGGTCTATGTCGGTTATGACTAATTTACCCTACATGACAAGATAATGAATATGACACGAACTGTATTTATGACTTCTTGATGAGTTTTACATAGTAGGAGTGGGGGTATGTGTCTTCACTTTTACATTGCACAAGTAGACTTTGAAAGGGATTATGGGATGGTTTCTTATGCTATGATAAGAGATGAATGTATGCATGTATGTTGAATGGATTGTTGCTACGGATGACTTTCCTTATGTTCAAGTTAATGTACATGATTAATTCCTTATCTATGAGTATTGACTATGATGAGGTTTATGTATGCCATGTATGACTAGGGTGGCCTCAAAGGAGTACGTAGTGTGGTTGGTATTATGAGATGCCAATCATACATTGCACAAGTACAATTTAAGGTTACTAGAAAGATGGTTCTATTACGTTATGATGTTATTACATGATAAATGTGCTTATGACTTGTGTTTTACATTAAAAGTGCATGGTGATTCTCAAACTTGCCAAATCCATACTCTTCAACCAAAATGTCCTTTTTATCATATTTCAAGGATTTTTGTGCATGCTTCCATACTTAGTACATATTTGTGCTAACCCCTAATTCCTCTACATTTTTACAAAGTGTAGGTTCCGGCTAGGTGAAGTGTACTTCCTTTTTTGACAAAGGCTTGGATTGCTTATCTCCAAGACTTGTGGTGAGTCCTCATGGTTCGAGGACAATATGTCATTCACTCCTAGTTTCTTTTCTTGTAGACTACTTTTGAAACTTTTGATTGTAAAGGGTTGTCACCCTATTTATATTCCATTGTAGTAGATGGTTAATGAGACAAAGTCTAGACTTCGCTTTTGATTTCAATAAAAAAAAATCGATTGTAAAATTTTAAATTCCGCATCATTTCTATTTCCTATGTTTATGTATTCTAAGGGCTTGTATGAGACCCCTTCGGGGTCAAGTATGCCGTGTTGCATCTAGGGGGTACCCTTGGTCGTGACAGAGTGAATTTTGAAAAAAAATGAGGCTTATGTTGAAATATAATGATATTTTGTGCGAAAGAATGGCTATACTTATAATGGTGAGGGCATTCATGCCACATGTTTGGTGTATATATAATCTTGTTTGGTGTTTTCTATGATATTGCATTAGCCCGGAATTATTGAATAAGAGTCATTCATTGAGGTTGTGAATTGTTGATTGGTAGACTATAATAAAGAACCAAAAATTGGGAATTATTGCATATATTGTCTGCCACTAGATCATGATTAAATATGTTTGTCGATTGTAAAGCAAGATGAGGAGTCCAAAGGGTAAGAGTGTGAATTGATAAGATAGAGTTTGTTCAAGGACTCACAAATGTTTAAGTGTGGGGTGGTGATCTTGGGCATATTTATATGCCGAAGTATTATGAATTAACCATCTTTAACATAAGTTTAACAACATTCTCTAATCTAATTTACCCATTTGGACTTAGAATTGAGATTACTACACACTAATATACATGATTAGCTATTTTTCAAGGATCTTAAAGGAAGTGATTGACAAAGAGAACAATGGAAGAAAGGAGCGACAACCGAGGCCCAAGAAACAACTTGGCGCGGCACCCCAGCCTCAGTGGCTCACTGGGGGCGCGATGCGCCAAGCCAAAAGTTCAGAAGCCCTATTTTGGCGTACTAGCAGCGCAACACCCTAGCTTTCCAGGTGCAATTTTGGCGTGATGCCCCAAGGATTGACAAACGTTTTGGCAAAAATTAGCTTAATTAGGATTCCTTTTTGGGCTAGAATTGGAAATTATTTTCCTAAACTCTATAAATAGGATCCTAGGGTTATTTTGTAGAGGTTAGACTTCTCTTTTGTGAGCAAGAGAATGGATTAAAGTTTTGTAATAGGTTTCAATTCTCCAACTCTTCTTTCTTTTGGAAATCGCATGAACTCGATTTTGTGGTTTCTGAGCAATATGAGTGGCTAAACGCCCCTGTTTTGGGGATGTAGCTACGGATGATTGTTGAGTATTAATGGTTTTGAATTAATTCATGGTTATTGCTTTTAAGTTACTTCTATGTTCTTATTTTAGTATTTTGTTGACTGTCCATCATAGAGATAAAGCTCTTGTCTATTCTTAAAATCGAGAGACACGAAGGTAGATAGACCAAAGAATATAGAAAGCTTGATCTTCCATTAAGTTGACTTGATTTGTGTTTAGGAGTGACGCCCAGATGAACACCTAGCTTGGTTATAAAATAGGATGAAATATAAATGCTCTCCAATTAGGACTGCCTATCCCCGCTCAATGATGTAGCTAGACAACTAATTGTAGTAGGCGATTAGAGGTCGGGAGACCATGATCATATAATCAACCTTGTAACTTAGTAACTTGATAACCTAAATTAGTTCATTACCTAAGATATGATGCATGAAATCAAATGCATGTTGCAGGCTTGGAATTGTCTCTTACTTGCTTAAACCATCAATTTGAAGTCGTTCACACTAGTTATTTATTTATTGCATTAGTCGTAGTAGTAATAAACAACATTCAACCTCTTTTAAAGTTACTCTTGTTGAATTGTGCAATTAAGTTAGCAAATATGTGTTGATCATAAGTCCCTTGGGAACGATAACTTGTTTCTAAAAGAAACTATATTACTTGCGCGATCGTGTACACTTGCATGTGCAATTGGGAGCAACAAATGTCTTCTTGTTAATTTCTTTTAAGTTCAAGGGATTCAACACTAATAACTACGTCCTATGCAAATGTTGATAACGAAGGGCGAGTATGATGAATATGGTCCCTCAATTGTCCACAAGAGGTGTTTCTAAGATTTTGTGAGAACTTAAAATCCTCTTCAGTTAGTTTAGGGACCAACATCATAAAGATTGAGTAGTCTATTTTCGATTTTCCTTTGTAAATTAGCTGGTATACAGGAAACTAATAATAATATAACTTAGATTCTTAAGAAACAATTACGAACTTGGTATTGGAGTTCAACCAGTCAAGAACTAGCTTGAGTAGGATCTTGTAGAGGTAAGGTTTTCCGTCCTAAACAAGATAGAGGTCAATGTCGAAACCCCATCACCACAGAGGTGAACGCCTAGGTGAATGTGTTGTGAACCAGGTTAACTCTGTAAGGGCTTGTGGGCTAAAAGTGGTGAATGAGACTGATTCAGTTCTAATTATTGGGCCGAGTAAAATATTAGAGAGTTTTATTTGAGATCTAGACTCAATTACCATTTGTTAAAAAGGACTAGAAGTTAGAAAAAACGGTTATTCAAATTGTCATGGTGTATCTCTATTTCCTCATCCCTTTTCTTTGATCAGTTCTGCTTCTCATCCTTTTCTTCTATATTTGTTGTTCAATTTCCCTTTTAGTTCTTAAAACTCCATTGTAGTTCCAATTAATATTGCTATACTAATTGTATAACCTAGTTAGCTAGAATTAATACTCATCAAGTAGTATGTCGACATTTGGTGATGTTGGAGGTAACTGCAACAGGTCAACGTAAAAGCTCCAGACTCCATTATCCTCAGTGATCTTGTAGGCTTAATTGTCACATCTACAAGTGAAGGGAAATGAGCCAACAAAAGCTTCATGAAAACAAATTTAGCAAAGTTGCATGATTTTAGGGAATAAACAAATAAATTCTAACAAGTTAAACCTTCTCCAAAATTCATAATTCTGAATGGTAGTGTCGCCCACCAAAATTCTCAACATTTTTAGCTTAGGATAGGTGATGAGTTTGAGATTTGAACTCATTTAGGGCTTTGTTTATATATATTTAGTGTCCTCAAATGCTTAATTTGTGCCAATAACTGATGTTAAATCCTTGATTTTCAGGAATATGGGTTGAGAAGCCAAGCAAGGACACTAACATGCAAAAAGGAACAAAACAGGCTGAAGAAATGAAGATGAGCGAGCCTAAGGATCGCCAAGAGCACTCGGCGTGTCGTCGGTGGCTCATCAGACCGCCTAAAGTTCCAGTGTGCCAAGCCCTGAAGAAAAGAACCAAGTTGGCGATGAAAAGGAGAAGTCAGCGGACCGTCGAGTGATTCCGCAAAGCCAAGATAGATCATCCAAAGTTACAGACCTTGAGGATGCTGAATGCCAAGGCAAAAGTGCAATGGAAGAGACCAAACAACGGATCGCCGAGTAATTTGGCGAGCCCGACTTACCTTACCGATTGACTCTTCGCAGCATATTTTTGGCGACTATAAATACGTTTTTGAACATTTATTTTAGTATCAAATAATCTTTAGAAAAATTTATTACTAAGTTTTGAGCATCTGGAGACAGTTTTTCTCTAGTTTTTTTCCTTAGCTTTGAGAGATTGAAGAAATTCACTTTTGAGAAATTAGAAGTGGGTCTTTGAGGTTCATCAAATTGGAGCATTGTAAAAACGAAATCACTCTTACCCAGTTGATGGATAATCAATTTGGTTATAGTTTTTACCTTTTTATGATGTCTAGCTAAAACCCCAATTCCTGGGGTGTGATTATGGGATGATTTAACTTATGGGTATTGCTAATTGTTAGTTTAAATACTATTTAACAATGAGTTCAATCATTAGTTGTGGTTTAACTTAAGATTTGTAGTTGCAAATGAAGTTCTATGTTTGTGCTCTTGGCTTAATCGAGAGAGAGGATTTAGAACTAAGGTTTTTGATTGATGGTTTGGGGATATTGGGTTGATTTGGGTTTAGCTCTAGAGAGTAAATCCTAAACCCAATCCCACATATTTAGCTCGAAAGAGTGAATGGATTAAGGTGTGGGCTGCTCTTAATTTGCATGTTTGTTGATGTTTGAGAGAAATCACTTGATTCAGGGTAATTGTCCGAAAGAAAATTACCTCCCTTATAGTCCATCTTACTCACTAATATCTACCTATTCAATAATAGTTGCAATTACCCATATGTCTATATTAGTCTATAATTGATCACATCCCAAGAATCCGTCTCATTATTGTTAACTCTTATTGTTTGTGACTGCTGTTTGTAGTTGATAATCAAAACCAAAACCCCCATTTGACATTCATGTCACCCCTTGTTGAATGATGTCTTTATTCGATAATTTTATTCCTATGACTGATTTGACCGCATTTATACTTCCCAATCGAATCTGAAACACGTACCTCTCCCTGTGGGATTCGACCCCAACTCATTTAGTTGGATTTTATACTGATTTATGATCGTTGATGCTTAGAATTGGATGAAGTGTCTCTGAAACGTCATTAATCAAAATGGCGTCACTGCCGAGAAGTGGTGTTGTTTGAAATTCTTTTGGTGAAGTTGAATCGTGTTCTTTTTAGTTATAGTTGAATCTACTTACTTTTAGTTTTGGTTTTGTGTTGCTTGTTAAGACAGAGGAAATGAGTGTAAACGGTAGCAATGGTAACCATGTGGGCCACCAAGATGACATCGGGAATCTCAACGATGTCAATGAGCCTAATGACAATGACCCTAACTAAATGGGTAGGGTTGGTGCCATTCGTTTCCCTCCAGCTGAAATGAACATTGTGTTCCACATCATTACAAGCATAATGTTACAGCTCCTGCAACTGAAAGGTTTGTTTGGTGGGCTGGCTCATGAGGATCCCCATGAGCACATCAGGAATTTTGTTGATGTTTATGGACCATTTTCCTTTAAGAATATATCTCAAGAATCAGTCTGGTTGAGGTTGTTCCCATTTTTGCTAATGGGAGAAGCATGCAAGTGGTTGACATAGTTGCCAAGAGATTCTATCACTTCGTGGGAAGAGCTCATTACCGCATTCCAAGTGTGATTTTTCCCTCCTTTGAAAATGATGACTCTTCGGGTCAACATCCAAAGCTTCAAGCATTTGGAGGGTGAGCCAATCCATGATACTTGGCTAAGATTTAAAAATTTGGTGTTGTAATGCCCAACTCATGGATTGCCCGACAACGTTCTGCTGCAATACTTTTTTACAGAAGCCTTGATTCGGTGAACAAAGAAGTGGCTGATCAACTTTCTCCGGGAGGTTTAATGCAACAGCCTTATGTGATAGCAGCCCAACTCCTTGATGACATGACCAAAATTAACCGGGCATGGTAAACCAGTGAAGATCAGGTCTCTCCTCTTACTTACAAATTGATAAACGAACAAATTGGAAAAGATTAGGAGAGAGACCAAAACATGGCAAAGATGATGATCCAGCTGGACATCTTGGCCAAGAACGTCATAGGTGCTGGTACTAGAAGTGTTAATAATGTCGTGTTGGTGGTGTAAACCCCGAAGAGGCCAAATTTGAAGCGTTGTACAATGAGGAAGTGAACTTCCTAGCCAACCAAGTAGGAGGTTATCGTGCAAACTACCAAAGGTTGGGTGGTAACTAAGGTTGGAATAGAGATGAGGGCCGAAGAGACCGTGATAGAGAGTGGTGTGATCGTAACACCACTTGGAATGAAAAAGAAGGGGAGAAGGATATGTATGTTTCTCCCCACGAGCATCAAAAGCCCAAAGATTCTGAGGGTGGCCGGACTAAGGATATTCTCTTAGGTATTCTCAACAAGTTTGAAGGGTCAGATAAAGTGTTGAAGGAAATGAAGGAAGACGTATCGACTCTTAACCAGACGGTGACAGCTCATTCCGTCTCTATCAAGCAGTAGGAGACCCAATGGGTCAAATTTCTTCATATTTAAACCCAAGACAACAAGGGGGGGGGGGGGGGTTCCTAGTGATACTATGGAAAACCCCAAGAATGAAGTTTGAGTGCATACTTGCGTTGTGCCACGACGTTAACTAAGGCTCTTCTTGGGAGGCAACCCAAGTTTTTAATGCTTTGTGTTTTGATTTTGAATAACGGGTGTTGATTGTGCAGGCTAAAGTGTGAAACTTGTTTGAAATATGCAGATTGGCAAGCAAAAAGTCCAGTCGGCGACTCACAGAAGAGATCGGTGAGCCCGACTTGGACCGCCGTTGGACTCAGGAAAACATCAAGTTGGAGTCTGTAAAACTCAGTGGGACTATGGACAAATCGGTGACTCACCGAACAGGTCAGCGTGCCCAATTTTGTCTGCCTTTTGGATCCCCAAATTTAATAGAGGTCCTGTAAAACTCGGCGAGGTAAGTTATCATTCGGCGAATCACCGAGTGATTTGGCGAGGACAACTACTATCGCCGAACGAGCCATGAACTGAACGATTTTTAAAGGCCAAAGTTTTAAAATTCCAAACTCTATCATATTCCCTCGTTTAGCCTCGTACAATCACACCCGCACTCTAGATTTTCTTTATTTTTGCATTTTTATCGCTTTTTGCTCGTTGATCTCGTGCTCGGAGTTGGAATACATTGCCTCCTAGCTTTACAAACTCGTATTTCAGCTTAAAGGTTGGTTTTCCGAACCCTGAACTCTTGATAGCGATTGAACTCGAATGCAATTGTTTAAATCTTATTGATGTGTGATGGGCTTGCACTGAAATCATAATTGTGTGCTAATTTGCCTATTTTACTTTTGACATCATGCCTAAAATGCTTATATTGTTGATTTCCTGAATTTTGTGCTTTAAAATTGATCATAAATTTGTGGGTTGCGTTAAAAATTTGGTGGGTCTAGTGGGGAGAAGTCTGAGTAACCCCCAATTATGCTAAATGACATACTTTGCCTGATGAGGAAGCATTTGACGTCATTCTTAAAGGAAAAAGTCATCAAATGGCCAATTTTGGCTAAACTAGGGAAAGTCTAAGTACCCCGATGACATGGGTCGTATGGGTCTGGGCTTAATTGAATAAGTGTGTTGTTTAATTTTATTTTCGGGGGCTGCGGGCTTGATTTTGGGAAGCGGGGTCGAAAATTGGCACATTGGGCAGTTTGGCGAGCTAGGTCGAGCTCGCCGAACCACTCGGCAGTTCACCAAACCCCCTTGATAGCCTTTAATTTCATGTTTTGGCTAGAATAGAGTCTGTAACTTTCAGGGGGAAGCCTGAGCTCGCCGAAAGTTCCCCTTGATCGCCCTTTCAACAACCCTAACCCCTAAAACATACAGTAACATTCGACAGGCTAGTCTAAGCTCACTGAGTGGTGCTGACGATTCGCCAAAGGGCTTCGAACATCGTCGACCTGTCTTTTTTTGGAAAATTTTTAGGCCAATCCTTTCGGCAAGCCCGATCTGGCTCGCCAAAGTGACTCGGTGACTCGCCGATCGGTTTGGAAAGTCTTTTTGCAACCTGTTTTCTGCATTTTTCTTGAATTGTTTCCAACTCTTTTTGGTGTGTTTTGCAGATATGGCTAGGACCAACTTGGATGACAGTGGTATGCCACCCCACACACGAGCATGGGGCATAGTGATTAATGAGGGAGCAACTGCTCCTTCTAAAAAGGGGAAGCAAGCACCTCCAAAGAGAGGCAAGGGTAAAGGAAAAGCGCCTATAGCGGAGAGACCGGAGCACAACTCCGGCAGTGATAGGGAGTATGCTCACTCTCAGGTCTCATTCTCAGAGCTTGAGGATGACCAGCCACTACAGACCAGACATGCTGAGATCCGTGCCCGAGTTCATCAGGATCCGTCTAGGATCCCAAAGCCTACCCCTCCTACTACTAATACAGTGCCAACTCCGGCACATACGGTGGTTCCAGCGCCACCAGTTCAGAGTCCTCCTCTTCGGCTACTCAACATGCTAAAGGCCAAGGGATTAAGGGCAATTCTTGAGGAGAAAAAGTTGTCTACAGATGGAGTGGTGGACTGTACCCTTTGTTGTGGGACACATTCCAGTTCCACAGATTTGACACCTTTACCAAACCCCGAGGCCCATATATCCCCACTTGGGTTTGTGAGTTCTACACTGCGTACGGTGACCTAGTACCCCAAGGGAAGAAGAAGGCTAGTGCCTTTAAACCGATGAAGTCCGTCATGGTCCGGGTGAAAGAGGTGGGGTGTAGCAACGATCATATCAATGTTGCACTTGATAGAGCTACTGGATTTGAGCATGAGTAAAAGGGTTTAGCTACAACTCAGACCCTGGATGACCTAAAGGGTTGGATTTCTCCCCTCATTTCGGACACCACCCCGAGGTGGATTGAGGCGGGAGCTCCCATCAAGAAGGACTTGAACATTGCCGCTCGGTATTGGTTCGAGTTCATCAGCAGTTCTATCATTTCTTCGCAAAATGAGTTCATCCTCCGCCACCTAAAGGCTTCCTATTTCGGATCGATCATCGCCAAGAAGCGGCTCAACTTGGGATTCATTATTGAGCAAGAGATGGCCATGAGGGCCAAACAACACCAGACGTCCCTTCCCCTCCCGGTCCTGATTACATAATTATGTCGGGGTGTTGGAGTTCCTCGTGACGAGAAGAGGTCCATAAAGGTCACTCCCACATCTTCCACCGATATCCGATACATAGAGGCTGAGTACACATGGGATGAGGTGGATAGGAAGAGAGCGGCTCTGGTGGATGCATCCTCGAAAGTCGATGTTGAGTCTATACCTGCAGAGGCATATTTGCCTACTCCTGCCTCTGGGCCTTCAGATACACCCACTTCCACTTCATCCCAAGATACAGGTTCTTCTGCTGCTTCCCAGCCTACCAGGATCACTCAAGCCATGATCCTCAAGATGGGGCACCTAGACCATTTTGCCGATATGTGGGCTACCCGGCTCGAGGCCGAGGAGCCTTGGATGAATAAGCAAGCCATCTTAGCTGCGTTGACACCCCTTCGGACATCGATTGATGATCTCACAATGAGAGTAGAGATCTGTAAGAGAGGACATAGTGTTACTTCAGAGGTGACGGCTTTGAAAGCCGAGGTTTTAGATTTGAGAAAGGATGTGGACTATCTGAAGTCCACAAACTTCACTTCTCTCTTTGAGTCAGTTGAGGATCAGGATGCCCCGACCAGTTCTGAGATGCCTCCAACCAACCCAGGAGATGTGCCTATGGATGATGTGGCAGTTGATGAGTCAGGGGCGGAGATGGATGAGGAGCAGCTTGATGCTCAGGAGGCGACCATCTATGGAGACCTGTCGGATTTAGAGAAGAAGATTGTACAGTCAGTCATTCAGACATCGCTGACAGAGACATCCATAGCAGGCTCTAGTAGAGCTAGTGTTGCTATTGCACCGGCACTGGTGCCCAAGATCAGAGTGTTGCACTGGGCATTGATGCCCCGACAGATGGAGCGACTGTGTAGACATAACTCTTAATTGAGCACACGAGGCATTGTCTTCATATAATGTTGTTGGAATATCTCTTTTTGAAGGAAGATCACACATTCTCTGGGTATGTTAATTGATCTCAACTAAATATATATTTTGAAAAACACACAATTTGCGATCTTGTTGATGTAGACAAATTGCTCGTTCGATTTGTTAGTAGCAACAATCGAGCACTGACAAACACTTTCAGTAAAATTGACTATCTTGTGGAGTGATTTGAAATGACAGTATGTCCAAATGAAAATATATAACTTTCATGAGTTCAAACTTCATAATTCCTGCAATTTCATGATCAATAAATCTTGACACAATTGGTCAGAATAATAATTTATATCGATATTTGATTCACTCTAATATCTCCATCGATAAGAGTGATGTTATATTTTGCATGCATACTAATAAAATTATTTACCATGAATAATAATAGCAGGATACATAAGTGCACCAATTGCACTATGACATGGTACTTTCTAACCATTTTAATGAGATCAAAATTGATCTTTGTAATATGCGATCTTACAACCATTGGGATACTATTCAATGGAATCGCTTTATAACCTTTTAAATCATTCGGGGATTTTCATATACTATTTACTATTTAGCTAAACATGATAACCATTCATCATGCATATTCAAGTGTTTCATGTATTGTCAGACCGATAGAAACCTCATTGCATCCACCTTGGGAGTATACATCTCCATACAATAATGTCAGGACTTTCGCGAAAAATCTTTTTTTTTTCAATGCACAACCCGTACTTTATATTTTACGATTTTTCTTATCGCACAATAATTTATTTGTACCCCACTGACATTATATCTGGTATATGAACAAAATAAGTCCAAAACATCACTTTTTCAAGTGAATAGAGAAATACTTGAATTGTATTTACTTTGGCCAATCATTTATCTATCAACTCTCGACAGATTTAATATCAAGATCCTCATCGACGATTATTTGATATCGATTCTAATATGACATAACTTATCAAGCTCACTTTATTTTTCATCATTTCCAGGTACCTAAACCTTTGCCAAGGTTTTTATGAAGTGTTATTTCATGGTGCTCTTTCTAAAGCACTTGCCTCGTTATTAAGACCATCTTGATCATTTACTCCTTTTCTTCTTCAAGAAGTTTTATCTTTTGAATTGATTAATTTATCACGCTTCAGGCATGCCATAAATTATGTCCTTCAAGGACTTTTCATAGAGCATTTATAACTGGATTATAACATTGGGTCAGAAATGCGTCTGACAATTGACTTAAATTATCTCTTCAATGAGGATCATACCAATGATAATTCATTATGTATAACTTATTTTCCATTTTCTTATCTCCCCCTAATGTTAGAGAATCTAACATTCACCCAACCTTATTTGGGGACTCATCTTTGTGCATTCCGTAATGGTGGAGCAATGAAATAATATATCGCACATTTAAATTTCTAGATGAGTATTATTTGATTTTTGACCCTGAACCAATTGTGATAGGGGAACCTTGTTGGCTTGATACGTACAAGTGTTGCTACACTTTACACATCTCATACCAAATTTCTTTTGGGAGTTTTGTTCTCATAACCAATGGTTTAGCTTTAATTGGAGGCATAAAATTTCTGCTTAAACCACTTGGATATACACCAGCATTATCAATATAATTTTATAATTTGAAATGTGCTCTTGATTTATCAATTCGAGTAAATATCCTTTGTAAAAAAAATTAAATTGCAAGTTGATAATAAAGCACATGTGACCATAACATAGATGCATCTATATATAGTAAATGGTCCACATGACAGGTGAACGGGCCCATATTCACTTTTTTATACATTTCAAAATTTCAAGAGATACAATCTCAACCTTAGCTAGTGCAATGATAATCTTATCACGAGAACCAACAACACGAGAATTCTTGAAGAATTTATTATTTCTTCAATATATATAACCACGTGAATTCTCTGTAATTTTCGTACCATATTTAAACCGGGATGGTCATCAACTGGCCATGCCAACTGATATTGATTTCAATAACCTTCTAGTTTATTTTGTATGTGATTCCATCATCATGCTCATACTTAGTTACCACAAACAATATGCAAATATGGATAATCTATCACGGAAATATTTATAACCCACTATGATGTAGTAATATGAAGATCTTAAATCTTTTCATATTTATAGTCTCAATATTTTTTTCTTTGACTATTTCTTTGAAACTTAAAGAGTTTCTTTCGAGACTTGCTACAATTCCAATATCATGAGCAATTTTATTTCTTTAGGTAGTAGCACATTAGCTCACCAAAGCTCACAATTAACATTGGATACTACCACATATTTCATAACATTGTTTGCATGGTGACATCTCGTTCAAAGAGAAATATATATCATTATTGTCATGGTCAAAATCATTACAAGCAAAACTTGTTTCTTGATTTACTTTTGTCATTAGTATCTCCTTCCTTTTATTTAATATCTGGCAAAATATTTTTGGTGCACAGAGATACATAACCAATGACAATTTTTATGGCAAGAAATTATTTCCTTCTTTTGCCCTTTCGGTAGTTCATCATAAAACGTACCACAATAGTTGTGATGTACTAAAAGTACTTGACCAATAACCATTTATACCAACATAATATTTGTGATGAACTAAAAGTACTTGACCAATAACCATTTATACCAACATAAAATTTCTTTATTTCTCTCTAACCTCCTATAAGGGTGAGTTGTGGTATTTATTAAATCATACATGAGCATGTCTTTATTTATAATTTTCATCATCTCTTGACACATTCACTTTCAAGAATGGTCCACTTTTCATGATACTTATCACAAGTCACATTCTCTTCAAGGAATTGACTATAATCATATATACATGCTTCATAATTATTCTTTTCATTAGAAGTTAATTGTCATACTTTGAAATTTATCATATTCATATGGCATACCTCAACATCACTTTTGAAAGTCAAGTGTATTACCACTTTTTCATCATTTTCTTTGATGGAGGATTTATAAACTTATCAAATTATTAGGTCTCATAACAAACATGTTTCTAATGATCTTTCATATCATTTTGATGACACAAATTACCTTCACTCTTTAAAAGGTCATTTTGAGAACCCATAATGTTCTTTCTTTCACAATGATGACTATTATAATTTTGTCCGTTCACGTCCATATTCATATGTTTAATCATAAAATTATCTTGTCATCTTTCAGATTTTTAATGTATGGCTATCACATTCACTTCATAGAATGGAGCATATTCAATGAGACGATCTTCACATTTCTTTTGTTTTATCAAGAGCTTATCAATTTGCCCAGTCATCATTATATCATCAATATATTGCATTGGGACTTTAACCCAATGTGTTATCCATATAAAGGCGTGTTAAGCCAAAACACAAAGGGACTTGAACCCAAAATCTTATCATCATGGTGCATCTAGACTTTAATCGATGTCTTACCCTTTTGGTGCGGTGAAATTTGACTCTACCGTCTTACCTCGATCAATGACATCATATATAGTTCAAAATAAAATTGATAGCCTTTAAAATATTGTATCTTTGTTATTAATAGCACAAATAAATTTAGTCATAATAACAGTTCAAAAGATCATATACAAGTTATTACCTTTGCTAAACGAAACAGAGTTGATCCTCATAGATGGCTCTGAATACTATTTTCAATTTAAAAGTTTTATGAGTAATTCACTTATTGAAAGATCAACAAATTAATTCTCAACATTGACTTCATTTGTTGCTAGTTAAGAATTTTTTTTCTTCAATTGTAATTCATAGATAAAGCAACTAGAGGAAAACACTAATAATCACAATAAATACAATGATACCTCAAAATCCAAGAATTAAATACACACTTGATAAATGGACCTAATAAAGTCTACGTGTCAAATTGTCTCAATGACATGTAGCATATTTTATGAATTTCAAAAATTAGCATACTCTTTTGCAGATGTATACAAATTAGAATTAATGTACTTAGTATTATGAAGGAAGCTTACCATAAAGCAAAATATACAATTAGCTTACCATTGACAAGTTTGTTAATTGCAAACCTAAATGACATGCCAATGCCACTTCAAAGAGTCTTTCATGATAGAAAAGTCCTTTTGATGATTCCAAAGGAAAATAAAATACTTCTTCAAATATTAGTTTGCTTACCTTTTTAAAGCAACAATAAAACAAGTTATATTAGTACATATAACATATTATAATAATTCAAGAAGTAAATGATTAGCTAGTGAAAGATAAACAAGTGTAAAATAATCAATGATGTTGATCAAAATTAATGTAGGTCAACATAAGTAATTTTAATACCTTTTCCTTTTTATTTTGATATGGATTCATTAAATCAACTATATCTCCTTTGAAAGCAATTATGTATTACTAGGTGATAACCACAACAAAGTATCAACCAAATTAAAAATTCATGTTATGCACTTTTAGTCTTCTAACGATTTCGGTGAGTTCAATTCTTTCAACAAGGTTATCAGTTAAGTATGCACTAATTATCCTTCCAATATTTAGCTCAAAAATCCATGATAACATTAACGATAATTACATTTGACACATCAAATTTAGACTATCAAGTATAAGCAGACTTACATAGCAAAATATACTATACTCTATACTATTTATGTTTCGGCTAATGCATTGTCGGAGATGCTCATAGATGAAGAGACTAGTGCTGATAACGTGTTATAAAATGAAGTATAAAAAACTAAGATAATAAGGAAGATGAGAAATAGTATGTGTAGTATTTTCTTTCACTTTCTCTTGTCACTTTCTTTGTTACAAGAATAGGGGTATATATAGTTGTATTACTTGTGCCCAAAGTGTAATACATGAATATCATCTTGCCATGTATACACTTTGGGAGCCAAATATATCAAATGGCTAATTAGTATACACCACATAGCATACAACAATTTCTTCTTCTTCTTCTTCTTCTTCTTCTTCTTCTTCTTCTTCTTCTTCTTCTTCTTCTTCTTCTTCCTCCTCCTCCTCCCTCCTCCTCCTCCTCCTCCTCCTCCTCCTCCTCATCATCATCATCATCATCATCATCATCATTATCATTATTATTATTATTATTATTATTATTATTATTATTTTTTTTTTTATTTTTTTTTATTATTTTTATTATTTTTATTATTATTATTATTATTATTTATTTATTTATTTTATTATTTTTATTATTATTATTATTATATTTATATTTTTATTATTTTTATTATTATTATTATTATTTATTTTTATTATTATTATTATTATTTATTTTTATTATTATTATTATTATTATTATTATTATTATTATTACTATTATTATTACTATTATTACTATTATTATTATGTCCCTGTTTTGTTTCTCACCGTAGCTTGCTTGATTGTTTATGGTCACAGAAGATTTGTTGTATTTTGATCATTGTTGGTTATTTTATTCATTATTTATTTTATTATGTATTGGGATAAAAAAATTTCTCTCACTGCCTTGGTTAGCGTTTAGGAATGAAGTGGTCTTATTTCCTTTTTATTTATAACTAATAAAACTATTCACGCTTTGCACGGCTATATGAAATATTATAAGATAATAATATGAAATATGTAATATTTAAGTTAGTATCGAATATATAGATAATATTAATATTTCTCTTCATCTGCGATATCATAGGTTTTTTCATTTTTTTTAAACATATAAAATATAATATTTTTTTTGTAAATGTATATAGTAGAACAAAATATTCACCGTGGTGAAGTAAATGGAATAAGAGATAATATGTTGAATATAGTGTATCACGTTGAAAATATTTTATATATTTTAATTTTCTCTATCTTTTGTAGGAGTACTAATTTTCTATTCAAACTCTGATTTCATCAAAACAAAATTGATTTTTTTATTATGTCCTTATTATTATATTTGCTTATTATAATTTTTTAAACATTAATTAAATATTTATAAGATTTATGAAAAATGAAACATACAAAAGTTATGAATAATATTTATTATTAAAAGTTACAAGTAAGATGAAGAGACATGAGTTATAAATAATTCAAATGTATAATTTTGTTAGACATTAAATGTATTACTAATTATGCATTTGATTTTATTTGTAAAATAAATAAATAAAAATAAGGGGTGAAAATACAAAAAATGAACAGAGAAAATATAAAAATTGGTGACTACATAAAAATTATAAATACATTTCAAAGCAAAAAGAACGGTGACGAAACAGATTGTTACATACGCAAAAAATGGCATCATGAAAATAATATTTTATTTTTCAATTACTTTTTTATAATTATAATAAAAATGAAACTCCTAATCATCATAATTTTTTTGTTGTTGTTAAAATGAGATAATTATATTAATTTTGCTTCATAACAAAGAAAAAGTAGAATAATAAAGGATCAAATGATTAGGATTGACAATATAATATATTTAGCTAAATTATTTATACAAATCAAAATTTAGAAAATTCTAGCAAAAGTAACTAAGTTGCTAATACAATTCAAAGTGAAAAAATAATCTCTAATTATGCTTCATTTTTTTTTCCTTTTATCATCTTCCTTTGCAAGTAGATTTGTCATCATGTTTGATCCATATGTGAATCTCTTCATTATATGCAATCAACTGAATAAACAAAATATCATATACCAATTAAAAATAATTATGTCAAAAGAAAGAACGAAATTTAAACTATATGTAATATATTTGTATATTATCTTTTCAATAGTACTAACAATACTAAATAATAATTATTTCTTGAAATCTAACAAATATTATAATCAAACTATATTATATCCGAAAAACTAACTATTAGAAAGAGCAATTGCATACAGACAAAACATTGTTAAGAATTACAGAGATTTTTTTTAATCATACTTGCTTGATGAATGATAATACAAACATTAAAAAATATTAAGAAAGCATGTCTAAGTACATAAAAATAAAAAGAAAGACTTGAGAATGACTTTGTATGTGAATCTTCATGAAAATAAATATGAATATATAGACAAAATAGAGGAAATGAAAAAATAGTACTTGAGAATGATATATTTATTAACTTCATGTACTTTTTTTTTTGTTACATGTTAGTTTCATTCACAAACCAAATACGAATTTATATAGACAAAAATAGAGGACATAAAAAATAAAAATTTGCAATGAAATATTTCTTACCTTCATGTACTTCTTTTTTGTTACAAACCAAACCAATATGATGAAAAGAGAAAGGATAATTGTGAATGTGAATCTTCATGAAACTAATATGAATTTATAGGCAAAATAAAGGAATACCATAAGAGATCATAAACTTAGAAATTTAAGTTGTGAAAATTACAGAAGTATACACTTTAAGACTTTAATTAACCTAAAATCAATATATTTATATATAATTACATAAAGAGTTTTAAAATTACATAGATAACAAAATAATAATTATTTTTTATTTATATGTATTTTTTTCGATTTTCTCTCTCCTTTTTGGTTTACTATTTGATGTCTTTTAATAACGTGCCTTTTTATGTGGAGCATAATTAGGGTATTTAATATTATCAACTTTATCTCTCCTAAACAGTCCCATGTATACATGTTTATTACTTTATTATATATTTACTTTCCATGGGTTAAAGACTGTTTTATTGGGATCTTAATTATTTGCTTCCTTTTTTGATAAAACCTTTCATGTTTTCAATAAAGATAGTGTACTTATCTTAGGTGATTCATAGTTTCAAGTTAAAACTTAATTTCTAACGCTTAACCATCCATCTTCTTTTTATCAGATTCTAACCTTCCATCTTTCTGTGTTAATATCATTTGAAGAACAAAATTTACGAAATTAATTCTTCTTTTTACAACCAAATTCACCATAGTTCATCTCTGATCAGATTTCTAACCCTACATTGATGGATAAGACTCCCCGTAAGAGCCCTAGACTTAATAAACAAGTAGTGGGTGTTGATAGTCCGCATATCATATGCTCAAGACCTTCAAGATGATACTTCTATGTAAGTATATTGTGTTTTATTTGTGATTGCTTGTACCTTTTAATGTTCTATCTCTGCTGATTGTCTTAGTTTTTTTGTAGTGATTGTGGTATGTATACTTGTTCTTTGCTGAATTTGTGTGTCGTGGAGATATGTATCTATGTCGGTTTTTGATACTGAAAATCTTCGGCTGAGATATGGAGCATTACTGTGGGAATATGAAAAGAGAAAGATTGATACTGATATTGTGAGTGAAGATGAAGCATTTCTGCAAGGTGGTCAGTCAATTTGGAGGATGAAGGATTAAAAAGTTTCATTTATTTAGACAGATTTTCATGAATTTTATCATGATTTTTAAACTCTTGTTTTACTTTTGGATGGTAACTTAGTTGCGTTTTGGTTATGTGTTGTTGGTTTTGAATTTCATTGTTTGTATATTGTGTTTATTTCTGAGTTTATCTACCTTTATTTGGTTAGTATTTTGGTTTATTCTTGTATTAAATTTATAATATGTTTTTTTTATTTCTGTCAATGTTTTAGTTTGGTATATATACCAGTACGTTACCATGATTTGTTATCACATGTAAACCAATTTTTTTACATGAACAAAATGTGTTAGCTCTGGTAACAGTCCAAACCAAAATATTAACCTTTCATAGTTTTTACAATTCACTAATCTAGGTTGGTATATAGTTCAAACATTTGAATTACTTTATACAACCATTATTATGTCAATTGGTTTTAGCATTACTAAAATATTATATGTGCTATTTGATTTCATTCAATGTTTTAATTTGCTAATATGCCATTACGTTTATAAAGTTTTGTGTAGTTTTTATTATAAGTAAACCAACTTTTTATATTAACAGAGTGTTTTTTTCTGGTATCATTCAAACCATGATTTTAACTTTAAGTAGTTTTTTTTTCAAATTTATTATTTTTAGGTTGGTATATAATGCAAACATATGATCCCTACATACAACAATTATTATGTTCCTATATGTTTACCAATTTTCGTTCATATTAAAAACATAAGTTTACCAAATTTTTTCCTTTAACAAATTGTATTTATTATGGTAGTCCTATATTTTTTTACCAATAGTCCTATATTTTTTCAAATAATTGGTTTCATCAACTTTTTACATTAACATAGTCTATTATTTATGGTAACCAAGTTCTTCACATTAACTAGTTTTTAATTATTTTTGTACTAGGCTGGAATTATACCAATCTTACTTGCATATTCACAACATGATTATTAAATGAGTTCATGATAGCCATTAATAACAATTACGAATTCAATAATATTAATAAGATAACAAACAGTAATCAACTTTCAAATAAGGCTCCATTGAGTTCAACTGCATAATCAAATAAATGAGTTCAACTACATAACTTTCTGCAAAGTAAAAATAACAATAAAAATACCATAACGCTAATTCTCATGTGATTTTTTTGGGCAAGTTTTCTTGTTATGCCCAGATTAACCACATTCACTACAAGTGACTTTTCTTTTTTTGCCCTTTCCTTCGGTGAATCCCTTTTTGCGATCACTTTTTGGTGGTCTGCCTGGCTGCTTTCTTGCAGTTGGTGGTAACGTTACCTCTTCCAAAACATGTGGTGGAACATCCCAAGTGCTTTCGCAAGGCAAGAGTTCTATTGGTATTGCATAAGTATCCGGATAATTCTTATTACTATAATATGCGGAACAGTAGTCATCACGATGTTTATTCCTATATCTGATAGCAACAATTGCATGACTACAAGGGATCTCATCATGTTGAAATCTGTCACAACTGCACATACAAATATTCAGACATACTGTAAACCTTTTTGCACCATTTATAATTGTATGAAGGTATTATGTTGATGTGCGTACCTTCAATTTAAAACATACATTATCAATAATAATACCAAAATATACTATGTATAATATAGTATTGTTAATACTTACAATCATACGATAATAAATTGGCATACTTGTGGTAATTCACACTAACATGTATACCAAATAATTTATTATACCAATAAACATATCATAAGTATTGTGACATTTAAGGTATTACAATTTAGACCAAAAAATACACCAACACATACCACCAATTCATAGAATCAACTATTCCAACATAAATACCAGATCACATACCAATCAACATATTATCAATTTTTCAATTTATTATATACACCAGTTCGGATAATTAAAATACACAAAAAATGTACCAAAATATTACCAATTTTTCAATTTATTATATACACCAATTCAGATAATCAAAATATTATTTTATTATTGAATTTTATATACCAAATAATACAACAAAATACACAAATACATGCACCTACAAATTTACTTGCAGTTGGTATGTGTACACCATATCACATATCCAAAGTAACTATTGATACAATCTGTTAACATACGCCATTCAACATACCAATTTAAACACACAATTTATGATTTTATTTTAAGTCGTTGCATTAATCAATTAAACCTAAAATTTTCAAAAAAAAACCTACTCGACACATCAGATTACAATAAAAAAATATATCAAGTTGTTGTAATTACACCAAAATCGTTAACATAAAACAACAAATCAATACTAAAAGAATAAAAATCCAGATGTTGTGAAAAACTCAAAATTATTCCACAAACAATTGGTAAATTTTAATATTTATTTAATAATTAAGCCAGCATATTGATCCCAGAACATCAAACAAATCATATGAATTTACATTCCACCAAAATCGACAAAATAAACCAAAAGAATAACTACAAAAAAGATTAAAATGGATATGTTGTAAAAAATCAAATACAATCACGAAAAAAACACACCATATGAACTGTTTTTTATCAATTACCTGATGAGTCTCATCGCCCTTTGTGTTGGATTAGAATTGAAAAATTATTGGTATGTATTTTGGATCGTCGATCTTAGTAGAGAAGGGGAGTTTTATTTTTGTATGAAACCTAATATATAACAAATTGGAGTAAATCAGGGAAGGTAAAATAATTGGAGAAATTTAAGGGATACGTGATATTTTGTGGCTGACTTGATAAACGTTTTTTTTAAAATGAAAAATCTAGTTTTGAAAAAAAAAATATTGCTATATAATTGAAAAAAAAAGTATTGCTATAGTGGTGTAATTAAAGACTTTAAGTTGTATATTTAAGTTTTTTGCCCTTTAAGTTTGGAGGTTATGGACATAAAAATTATGAGAGTTATGAATATTATTAAAAGTAAAAATTAAAGAGGGGCAATTCATGGGTAATAACTCCTTGTGAATAAATTAAAAAATAAAGATAAAAATACTTAAAATGTAAAAAAAATTATTATCATTTCATGATTTGAAGTGAGAAAAAAAATAGAAAAAAGAATGTGGAGAGTTTTTTGTTGTAAATGTTCCTACATTAACAAAATATTTATTTGTATAAATTAAATAATATGTTTTTACAATACAATAATTAATTTGAATTAAAAAAAGTCAAAAAAAGATAAATTATGTTTCTCCTTTTATTATAAGTGAGACAAATAAATAAAAGAAGAATATGAAGAGTTTTTGTTATAAATGTTCCTCCATCAATAAAATATTTATTTGTAATAAATTTAAGTAATTTATTTTTATAATATAATAAAAAAAAATTAAAAGCCAAAAAAAGAAGAAAAAAGCTAAATGTAAATGGAGGCCATAGAGAGGTGCCACATCACCTTGTCTATGGTCCTCCTTTATATATATATATAGAGAGAGAGAGAGATATTTATTTCGTTGGGATTTGATTGTTATTATTATTTATTTGTTTCGTCTTCTTTCTATATGTATTTTGTATGTTTTGTTACTGGGTTTGGTTATTGTTTTAGTCGTTATTTGATTAGGTTGATGTAGTTCTGTTTATCATGCTATGTATTTCCTGTTTAATTCATTTTTTTCTATTAAGAATTTATATACTTATTTTAATTGTTCATTAATTAATTGCTCTTAATTTATTAAAGTTGGATGTATGCATTTTTAAAATATTTCCAGTAAGTAGTGTTGTTAGTTTGTTATCAGGTGGTTATTGTTGTTATTTTATTTGCTATCTTTTAGGATGTCGTATGTTGCTTTATAGCTTATTATGTTAATTATATATTTTTTATTTGTTAAAACTGGCCAATGAGAAAGTCTCTTCGTCGGTTTTGGAGGTCTCCCATGTTAATAAGACGGGTTATTATTTTTAAGTTATTATTCGATTCATTTATTTTTATTCATATTTATTTATTACTAACACTTTTACTAAGTGTCTTTACAGGTACACGAAGTTGCTTCCCATTGAAGCTATTCGAATGAAATTCGAGTTATACTCTTTATTCGTTATTTTGTATATACTAACGTTAGACAGATTTAGGTTGTTTCTTATTTTATTATTTGAGTATATCGCATGTTTGTTATATTTGTATATTGTTTTAATCTCCTCCTCAATTTGAAAAAATGAATTCAGTCGAGACCCACAGTTGTGGATTTCAAAGGATGACTAACGCCTTCCCTTCAGAATAGCTTGAACCCCTTACCTAGAATCTATTGGTTTCGTAGACATTTCTTATAAGTTAATTTGTTAATTGGTTTCCTAGTTTTCCTAAAATTAGGTGGCGACTCCCTTTTTTTTTATCCCTTTTCCCTCTTTCAAAATTCTTTCGTTCTTGTTAAAATTGAATTACTATTTTTTGGTGAGTCACCGCGACGTTGCGCCCTCTCAAAGGATGTCAACACTTTTCTAGAAAAGATGAAAGATGATAGACCTATACTTGGCTTATGTGACGTTAGAATCTCAATCTATAAAAGTATTGGACAAACAACTGTATGTTTTTATAATAAATTGAGTATAGTTGTTGTTTCAAATTTGAAACAAGCTCTTGTCACACTAGGCACTTTTGAAATATCTACTATTTCCATGAGTAGCGTCTTGATCAATCCACAATTTTAAAAATTCACGGACCTTCGAGCTTGGTACATTACATTAATCACACATGCTCTGCAATGTTATTTAAACTTGATTGTCACAACTAATGTACATACTATACTTTAGCATTGTAGGCAGGTTACTTAAAGTTTCTATAACAAGACACAATTGTTCTATTATCATTGTTGGGTTATTACATACTAAAATTCCTAAGTTCCCAAAACCTTTGCACCGAGCACATCTCACTCAACATGGGTGATACAGTTAACTAATCTCATCGAAAATAAAGGCATGAAATGATAAAGGTCGAAAATAAAGACTTTATGGTAACACCAAGTAAGGAAATGAGAAGAGCCATAGAAGTTCTGTTGGAATATATTATGGATGGATTGCTAGCTGATTCACAAGTATCTACTATCCTATACTTCTACTCTCTAAAAATAATAACCATTTTAATATACAAAAAATAATCACAAATATGATTTATTGGCGATGTCCAGGATTGTTTGTACAAGTTAAAAGCAACAATTGTAGACTTACTCAATAAAGATGAGCTGTGGTATTCGTCTTGCAAAAAGTGCAGCAAATAAGTGAAAGTTATAGAACATACTGTATCTTGTAACAATTGCAACATTGAGAATGAAGAATATGAAATGAGGTTAGACTCAGTAATAACTCGATTCTACATTTACTAATTAGAAAACAAATTAACTTGAACTTTTAAGTGACTCCCCTTTTTAAACAGATAATGCTTACGACTTGAAGTGTGTGGTGGAGAACAACGTGCCCGAGTTATACTATTTGAAGCGGCTAAATATTTACTAGGATGCATTGTGCAAGACTATATACATAGAATCGACCTCAATAAAGATATGAGCTGTATTTATACATAAACACCTTCACACCCAATGAACTCTGCCGCATAGGTACGTTGTCTAATTCATCCTAACTTTTACAGTTATATTATTGTGATACTTCATAGCACAAAAAGAGAAGAAAAGAATTACATGATTACATATACATAACAATTGGTGATTCTTTTAATTTTATACATTATGTTAGTTTTGAAAGAAAATGTGTCCATCATGCTGCTGAGAAAATTGGACCCCTCAAATGGCTTATGCAATGGGACATGGTTGATTTGTAGAGGCTTTGACGAGAATGTCATACATGCAGAAAAAACAACAGGTCAATATGCCACAAACCAGGTGTTTACTCCAACAATACAACTATCACCCCCCCTCCCCCGCCCCGACAAAAATGAAGGATACCCTTTCAAATTTATTTGGAAGCAATCTTCAATACGTCTATGTTTTTGCAATGACGATAAATAAAGCTAAAGGTCAAACGATATCAAATGTAGGAGTATACCTACCACAACATGCTTTCTCGCATGGCAAACTATACGTTGCACTATCTAGAGGAATATCTATGCCAACAAAAAAAGTGCAGGTCATGACTGAACAATCAGATTGATGCACCAGGACAACACAAGAAATACTGTCTACAAGAAAGTATTAGGTGAGATTTGATTAATACCAAAATTGTAAGAAATCAAACAGGAAAAAACATACACCACACATGTAGCTAATGAAAATTATATTGGATGAATTCTTAGGTCAGACATTACTTTTGTGTATATAAAGTAATTCAAATACAGGGTACATTAACTTTCAAATATTAAAAGGGAACATACAGTTTATGACACGACATAACTAAGAGGACAAACTGTTTATTCGTGCACAATTACTTACAAACAAATTGCCTCATAACAATTTAAGAATACGACGTTCGTCACTACATGCCCAACAAGCAAGAAGGCAAATAGATTGGCCATTCACTTAGAATGTGACATAGTGCAAAATTAAATACATATTGATATGTTGAAAGCGTAAAATATACATAAAAGATAAAATATCTCGTGTATAGGGATCTCTCGTGTATAGGGATCTCATAACTTAACCTACACGTGCAACGCACGTGCGGTGAATCTAGTATGATTAAAAGTGGGAAGCTCTTTTTCCTTTTCATAATATTACCTCTTTTATTTTTCATATCTAATTCAATTAATTTAAAAGGTCCTTAATATTATTTAAGAAATATTGCAGTTTCATCACCCTTGAGTATCCGGTTGGAATTTGTACAGTTGCATGGAAAGACAAAAAGACTCATATTTGTATACATTTTTCCCCATCATAATCTTTGGGAATATTAAGTACCTCATTATCAAAGCGTTGCAACATTATCAAAGAAGTACTATTCATTATGACTGCATTTACCTTGGTGATTTTATCTTTTTCTCTCATTTATGTGTTATATTAACTAATCCAAAAGACATGATTTTTCTATTAAATATTTTTATATTACAAATCAATATATATATTACTATTTCCCCCCTACACTAAATCATAATCTAATTAATTGAATATTAGTAAATAAATTTCTAAATTATTATATAGTCTTAATTACTCTTAATTTAAAAGTTTAAAAAGATAATCACATTTGATAATATTCTATTTAATTAATTAATCATGCTCATCAAAAGTTGAAAATAAAAATATGTTTTTCATTAACTTTTAAAATTAAATTAATAGACTTCTAAACAATAAACATTGAATCTGATTGTAGAAAGTTGTTACATATTCCCACATTTATTGAAAGTTTCAGTTTCTTAGTTATTATTTCAACTAAAATGTTTAATTCCTCTCATCTTCCATGGAAGTAATATCATGACCTTTCATATTCTTTATAGGATTCTATAAATTTGGACAGAAATTTATATTATTCAATCACATAGTCAAATAATGATCTATCAAACTCAAAGAAAAAATCATCGTATTAGTTCTATATTCATAGCTTCTACAAGCTTTTCATTGTCATGCATTCATCACCCCTTTCCTACTTTTGGGGTTCAGTTACAAAACAATATTGAGTTTTGGTTTAATATCTCTATTGTTTGACCTACTTTCCTTTTTAAGCCATTTGAAAAAAGAGTGACTCATTTCCTTTTTAGCAACTTGGTAATTTCTATTTTGCACGTGACATGTTTAAGATCACAAGATTAAAAATATTTTGATATATTTGACTTATCTCTAGTATATATATATATTCATTTATTTTTTTATATTTGTTTTAAAAAATATCTCAAATTTCAATCACTAACTTTTTAATCATAATTGATTATCTATTTACTCCTTAAATTAATTTTTTAAATATACTCAAAATATATTTTTGAATATTTAGAATAAAAACTGATAACTTCCACATGAAAACAGAAAAAAAAAAAAAAAAATATTTTGTCTCACCCATGATTCGCTATAAGTCATGTTTTTTCTAAAAGAAATGCAAATGTTTTACATGAAATTTATAATTTGTTTTAAAAAATAATTTACAGTTGAATAGAAATAATATAGTTTGTTAGTCTACGATTGTTGAAGTTTATTTTAAATTTGAAACACACACACCCACCCACGCACGCACGCGCGCACACACGCATACACACATTATTTTTTAATTTAATTTTAAAAAACCTATATATTATTTAAATTAATTTTAAACTGAGAAAAAAAAAATTAATTTAATTTAAAAAATATAAATAGTATTATTTAATGTAGGTAAGAAAAGCAAATTAAAGCACGTCCCAATACAATTTTTACACTTCGTATATTGTACACAGATAGAGAGGGGAAAAAAAAGGGGGTGGGGGAGGGGCACCTTGTTTGTAGCAACCAAATACAATTTTTTTTTCCTTTTTTTTTCATTCCATTTAAAAAGATTATCTATATATTATCGAGTGTCAACACTATAAGAAAACAACATTATTATTAAAACTAAAAAATAAAAAAATTATTTTAAAAGTTACTTTGCTCTTACAATTTTATTTCAATTCAAATTTTGAAACATTCATTTTGAAATTAAAACTAAATTAAATTCAAGATTTCAAATATTCATTTTGAAATTAAAATTAAATTCATAAAATGGCGACTAAAAAAAATCATACACCCATTAATTAAGAAAACTAATCACACTTAGTGGTCATCTTTGATTTATACTTTTAAAAATAAATGTCAACTGATTATATAAGTGATAAAATTGTAAATTATAAACCTTTAAAAATATTTTTAGTTTTAAAAGAAAAAACGGAATACAATATTATAGGCCAAAATTAAACGAAAAAAAATAAAAAAATGAAATTACTAATGATGATGATGAAAGTACTAAATATGTGCAGACTATTACCAAAATAATTATACACTACTCAAATTTTAAAACCACATGATAACATAGTATTTATTATTAGATTCCCTTCAAAAGCAAGGTAATTAACAATATTGTTTTTCTATTGTTTCTTCATTTTTAAAGTACGTCTATAATAATAATAGTTAAAATTGAGTCATATCTTTTTATTTGATTCGTCTATCCTAATATATATAACACGACTAAAATATATATTTTGAGACAATGTATCTAATTATTATATTTTAGCATTTCGTATTCATTACTTATTTAATTCTACATAAATAATTCATATAACATTTGATGCTCTTACCAAATTTATATTTTTTATGATAAAATTTATGTCATATTTGATTTTTTTTCATAATTTTTGGGGTAACATAGCATTATGGTCATCAATGGAAAAAATTATTTTGTTGTTGTATGGACATGAAAATTACAAACATATCATTCAAGTATTCAATATGTGTTAAGAAGTGCTGAGAAATTTGCTATGATAATCACCATAATAACTATGCAAGAGTAACTCGTTAATGAAACTGTGTCACTCATTAAAGAACGTAGAGATTCGAGTCCTCTTCAAGACATAATGTTGAGAAATACTAATTTAAATAATTTTTTTCATATAGACAAACGTATAATATATGTTTGAACATAATATACAACGCAATTATTTTCTTTTATATTATTCGCGCATCGCGTGGATACGTACGTATACTAGTTATATATAATAGTAGAAGATAAAACGACACGTGTCAGCACTACAATTTTTCTTGAATTTTATTATCTTTAGTCAATTTAAATAACTTAACTAATAACAATATAAAACAGTTTTTTTTTTAAAAAAAAAAACAGATATATAAAATAGTTTTAAAGTTACCGTTTATTAACTTTAAAAAGCAATATTTAAGCAATGTACAATTTTTTTTTTGTTTCCATTTCATTCCTTGAATATTTTAAAACTAAGTAAATTTTATTATATAAACATCCACTCTTCATATATTTTTTTTCAACATAAAAAAAACTACAATTAGAAATTTTGATGTATTTTCTTATAAAATTATTTTTACTAATTAATAATTAAATAATTTTAAACAATATATATTTGAATTAATTGGTAAATGTAAATTACTTAAAAGATATATTATGAACTTCAATATAGGTGTCCAATAAAAAAAAACAAGTTACAAAATAAAATAAAAAAACTAACAAAAATAAAAAGAACAAAGATAAAACTACCAATAAAATAAAATAACCCTTTTTCTTTTGTCTATAGAAGGCACTACTGCATCACTCCCTAAATCAATTTTATACAAATTACAAACATCTATGTGTTTATCAAATAAAATTCATAGGATATCAAATATGAATTCATTCATCAAATTATCTGAGAATCACAAATACAAATATTTTAATTTATAATTTCTTTATTATATGATATATTAACACATAGTATTTGATAAATTTGTGAAGTATAATATCTACAAAAATTGATAGAAATATGAATCTGAATTGACTTATGTATATAATATAAAATGAACCCGACTTCTTTGAGAAAGAATTAACATCTTTCCTCCTTTCTTTTTTTCTTTCAATTCCTTTTGAACCTTTTGTTTTAAAATATCCACTAATTTTCAATATTCTTCCTTCAAATTTATTTGACTACTTGTTTTACTGTGTGATTTAAATTAGGACTGTTTACAATTCACAAAGCGTAACATAAAAAACTATCAAATGATTGTTTATCTAAACCTCAACAATGATAGTAATATTGAATAAATAATCAACTTGTTCTGAATTACATATCAAATATCAATTGTTACCTATGACCATATATAATTTCAAAATTAAAGAGAAAATTAACTATGAACCTATCCATTTATAAGAAAAGGGAAAAATATCTGAAATATATTCAAACTTTGATCGAAATTGCTGTAACAATACCGAATTTTGGAAAGGATCTTTTACCTCTCTGCACTATTTAATAGTGTATTTTAAAAGTATATATGTGCCCACGTGGACATCATAAAATATTGCATCATTATAAATAGTAATGTGTCCACGTGGGCACATATATACCTTTAAAATATACTATTAAATAGTGCAGGGGTAAAAAGTCCTTCATAAAGTTTGGTATCGTAACAACAATTTCGGTCAAAGTTAAAGTATTTTTCAGAGCCTTTTTGTCACGACCCGATTTCTCAAGTCATGATGGCACCTACTATAACCCACCAGCAGGTAAGCCAACTCGTAACCCGGAACAACAAGTAATGGATCTGAGGGTAGAAACTAAACAAGAGTAGGCAAATAACAATATAAATAGGCGGAAGCAAACCAAAAACATATATACAAATAAGGATCCCTCCCAGAACCTGGAAGTCACTAGTACAGAGCTACTAACAAAATGAGTACAAGTCCCAAAAGTGGACAACAGAGACTGGACTGTCTCGAAAGGTAAAAGACAAGTCTATATATACAGATGGAGACTGAAATAGTACAAAACGTCGTGTGCTCACTCCCGTCTCCGGATCAGTCTGCTCCAAGCTCGATCAACGCTGTCTATTAGTGCCCGGACTTGCATCACGAAATAGATGCAGAGCGTAGCATGAGTACCAAAACAACCGGTACCCAATAGGCATCATAGACCGACTGAACTTGAAAAGTAAAGGCAATATGAAAAGAAGGAATAATACAAACCGAGGGTCAAGAGCGAAAATCTAAGTAACAATGGAATGCACACGAGTGTACAAGAACTAACTAAAGTAATCTATAAGCTAACTACACCTAACTGGACCCCATAAGCCCAGAAGGTACACTCGTGCGCAAGTTAAATAAAAACCCGAACGGACCCCCATAAGCCCGACGAGTACACAGAATAACTATAACTAAAGAGAATTGCATAAAAGAACCCAAGAACAAAGAACATCGAACCAGAACCTCAACCCTAATTAGTAGAATCTGACAGCACTGAGGCCGGACCTCGAACCGGATGCTCAGCAGAAGTACCCAAGTAACCAATCACAAGTAACAAGTATAAGAGGCCGGAACTTTAACCGGATGCTCTATATAGGTGTCTGAGCAATAGAGGCCGGACCTTAAACCGGATGCTCTATATAAGTATTTGGGCAATAGAGGCCGGACCTTAAACCGGATGCTCTATATAAGTATCTGGGCAATAGAGGCCGGACCTTAAACCGGATGCTCTATATAAGTGTATGGGCAATAGAGGCCGGACCTTAAACCGGATGCTCTATAAATGTGCCAATGTAGCTGCTGAAAGAGTCCCAATTGATCCATACTCATAAATATTCGTGGAACGCCGTCCACACATAGCCAATCAATGTAAGTCCTTGGAACCAAATCGAAAATCAAATTAAAATCGCGAAATAGAACTAGTGTCGCCGATGTAACTCGTGAAGCCGTAACATCGATGAAAATAAGGATAACTAAAGTCGGAGCAAGCGTATCACCTAACTAAGGCCCAAACTATCAGACTCAAGTCTGCTACACCAGTCTACAGGGATCTAAGCCGGCCGAGCGACGTCGGGGCAAAACTAAGGCCTATCGGATCCGAATCATGTATTTCTAAGGCAAGCCCTAGTCAAACCTAAACTAAGGCCCAACATGCTTCAAATAAACAGTAATTAAGCATGCAAACACTTCACCTAGCGAGGAGGGTCAATTAATAACACAAAGCATGCTCACAGTTACCCGATAATTCCCGAAATAAGCCGAAAACATGATTTCTTAACACCTATGCAAGATTCAATAACTAGCCAACCCAAATCCCAACTAATCAACATGCATTCACATTCTCAAGCTCAATCTAAGAGAGGGAAACCGTAGACTACCTTAAAGTCAATCACACGCGCTCCAAAATCACTTCTCCGGAGCTTTTCCTTTTCGAACGGTCTCGAAACGCTGCCCCGTTATCAAAAATAGAGTCACAACGTTAATACGGTCGTTTAGACACCAAAATCACAACAAACGGAGACAGGTCAATTTTGGAGTCAAAACGGGAATCGTGGGACCCGCGCAGGAAATTTCGAAATTAACCCCAAAAGTGGGTCCTAACCAGTTCCCCCAGCTCATGTCCCAAAATGGGACACAATTCGGGGCTCGGGAACAACACGATATCAACAAGCAACTAAAACCCAAATTTTCTCAAAATTTAGAAATGGGACAGCAGCTAATTCAGCGCATTTACCAAAAACGGGTGATCTACAGTAAAATATAACAACACCACAATGTTCTCCTCGAAAAACCACTCAAGATAGCCTCAAAAATCACCAAAATCGGATCTAAAATGGCTAAGAAAACAACTCTCAAAAATTTCCAAAATCAAGCTCACAAAAAGAGGTCTGGCAGCAGGTGTTTTTCAAAAATTACCTCAAACGGGAACTCCAAATCACTATCCGAGCTCACCAACACGTTGTCCTCGAAAAATCTCACAACTTAGCCTTTTGAATCACCCAAATCGGTTGAGAGATGAGAGAGAGATGAGGGTTTGAAGTTTGGAGAATGTTGCTGATTTTCTGCAATTTATTGCAGAAAATCTGCAACATTTCCAAAACTTAAAATTCCGACGGGGTGCTCCGAACTCGTTTGGAACCCCGTGCACGCAAACGAGATATGCAACCATACCAAATTCGACATTCCAGACTCAACGGCGCAGTCGAAATTTTCATCAGAGGTCATTTCGATAAAAAGTGGGTCCCACTTCCAAAAGTCATTTTAAGTCAAAACCCACAAAAGGGCTCGAAAAGATATCGAAAACCTCCAGACACAAAAGAATGGTCAATCTAGACCAAACTCGACATTCCGGAGCTAACCACGCTGACGGAATTCTCATCTGAGCGCGTTTACTCAGAATGTTGACCAAAGTCAAACTTAAGCCAAATTTCAAAGGCTAAAACGCCTAATCGCACCGACTCACATTGAAAACCTTGGGAGTCATGTCGACCATGCTACTAGCCTAAAATGACCCTTCCGGAGCTGATGGAATCGTCAGAATTGGATTCCGATGTCATCTTCTTGAACTTTTGATCGAAAATGATCGTTCAAGGTTCATAAGCTCCAAAACACAAAAACTCACACCAAGACCAAACGAACGACCAGGTGACCGAACTATCAGTCCCAGCAAGTCATAAATGACTTGGGGTCGCTATAGGAACGCTCTAAACGACACACAGAAGGCAAGACACAGAAATGACCAAGAGGGTCATTACACTTTTCCCTAAGAAAAACAAATGCATCTTTTCAAGTTACCTTTTCATATATCAAACTTTATATTTTGACCTTCATATATATCGTGTACGTACCCCAATATATACTTTTTTGATCAACATAAAGAATTCTTTTTATCGAACATCGAGTGAATACCTCTATGTCAAATCATTATATATGATAGCATGATTGCTAAAGCTAACTAACCTGAAGTTGTGGCATATGTTCCTCCTAATTATAAGATAGAATGACATTTTCTCTAGAATGTGGCAATGACATCTATTTTTTTGTAAATATATAGCTCAACAAAATGAAATGCTTTTAGTACTAAAATAAATGATGGATCACTTCTCCCACCCTTTTTGACTTGAAATACAACGTTCCAAAACATGTATTAGCCGTTATAGCAGTGAGAGAAAAGCTCCATGGATGTAAAGACCATAAAAACTTCAATTCTCTGTTTTTGGTGTTTGAGAGACTTCAATCATGGCAGATTTCTCTTTTCTTTCTGATAGCGACAAGGAAAAAGCTGTAGAAGAGCTTCTATCACAACCAATGGATCAATCTGTTCTTGAACAAGTTGCTCCCACTAATTGTTTTACTGACTCTGTATTCCCCAATCAGCTCGAAACTCATTTTCGCAAACTCAAAATCCCTTCCTACTACTCCGACAACTCCAAAACCTTCTACTGTCGCAAGAAATTCCAGGAGTTTCGGTTCCTCAGAGGTCCTAAACACCCCTAAAATGATGAAAATGAGAAAATTGAAGGAAGCCCAGGTGAGGAGAAAGGTTCTGAGGTGAATTTGGAAGATGGGTTTGTTGAAAAACAGTCGAAATCAAAGGTTAGTTCGATTGAAAATGATGTTTTCTCGAAAACGACAAATGGGAAAAAAATCTTCATCTAGGTCAATATAATCTCCATCGGATTCTTGGAATTTTTCAAAGGATTGTTTGTCTCCACCCGCAAAAATGGGTGTTTTTGGTGTTCACCTAAGACGGGGTTTAATAAAAAGGGGAAGGAGAATAGGGGTGTGAGTATGGGGTTGAAATGGGCGAAGGATGATGAGTTTTTATCGGATTTAGAGTATATTTTCGTCGAAAAATCAAGAGAAGTTGATATATGAAGAACGCTATGGAAGAGCAAGAGAAGATTAATAGAGAAGCTGAGAAGATTGTTAAGTGGGCAAAGCAAGCATATGCTAGGATGGATGTTTCTATCATTGAAGATGAACTAAGTGATGATGGCACTTTCAAATGAATGTGAGGAATCCCTTTTATGCTGCTATACTAGTTGGTAAAAAAACCTTTCTTTCCATGCCTATTTATATAATGAATTCTCTGTTTTGATCCTATGTTGCTTGACCGTACTGACCATAATATTGTGTAGGTTTACATATTTTGGTTTATCATATGCATAGGTTAGAGCTATTTCATTTAAAGCAATCCAGGTGAAGTAAGTGGCCTTCGGAGGTTTTTTGATTTTCCATACATACTTCCAAGGCCACTTGTCAAGCATACCATTTTGAGAGCACATGAAATTGTAGCTGTCCTTGACTGTGAACTGCCCATCTTTGGAATCCCTCCATACCATTTTGTCTTGTTGCTGTATTTCAATTGTGTAGTGTTCTAGAGTGGCTAACAAAGTGAGGAGGTAATGGAGTTCCCAATCAAAAAGGTTCCCTCTGAATTGAGGGGTCCAAGAGTTGTTGTCTCTTTGTTGTTCGACAGAGGACTCTTAGTTGTTTGCTATTAGGAATAGTCCAGGATATGAGGCTTTAAAGCATTGTTGTCAAGCCATTTATCCTTCTAGAATTTAACTTGAGATATTCTTGAAGAAGTCTGCTTGGTGGCTACTAATGTGCTTCCAAATGCCAACTCCATGAGTTCATGAGCCTGTTTTAGCACACCAATGAGTGTGGTTATAAAATTGGCATCAATTTCAGTCCTCCATAGTGCTATATCTTCATGATATATCACCTAGTCTCAAGAGCAAACAGTTTTGTGTCTAAGTAGTTGCCACAGCCTTACTAGGCTTTTGATTCCCACTGCGACTGAAAGTGTCGTGACTTGGGATTGTAAGAATATTGAATTACTTTTGGTGTCATGTGGGATTCAGCCGTCGCGTTATTTGATTATCGTCAACAGCAAGAAGCTGAAGCGACTGCCAGAACGTATGTAGGAATTCCTTCCATCTCTTAATAGACTGCACTGTTTGGATTTCCAGAAATAGAATTCTTTCCTGAAGGAGGATTGACCTTCAATTGAGAAGTCTTAGAGATCATCGATTGCGAGAAACTGCTGAATGGCCGAAAGGAGTGGCACTTATAGAGACTCCGCTGTCTCAGAGATTTAAAGATTATCCATGATGCAGTGACGAAGAGATTCATGCTGATGAGAATTAGGAGTTGCCTTACTCTATTCGAAGACTTACGATATACAATCTGAAATAATTAAGCAGCCAAGTTCTCAAAAGCCTCACCCCTCTTGAATATGTGTCTACACTATTTATTTACCTTAAATTCACTCTCTGCTGGAAGAAGGGCTTCCCTCATCTCTCTCTGAGCTACATTTATATTGCCATCATGAGCTCCATTCTCTACCAACCCAAGGTCTTTGGCATGCAAATCACTTCGCTTCAACATCTATACATCTCCTCCTGCAATCAACTCCAATCTCTTGCAGAATCAGCACTGTTCTCCTCCCTCTTTGAGATGACCATCCAATATTGCTGTAATCTTCAATCCCTTCCAGTAAAAGGGATTCCCTCTTCCCTCACTAAACTATCTATTTCCAACTGCCCATTGCTCAAACCACTCCTAGAATTTGAAAAGGGGGAGTACTAGCCAGAAATTGCTCATATCTTCACCATAGAGATCAATGAAAGGAATTTTTATGATTGCAACTAAGCAGCAACTTAGTGTCTTGTTTTATTCTCTTGTTTTTTTTACTACATAAGGTCCACAGGAAAGCGGTCGTTAAGGCCTGTAGCTTGCTTCTATCCTTGGTCAAATTTGGACTGACGTTATTCAGATTGTCATATCTCTTTCTGAACTGATTGCCTTCCTGTGTAATCTCTCGTAGAGAAAACTTTCTATCCCACTTGCTTATGAAGAACTTCAAGTTTATTGGGAAAGGATGTGGTGGTAACCCCGCAACTTTGTCTAGAACCGGATGTCCAACCATGTCTTCACCCGCTACTTCCAACTCTAGCTAAGAAACACCTTCCACCCACTTGCATTTTCCCGTGTGCCTCCGACAGCCCGATTTTTGAAACCCTTTCTGATCCCCTACCCAATCTCATGAGAAGCAAGCCCAGAAGGACCTGCCTTAACTTGTCTTCAAATAGCCAACCCTCTTTAGGCTACTGGCATTGCTAAAGCTCCGCCACAGAGCAAGGTTTCTCAAATATGACCGATGCAGAAGTGGCTAACGAAGTTGGAGGAAGAAATTTGTTGGACTATGTGCACGAAGGTACATTAGTATTTTGGCAGTTGGCAACATTAAAAAAAAGGAGTAAGAGATGGGAATAAAGTAATTTGCCTAACCTTCGATCCCCGTAACAAAGTTTTCTTTCTCACTCTTTATGTACCTTTTTTTTTCTTTTGTTTCTTTTTACTTCATCCATTCCTTTTTACTTTCCCAGAAATGTAGGACAAATGAAACCTTCTACAGCATCTTCTAAGAAAAGTTGGTTCTTTTCAAATGACGATGACCATTTACCCCATTATATTGCAACAATCTCTTCGAACCTCATTTTACAAAGTTGTTTGTTAAGTTCTACTCTGTACTCTCTATGATGTTGTCGATAACATCTGTAAGAATTCTTATGATTTCAGTTAAGCTTTTTGTTGTCTGGGATAGTCTGTATAAGTAGACATTACTGATTGATTTTTCGAAGTGAGGAAAAATGTGGTGTTTCATCTGTAGAATGTTGAACACCTTGGAGTGCTAAACTTGATTTTAATCAGGCACATTAGCAATACTTTTTTCATTATGGAAGTTTCTTTTGAATCTGGAAGTAAAAGTAGGCAACTAAGAAGCTTGAAAGTAGTTAAAGAAAGCTGTACCTTGTTAAAAAAAAGTTGTACCTTATATCAAAAACTTCAAACGCTCTTTTTATCTTGGCCAATGTGTGTTAAAAAAAATTAAGTGGTGTGTTTACTCTTTTGTATAATTTTTGATGAGTGCCTTAGATTCTGATTTTCCAATGACTGTTGCATTTCTAAATTGTTGTACTTTCAATTCTCGATGGAAACGGAATTTTGCGAATTCTCCCCCAAACTGGAAGATCATTTCGAGATCTTCGAACATATTCGAGGGTTCAATGTTACTATTGTAACTTCGGCCAACACACAAGATGAGACTTTACCACCGTGGAGCGTTCCCGTTCAGTTGCTGAAAGATAGAGATCAGGCTTTCTATACAAGTGTTGAAAGAGTGAAGTCTGGGGACAACGGTAAACGTGAGGGAAATCCTTACACAAGCCCAAAAAAAAGCATGAACTCGATCTTCAGCCCTTACCACGATTCTCTCAAAAAAAGGAAGGAGATGAATCTAGCTGTCTCCTTCCATTCTTATCTTACATGTGCATTTCTGATTCAATTGCATAAGCCCTAGTTTCGACTGACGCAGCAATCCTTCCCTCACATCGGATTCACTCTAAATGAGATTGAGTTCCACGAATATGCAGGCTAGAAAGATGCTATTTGCTGCTATTCTATCTATTTGTGCAACAAGTTCGAAGAAGATCTCAATTTATAATGAAGAAATGATAGTAGCTCTATGTTTTATAGGCTTTATCATATTCAGTCAGAAGAGTTTAGGTAATACTTTCAAAGTGACTCTCGACGGGAGAATCCATGCTATTCAGGAAGAATCGCAGCAATTCTCCAATCCTAACGAAGTAGTTCCTCCGGAATCCAATGAACAACAACGGTTACTTAGGATGGTACTTGATTTTTGATATGCTTTACTTGAGCCGGGGGTCGAAACAGTCTCTCTACCTTTACAGGTAGGGGTAAGGTTGTATATACTCTTCCCTCCCGAGACCCCACTTGTGGGATTACAGTGGTATGTTGTTGTCCTTTTATGCATTCTAGTACCTTCAACTCTATAGCTACTTATCACGGCTTTCAAACTGTTCCCTCAGTTTCTAGTCTTCAATGAATTAACTGATTTGTCATCTTCTTCTTCTTGGATTTATCTATCTGTTAGAATATCGTTTTCATGCAATTAACTACCACTTGCACTGCAATTTTAATCATGAGTTACCTTCCACCATGCAATTTTTCATGCACATTTCCTTATTAATTTTAGGCTATATATTGGCAAGTCCTTACTGTTCCACTTTGTATTATAGCTTGTAGAAGTTATATGCAACTTCTGTATACTTTGATGTGTTTATCTCCCTAACAGGCTTTTATCATTTTTGTGTTGAACACAAAAGGGATTCTTGGAAAGTCGGTTTCTTGAGTTGCAGAAACTGCAAAATAAGAGCAGAGTTGAAGTGGTGTCCCTTTTCTTTTAGGAGGCCGAAAAACTTCTAAACAACCTCACCATGTCTCTATGAGTAGTACTAATGTAGCTTTATGTTTGTTTAATTGAATCTTTAAAGAGGCGGTTTCTATACTGATTCTGATTATTTATACCGGCAACAGCAGGTGGTGGATTTTAAGCAGCTTGATATTGAAATCCACCAGTTCAAGGATTAAAGTTCCATGACCTACTAAGATTTTGATTGCGCAAATAGAAGTAAGAGTGATTATTTCCATGGTACGTGGACAACTAAGAGAAGACTAAATTTTCTTGTTTCAGTTACCTAGGTGCATTCTGCTTTTGTCATTTGAATTTAGCTATGATTATCTAGGGGTTTTGTATAATTTCTTCATGGTCATTAGTATCTGAGTTCATTGTTTGATTAGAAGCCCCTCTTTTGTTTTGCAGTATAGGTGCACTAAGAGTAAAGAGTGTCCTGAATGCTTTCAGTCATTAGTATATGTGTTCATTGTTTGATTAGAAGCCCCTCTTTTGTTTTGCAGTATAGGTGCACTAAGAGTAAAGAGTGTACTGAATGCTTTCAGTCATTAGTATCTGAGTTCATTGTTTGATTAGAAGCCCCTCTTTTGTTTTGCCGTATAGGTGCACTAAGAGTAAAGAGTGTCCTGAATGCTTTCAGTCATTGGTATTTGAGTTCATTGTTTGATTAGAAGCCCCTCTTTTGTTTTGCAGTATAGGTGCACTAAGAGTAAAGAGTGTCCTGAATGCTTTCGATATGCTTGTCAAGCGAAGACCCCTGACAGGTGAGTCTTGTGTTATGCTCTTTAGTGTAACTCTTTCCTACAGATAGTTGGCAATTGTAATTATGCACATCTAGTTACAACTTAGGCTCTATCATAGTGATTGTGCTTCATCCTAAGTCCTGACTTAGCTACTACTCAGAGACTCGAAATATCATTTTCTGAGGTGACCATTTTAGTGCAGTCTATTTTCAGCTTTAACTAATTGTGTATAGTTGTGCTTTCCATATAATTTCTCTATATATAATTATTATTCTGAATTGTGATGGTCTAAAACAAATCAAGCGAATCTTCATTAACTTGACTTTTTTAAAAAAAAAATTTTAAGCCATCACCTTAACTGTGTGGGGGTTAGGTTTGACCCTTACCATTTCTATAACATCCAAAAAGTTACAAAAGCAGAGGGGGACATGGACCTAACCTCTGATAGAGAACAACAACAATAAACTAAACAATCTACAGAAAAGCTAAGATGACATAGACTTTCTTTCATACTATAAGCAAAATACAATGGTTCAACTAACAAAAAAATTACATTTGTCGTATCTTCTCCTTATGATAGGAAGTTGCCACTTATCTAGTTGAAATTGTCCCTTCACCTCTTTTGGAAATTGATGAAAAGAATAATAGAAGGCACCACTTCCACTTGAAGAGGCCTGTTTAGCAAAGAAGTCAGCTGTTTGGTTGGCTTCTCTATAGCAGTGGGAAATATTTACTTCTGCCCCATTCATGGCCTGGCCAATGTCTCAATGATTCCTTTTAACTTCAAGTTTTTGGTATCCTTGTCTTTGATCATGTTTGCCACTATCATAGAATCAAATTCCAAGTCATATTTGTTATAGCCACCTTGCTTGCACCAGCTGGTAACATATAATGCTGCCATAGCTTCAACTTGATTGTTGGTCTTGCATTGAGTAGGGACTGATAATGCCGTGATAAGGTTACTAGTAGCATCCCTAATGATTCCTCCTATGCCAGCTCTAGAGTTTTCATGGATGAAGCTCGCATATGTGTTGGCTTTGATCTTACCCATCTCAGATTTCTTAATCCACCTTACTTGTCTCCATCTCACAATAGGTTTGTACCTTTCAATTCTTGCACAAAAACTCTATCAAATCTTTTCCATATTCTTTTACCAGGTTTCTGTTATTACACCAAGTATACCTAGGACCAACAAAACCATTATCAGATAGTCCACATGCCTCCATGGTGTTAATAAAGTCAAAATATTGGCTAGCCCTGTGGGGTATGCCCCATAGTTTCTCATTAGGATCCATTATTGTCCAATACACCATGGATCATCTATGGAGTTGCTCATACTATCCAAACTATCCCATAACTCTCTTCTTTACAAGGAAGTGCATTTGGCATAAATAGCATATATGTATCATGGAGGTCGTATGAGATTTACTTCACATGGTGTATATTCTAGTTGTATGGGGAAATATGCTTATAGACTTGTAGGACATTGATCTTTTTGGACGTAATCTGCAGTAACACTAAAGTTTCATGTTAGAGGTTTTATATTATCATACTACACCAACATTTACGTTGTATCATCTTCTTGGATTATCTATCTGTTAGAATATTATTTTCATGCATTAATTACCACCTGCACTACAATTTTAATCATGATCTATCTTCCACCATGCATTTCTTCATGCACATTTCCTTATTAATTTTAGCCCATATATTGGCAAGTCTTTGATGTTCCACTTTGTATTATAGCCTGTAGAAGTTATATGCAGCTTTTGTATACTTTGTCTGTTTATCGACCTAACAGACTTTTATCATTTTTATGTTTTACTTTATTTTCTTAAAAAAGTAAGGAAAACATTTTCCAAAATAATTTTGAACTTCAGACTGTGAGAAATATAGGAAAAGAATATTATTGAATTGTTGTTATTGTTAACATTATTACATTGAGACCCTATTTATAGACCCTAGAATACAATCCTTTACCAAGTAGGATACTATTTAGTATTCCTATTTCTATTTTTATTACTATTCCTATTCTAATAGGATTGTATAAACCTATTCCTATTCTAATAGGATTGTATAAACATATTCCTATTTTAATAGGATTGTATAAACCTATTGCTATTCTAACACTCCCCCTCAAGCTAGTGCATACAATTCATGTACCTAGCTTGTTACAAATGTAATTAACACGAGGACTGATGAGGGGCTTGGTGAGATATCTGCAAGTTGATCACTCGACTTCACAAAATTGACAATAAATTTCAATGTGCTTGATCTTCTCATGAAATACTGAATTTGATGCATAATGCCGATAAAACACAGAGTGATAAAATTACTGTGTTGGAATTTCCCAAACCAAGCTTGCAAAGACTGTTTCAGACCATAGAGTGACTTACGTAATCAACATACAAGGCAACTAAACTCCCCCTGAGCAACAAAATTAGGTGGTTGCTCCATATAGACTTCTTCACAATGCAGCGAACATTGTAAGTGCTCAAAATCTAGTATAAAGTACATGGTTCATGTTGGAATCATTAGACAGTCGATATTAAACAAGTCACCGAAAAACTGCCCGAAACATGCTCATATGCCAGAGTATTAGATTTGATGGGTAAAAGTGGTCACAATCTAAGAAATAAAATTATATGGGTAGGGTCGGAATGATGTCACGACCCAACTAGAAAATAGAAATTATATATGATAGTTCGAATTGATGGAACGACCCTATTGAAAAAGAGAAATAATATGGGTAGGGTCGGAATGATGGCATGACCCTACTGAAAAAGAAAAATAATATGGGTAGGGTCGTAATGATGGCACGACCCTACTGAAAAAGAAAAATTATACGGGTAGGGTTGGAATGATGGCACAACCCTATGCAAATCAGATTTAAGGAGTCACCGGAAAGACGAATGGAACTATGCAAATCAAATCTGAGGAGTCACTGAAAAGACACATGATGCTATGCTACTCAGATATGAGAAATAGTTCGGAAAAATCCACGGTACTACACAAATTAAATATGAAAAGTAGTCCGGAGAGATGCACGGTGCTATGCAAATCAGATATGCAAAAAAAGGTAGTCACCGGAAGGATGGCACGGTGCTACACAAATTATATATGAAAAAGGAGTCACTGGAATGATGGCACAGTGCTACACAAACTAGATATGAAAAAGTAGTCACCAGAATGATGGCACGGTGCTACACAAATTAAATATGAAAAAGCAGTCACCGGAATGATGGCACAGTGCTACACAAATTAGATATATGAAAGTAGTCACTAGAATGACGCATGGTGACCCAACTTTTGCTAACATAATCATTGGCCAGACGAGCAACATATATGGGTGCCACCCGCCAGCAACGGAAGCTCTTTAATTCTCTACCAAGTTCGTAGAGGCTCTGATACCATGTGAGAAATATAGGAAAAGAATATTATTGAATTGTTGTTGTTATGTCTACATTATTACATTGAGACCCTATTTATAGACTCTAGAATACAATCCTTTATCAAGTAGGATACTATTTAGTATTCCTATTTCTATTTCTATTCCTATTCCTATTCTAATAGGATTGTATAAACATATTCCTATTCTTATAGGATGGTATAAACCTATTCCTATTCTAATAGGATTGTATAAACCTATTCATATTCTAACACTCCCCCTCAAGCTAGTGCATACAATTCATGTACCTAGCTTGTTACAAATGTAATTAACACGAGGACCAATGAGGGGCTTGGTGAGATATCTGCAAGTTGATCACTCGACTTCACAAAATGGACAATAAATTTCAATGTGCTTGATCTTCTTATGAAATACTGAATTTGATGCATAATGCCGATAAAACACAAAGTGATAAAATTACAGTGTTGGAACTTCCCAAACCAAACTTGCAAAGACTGTTTCAGACCATAGAGCGACTTACGTAATCAACATACAAGGCTACTAAACTCCCCCTTAGCAACAAAATTAGGTGGTTGCTCCATATATACTTCAATGCAACGGTCGTTGCAAGTGCTCAAAATCTAGTAGAAAGTATATGGATCATGTTGGAATCAATAGACGAGTCGATATTAAACAAGTCACCGAAAAACTGGCCAGAACATGCTCATATGCCAGAGTATTAGATTTGATGGCTAAAAGTAGTCACAATCTAAGAAATAAAATTATATGGGTAGGGTCAGAATGATGTCACAACCCAACTAGAAAATAGAAATAATATAGGATAGTTCGAATTGATGGAACGACCCTATTGAAAAAGAGAAATAATATGGGTAGGGTTGGAATGATGGCACAACCCTACGCAAATCAAATTTGAGGAGTCACCGAAAAGACGAATGGAACTATGCAAATCAAATCTAAGAAGTCACTGAAAAGACACATGATGCTATGCAACTCAGATATGAGAAAATAGTTCGGAAAAATACACGGTACTACACAAATTAAATATGAAAAGTAGTCCGGAGAGATGCACGGTGCTACTCAAATCAGAAATGCAAAAAAAGGTAGTCACCGGAAGGATGTCACGGCGCTACACAAATTATATATGAAAAAGTAGTCACTGGAATGATGGCACAGTGCTACACAAAAAAGTAGACACCAGAATGATGGCACGGTGCTACAAAAATTAAATATGAAAAAGTAGTCACCGGAATGATGGCACGGTGCTACACAAATTAGATATAAGAAAGTAGTCACCGGAATGATGGCACGGTGCTACACAAATTAGATATAAGAAAGTAGTCATCGGAATGATGGCACGGTGCTACAAAAATTAGATATGAGAAAATAGTCATCGGAAAGATACACGGTGACGGCTAACATAATCGTTGGCCAGACGGGCAGCATATATGAGTGCCACCCGTCGGCAGCGGAAGCTCTTTGATTTTCTATCAAGATCGTAGAGGCTCTGATACCATGTGAGAAATATAGGAAGAGAATATTATTGAATTGTTGTTGTTATGTCTACATTATTACATTGAGACCCTATTTATAGACTCTAGAATACAATCCTTTATCAAGTAGGATACTATTTAGTATTCCTATTTCTATTTCTATTCCTATTCCTATTCCTATTCTAATAGGATTGTATAAACCTATTCCTATTCTTATAGGATGGTATAAACCTATTCCTATTCTAATAGGATTGTATAAACCTATTCCTATTCTTATAGGATGGTATAAACCTATTCCTATTCTAATAGGATTGTATAAACCTATTCATATTCTAACACAGACCTTAGCTTTCCATACTGATTTTCGTCTTGGGTCAGGTGTTAGGGTCGAGGTTGAGGTAGGGTCTCAGGTTTTGGTCAAGGTCACGTCTCTGGGTCAGGGTCGGGATTGGGTTCGAATCTTAGGTCTCAGGTTGGGGTAGGGTCTCGATCTAAGTCAGTGGAGGGAAGGGGTAAGGGGCGTGGACGGCCTCGGGGTAGAAGCCTTGAGGCGGCTGGCGGGCCTCGAGGTGGTGGACAAAGCCTTAATGCTGGCGGGGGTATCAAGGCAGGTGGGGGGACTTAAGGTGGGTGAAGCCTCAAGGCAAGCAATGCCTCAAAGCAAGCAAGGCATCAAAGCGGGTGAGGCCTTGGGGCAGGCTCGAGGCGAGAAAGGCCAAGGCTTGAGGTGGGAAAGGCCAAAACTTGAGGCAGGCAAGGCATCGAGGTGGGAAAAGCCTCGAGGCAAGAGAAGTTTCGAGGAGGGCGAGGCAGTGGGGCCTCGGGGCAGGCGAGGCTAAGGAAGGGTGGGGCCTGGTGGCAGGTAGGGCCTCGGCCTGCCTCAACGTGGGCATGGCCTCGGGGGCAAGGAAGGCCTCAGGGTAAGGCAAGGCCTCGGGGGGTGAGGCCTCGAGGCGTGCAGGGCCTTGGGGAGTGCGGGGACTTAGGGTGTGCCAGGCCTTGGGGAGTATGGGGCTTGGGGGAGTGCTGACCTCGGGAGCTGGCAGGAAGGCCTCGAGAGCGGGTGGGGCCTCGATGGCCTCGAGCAGGGCCTTAGGGATCTCAGGGGGGCCTCAGGGGTCTCATGGGGGCCTCGGGGGTTTTACAGAGGTCTTAGGGAGGGCTGGCGGCCTCGGGGGGTGAGGCCTCGCCTCAGGGGTCTCAAAGGGGGGGTCTCGGGGGTCTTAAGGGGGCATCGAGGGTCTCAAAGGGGCCTCGGGGGTCTTGGGTGAGGACTTGAGGCAGGCAGGCCTTGGAGGAGGTGGGGCGAGTGTGGGGGGGGGGGGGGGTCCCACTAGTAACACCAAGTAAATGACAACAAAAACATGAGATTTAGAGAGTCATTTTCCTAGGCGCATCAGATTCAGCCCTATCAACCAGAAAAGTTAGCTTCTAGTTAATTGGAATGACGGGCTGCGCATTGACGGTGGATCTTCTAGTGATCCTTCGAGAAATGGCCTTCCTCCTCAGGAACTTCTTGACGATATTTGCAAGTACATTATGTTGTTTATGTGATTGTGCAAAACTTTGTTTTCACATTTTTTGATGTATCTTTTAGTGCATTCAAGTTATTCTTTTTCTGGATTTGGTTGTGAAATAGTGTAGTTCTAGCGTTCATAAGTTCAAAATTTACCTTTTTCCAATTGTATTTTTCAGTTATTTAAGTTATTTTTTTGATTTGGATGTGAAATGGTGTACTAGCGTTCATAAGTTCATAATTTTAGCATTTTCCTATTATATTACTCTGTGATTGAAGGTATTATTTTTGGATTTGGATGGGAAATAGTATACTTGTAGTGCTCATAAGTTCAAAATTTAGCAGTTTTCAATTGTGATTTTTAGCGATTCAAATTATTTTTTGGATTTGGATGTGAAATGGTGTACTTGTAGTGCCCATAAGTTCAAAATTTATCGTTTTCTTATTGTGTTTTCAGTGATTCAAATTACTTTTAGGATTTGGATGTGAAATAGTGAACTTGTAGAGTTCATAAGTTCAAAATTTACCATTTCATCCAGCCGAGAGAGATAGTGAGAGAGAGAGAGAGAGAGAATCCGCAGCGGCGAGGATGGTGAAGTTTTGGAAGCCAAACAAAGTTTTAATCATTCTTCAAGGGAAATGTGCTGCCTGGAATCAGTGATCATAAGGGCATTTGATGAAGAAACAAGGGACAAATATGGCCATTGTTTGGTTGCAGGTGTCTCAAAGTACCCGAAAAAGGTGATCTGTAAGGACTCAGCAAAGAAGCAGGAGAAGAAATATCGTGTGAAGGCTTTCATCAAGCTCATGAACTACAAACCACACCATGCCTACTCGTTACACAGTCGATGTGGATCCGAAGGATGTTGTCAATGCTGATGTTCTTCAGGCACGTGACAAAAAGTTGACTGATGCGAAAGAGACCAAGGCTCTAGGCTTGAGGAGAGGTTCAAAACCGGAAAAACCGCTGGTTCTTCACTCAATCATTCTGAATACATAAATCATGTTGTCTACTGTCTCTGGTAGTGTTATTTAGCAGCTTTTGATGACAGGTGGTAGATCTACTTGCTCCGATTCAAAGAGGTGGAAAGATTGGACTTTTTGGTGGTGCAGGTGTTGGAAAGACAATGCTTATTACGGAGCTTATTAACAATGTTGCAAAGGCCCATGGTTTGTTACTAGTTGCACAAGGAGTAAAAAAGAATCTTCATGTATTCTCTTTCTCTAAGGTAATCTAATTAAATTCACTTCTCGTCCTCAGGTGGTTTCTCAATGTTTGCTGGTGTTGGTGAATGTATTCGAGAGGGTAATGATTGGTACAGAGAAATGATTGAGAGTGATGTTATTAATTAAGCTTTGGTGAAAAGCAGGTTTCTGTAGATAACATTTGCTTTTCAATATATAGTGCAGACTTTTCTTGCAATTATCTGCAGGGTGAAAGCAAATGTGCTTTGGTATATGGTCAAATGAATGAACCTCCTGGTGCTTGTGCTCGTGTTGGGCTCACTAAACTAATAGTTGCAGAACACTTCCGAGACACTGAAGGGCAAGATGTGCTTCTTTTTATCGATAATATTTTTCGCTTCACTCAAGTGAGCTATCTTTTCAAATGCCTCAAGTATATTTTACTTTTTCAGTTGCTTAAACTTGGTGAAATGATTTCTGATTCTCTACCTCTTTCTCTGGGACTGCTCTAGGCCGATTCTGAGGTGTCTTGCTTTGCTTGGTCGTATTCCCTCTGCAGTCGGTTACCTGCCAACTTTAGCTACAGATGTTGGAGGGCTTCAAGAGAGGATTACTACAACCAAGAAGGGTTTTATCACATCAAATCACTGGTTTTACTTTTACTTGCAACTAGTATCTTGATAGAGTTGTTCATTTTCATTCGTTTTATGCAACTGTCGATTTAAGGATTGGTTGAAAACTCAACATGAGAATGATTTTACATCACTGCTATGTGGGCTGAGATCTCTAATATGCCTTAATCTCAGAATTGCTTTGTGAATATAATTGTCCCAAGAGAACAAGGTAAGCTGCTGGATTTTGTGATCCCTTTCTTTTTAATTCTAAAATGACATAATCTGGTATCACAAGTTAGACATGGCATCTTATCCCCATCTCCTGGTTGTCTATTTCATTGTCTATTTCCTTTTAATTATGATCCCTTTCTTTTCAATTCAAGGTTGTCTATTTCATTGTCTACTCTTAAAGTTAACGTCAAAATTAAGCATACATATATTGCAATTTCTTTCTAATCCAACTAAATAATGATGAATTACTTAAATAAATCCCTTTTTTGTTTGATAAAATAAAAGCGTCAATATATTCTTTGGGCCTAATAATTTCTACTTTATCATTATTGACATCTAAATCAATACAAGAGCACCGCTATGACATATTCCTCATCAGCATTTGAAGAACTTCGTAAGGGTTGCACAATGCACAAGCAAGCTAAATTTTGATTACAATGCACCGCTATGACATATTCCTCATCCCCATTTTGTTTATTTACAACATAATTCTCTACAAATCACAAGACATATCGTTTTGGAAGGGAGAAAACATTCCTACCAAGCAGTGCTTTAAAAAGCGGGTGCGTGAAGCGGGGTGTTTTACTTAGCATAGGCCTCGAGACGTGGAGCGTAAGCCCTATGGATCTTTAAATTTTCTATTTACCATATATAATATAATAATATAATACGGGTGCGTGAAGCGGGGTGTTTTACTTAGCATAGGCCTCGAGACGTGGAGCGTAAGCCCTATGGATCTTTAAATTTTTTATTTACCATATATAATATAATAATATAATAACAAAAAATTATAAAACATCAATAGTTTGAAATAATTACAAATATGATCAAGGAAACTCATAGAAAATAAAACTTCTAACATGATTATACAAGTATAAATAATCTAATATCTTCACTTTCTAATAGTAAAAGAATCGTTATTTCTAAAAATATATTATTATCATACTATACAATTTACCCCCTAAAAGAAAATAATCAATAAAACTTACTAGTATTATAATAAAAACATCACTCCATCATGAATAAAAAATAAAGTTACTTTCAAATAGCTAAATAAAATATGATATTTTTGAGTCATATTACAAAAACATGAAGACATTATGATAAGTGAAAAAGTAAAATTCCGCTATGTATTTTAAATAGAAATGTTACGTAATATATGATCATCCTCACAGTGTTATCAAATCGTAAATATGCGATACTACAACTTGTTATTTGAGTTACTCTCAATCTTCTTATTTTCATAGATTAAAAAACTATTAAATATCATTCATTTATTCAAGAATTATGAAGGTCAACAATGTTAAATAAAGAATTTAACTTGATCTGTTAGGCGAGCCTCGAACGTTGGGCGTTGGACGTGCTTAGGGCGTACAATCAGGTGCTTAGGGCGTAAGCCTTACAGAACTAAACCCCACACTTGAGTCTCAGGCGTTTTGCTAGAGCCCCGCCCCAAGGCGAGTCCAAACATAGTTTTTTAAAACACTGCTGCCAAGTATTATGTCATCTAGCATTGCATCAACAACATACGAAGTAACAATAAAAGAAGCTACTAATTTCCAGATAAAAATTTGACACTCAACTCCAACACTGAGTTTTATTCATTTCTTTCTGTGTCTAGTTCTCTTTTCTCAGAAACTGGGGGAACAGGGCAGGAGGTGGGGGGGGGGGGGGGGGGGAGAAAAGCATACATCAAATATAAGCTCATTATACATGATATATTTGTGGAATCTTAATCTTGACTTCAAAAGAGACAAGTCAGTTTGAAATAACAAATCCTGACAAGAAGATAAAGTTCAGACCAGTATGATGGTGTTTTTGTATTTGTTAAGGTGTAATCAAGTAACTAAGGAGGCTATCACCTAACCATTAGATAGACAATAACTACCAATAGTAAACTGAACCAAAACAATTACTGCATAATTAACAGTCGAAAACGACTTCGCTCGTTACAAGTCACAGCACCTATGAGCTTTCCTATGTCACATAATGATTCTTTAGATTTGAAAGGTAAAACTTTTGTAAATATGATTCAATAGGATGAGAAATTGCTATAGTTGGCCTTTGGAACCAAAAAGGTGAGGGTTAGACATCTCATTAGGAAGCACTTAAGACAGTAAAGTTGATAAAACTGTGAAAAGATAAATCCCATCAAGTACCATGTGTATAACGTTTTTCATCCTCCCTTCAGGAAGTATAATCGAAGTGGTATTTGAACAAGATGTAGGTTAAAACCAACAAGAAATTATGCTACAATCGCACCGAGGTCTTATCACCATTCATGATTGAAAGTAGTACAATGTCAGAGAAAATTTACTTCCCTTCCTTGTCTACTTTCACTCAACACACAAAACCATCATCTCATTAGAAAAGAACGAAACCAACATAGTTCTCTGGTTAAAGGGTCAATAAAAAAAAATCCAAAAGTTCCACTAGATTTTTGTGTCCCCCATCACCTTCTTCAACTACTCCAGCTACTGAACTCCCTGTAACCCCACTAATATCCCGCTGTGAAGCCCAGCAAATCACAGTGCCCAACCCCCCTCATGGATGATGGACCAGTAGGATTTGGTAATAACATAAGAGAATTATCAACAGATAACAGGGAGTTTGCATTAGGTATGAGAAATTGCAGACAAGGTTTGAAAAGGTGTGTTTATTTTGGTTGACCTAGTTTCTGGAGCTAAATTAGCTCAGTTTGGACAACTTGAAGATTGTATGAGCTGAGCTTAACAATAGATAAATTAAACATCAAAATCAGCTGAAAACTTGGTTTAAGAAACCACAGGAATGCTATTAGCCAAGCTCCGTTCCTTTAATCATAAGCTTGCAACGTTTTATTTTTTTGGAACTTGCATATCTTTTTGGGAGGAGAATTGGATTGGTCATGGACCGTTAAAACAAATATATCCAGACATCTACAACTTATGCCAACAACAGGATGCAACAGTGGCTGAAGTATGGTCTGAGCAGAGAATACCTTCAGAAGATTTTTAAATGATTGGGAATTGGGAATGACTGAATATATAGTAACTTATCTCAGTTCAAAGGCACTACTGGAGATAAGTACGGAATTGCTAAGGAATAAACAATTTTTCTGTGAGAGATGCATACAATGGACAGACCTTGTCCAAGAATCAAGTGTGCTGCTGGCCATAGAAGCTGATCTGGAGAGTCCAAGATTCCATTTCAAAGTAGCATGCTTTACATTGCTGGTGGCCAAAGAAGCAGTATTGACATGGGATAGTTTGAAAAGAAAGGGGTACCAGCTATGCTCCGGATGTTACTCAGGTGGAGAACAGGCAAAGACAACCAACCATATCTTTTTACATTGTAAGTGACAGATCAGATAAGGAGAATCTTCATCAACCTACGGTGAATCAGGTGGGTGATGCTTGGTAGCACAAGGGAGGTACTAAACAGTTGGAGCAGAGATGGTGTAACACCCCAGAAGTTCTAAACTTATATGTCAGTTATTAGTATCTCCCATAGTCCAGTCTCAGATCTTGCATGACGTCGTAGAGGTTTTGTGACATACATGTCAGCTTTGTGTTGTTTTCAGATGAACTCGCTTTTGAGTATTTCAATTTCATATATCAGATTACTCTGTTATTTCAGTTTAGGTTCCCGCATTCATTTGTTCTCAATTATTGTTTACATCAATCATAGTGTCATGTCAGACCATGAGTTAGTTTAGGGTCACTTGTGGCTCTAAGTACCCTGTTACGACTAGGGGTAGTCTTGGATCATGACAAACTTGGTATCATAGCCTTAGGTTCAAGTGTCCTAGGGTGTCTGAAGGTCGCGTTAAGTAGAGTCTTCTTCATGGGTGTAAAGCACACCACACTTATGAATGAGAGTCTATGAATCGTTTTAGGAAATAGTTCAATTCTTTCATACTCTCAGTCATGCGATTCAGTTTAACTCTATTTAACCTCCTATTTTAATTCGTGCTCTTTGCATTTAATGGAATCATGCCTCCCAGAAGAGCTTACGTTAGAAGGAACAGGAATGAAGGTCAACAAGCACCATCAACTCGAGCAGACCCCTTGAATGAGCAAGTCTCTCATGCCATTCAAGGATGCTTTCCAAGTGTTAGCTCAGGCCCTGACCACTCTTGGTCAATCAATAGGCTATTGCACAAGCTAACTAGAACGGGAATACAACAACGACTAGGGTCTAGGATTTTACTAGGATGAATCCTCTTGAGTTTTATGATTCAAAGGAGGAGGAGGACCCACAGGAATTCATCGATGGTATTCAGGATATCGCACAGATTGGAGAGTGCATACTTCGTCGCTTACCCGTTGAAAGGAGTGGCACAGATTTGATACAAGTAGTGGAAGGATGACAGAGGGGTTGATGCAGGCCTAACGGATTGGGAGAAGCTTGTGGTTGCATTTCTGAACAGGTTCTTTCCACTTGAGCTAAGGGAGGCCAAGGTCCAAGAATTTATAAATCTGAAGCAACGAAACATGTCGGTGAAGGAGTATTCCTTGAAGTTTACCCAACTATCCAAGTATTTTGCATCTATGGTAGCCGATTCCAGGGCCCGTATAAACAAGTTTGTTTCAAGTGTTGAAGAGACCATAGTAAAGGAGTATAGAACTGCTATGTTGATCAAGGAGATGATCATCTCCAGGTTGATGACTCATGCTCAACTGATTTGAGGAAGAGAAGGCCAAGGAGTGTAAGAGGGCCAGAATAGACAATGTGGACTAGTCTCCGTAGAAGTCCGATGGTGGCAATCGCTCTCAGTTTCGTCAGAAGTTTTCAGGTCCAACCCCATCCTCTGCTAGTGCCCCAGAACCCAAGTTCAGACAGGAGAACAAGAATAGGGCACCAGACTCTAAGTCCCAGGGTAGTGTCACTAGTGGTCGTACCTTTCTAGTTTGTCAGAAGTATCGTAAGAACCATCCCTAAGGGTGTATGGCTGGTAGTGGTAATTGTTTTGGATGAATGAAGTTTCTTCATTTTGTGATAAACATGAAATTTTGATACCTAAGATGGATGAATTTTATATTTCCTGGAAAGTCAAAACATAGGTCTTTTAGTGTTTCTTATTCACATCAGTTACATGTTGAACTCTTCCATGCTATTATTGACTAGCACCTGCAAGAGCTTAATAATAGTTTTGGTGTTACGAGTGATAACTTGCTTCTTTGTATGACAATCTTGAATCCGACTGATGTTTTTGCTGATTTCAATAAGGAAAAGATAATGACATAGCCAAACATTATCCAAATGAGTTTGGTGAACCAAAGCTTCAAGATCTGAGTCATCAACTTAATACTTTCATAATACACATGCGGCATGGATATCTTACATTATTTGATTCGAAAGGAATTGGTTATTTGGCAAAAGCACTGGTTAACGCAAATCTCATAAAGACTTATTATCTTGTGATACTTACTTGTGAAGTTGACCTTGATTTTACCTGTTGCTACTGCAATTGTTAGAGACAACATTCCCATCGAGTAAATGATTGTCTTGTGATGCTAAGCATATCAAGAATGAACAACCTAGTAGTATTAGTGATGAATTTGTAAATGATTGTTTAGTTTGTTACATCGAGAAGGACATATTTGTGAATATGAGTAACAATGCTATCATTGATCGTTTTCAAAATATAAAAATCCCTCAATGTCAAATATAAATGGATGGTCTTTTTTTTTTTATATTAGTACTTAATGGCATCCAATCATTTTGAAGTTTATGCTTTGGCCATAATTTTTCTCATTCTTTAAGTTAAAAGAGAATTGTATACCGAATTTCGTAGTGAATAAGAGGTTAGACATTTGTTTGCAACACATCACGTTGGATGTTGATGTAAAACTTTATTTATTAATATGAAGAGTTGAGTTGATTAATTCAAAATTCTAAAATATTCTTGATGAAAAGTAAATTGTTCTTCTTCCTTTTTTGTTTTTTTTTTTAATTGTAATGTTCAATAATGTTTCAAGTGCAATCAAAATCATAAAATTCACTAATAAAATTTGTTAGGGCTTCAAAATATTGGAGGCCTAAAGAAGACGTTTTGCTAGTCTTACACTTGAGCCACTCCTGGTGGTGCCCCCCTATGGGTTCGCCTCTGCTTGTTATGCCTCAATTGATTGTAGAACCAGAGTCCTTAAATTCCATTTCCCAATGAACCAACCATAGAGTAGAAAGGTAGTAATTCAGCGCCTATAGAGTAGAAAGGTAGTACTTCAGCGCCTATAGAGTAGAAAGGTAGTACTTCAGCGCCTATAGAGTAGAAAAGTAGTACTTCAGCGCCAATGAAGCAACCAGGAAAATGATTTCTAAGGGTTGTATCTACCATCTAGTCTAGGTTAAGGATTCAAGTTCCAAAACCCCAACCCTTCAATCAGTTCCAGTGGCAAATGAATTTCCCGAAGTGTTCCCAGAGGATCTTCCAGGAGTCCTTCCCAAACGGGAAATCAACTTCGGAATAGACCCCTTCCTCTAGATACAAAACCAAATTCTATTCTTATAGAATGGCTCCACCTGACCGTAAGGAGTGAAAGGATCAGTTAAAGGACCTCCTAGATAAAGATTTCATTAGACCCAACATCTCTCCATAGGGTGCTCAATTCTCATCATGCATAAGAAAAATGATTCTCTCAAAATGTGTATTGATTACCGTTAGTTGAACAAGGTCACAATCAAGAATAAGTATCCCATTCCCCAGATTGATGACTTGTTTGACCAGCTTTAGGGTGCCCGCTTCTTCTCAAAGATAGACATCACATCAATCTATTATTATCTTGGAGTCAGAGCTTGTGACATTTCGAAGAGGGCCCTCAAGACTCAATATGGTCAATATGAATTTGTTGTTATGTCTTTTGAACTAGCAAATGCTTGCTTTTATGGACTTGATGGACAAGATGTTCAAATAGTATTTGAATATGTTCGTCATTGTCTTCATAGATGACATCCTTATTTATTCTTGGAGCGAGGATGAGTATGCAAGTCATTTGAGGATTGTCTTCCTGGATTCTTAAGGACCGCTGGATGTTTGCTAAGTTCGATAAATGTGATTTTTGGTTGAAATCAATAGCATCCCTTGGTCATGTAGTCCTTCGAGAGGGCATTCGGGTTGATCCTCAAATGACCGACATAGTTAAGAACTAGCCTCGACCTCTCTCTCCAAATATTAGGAGCTTCTAAGGTTTAGTTTGTTACTGCAGATGGTTCGTTGAAGGATTTTCCTCAACTGCTTCACGTTTGTCTAGACTGACTTAGAAGAAGGCAAAATTTTAGTGGTCCGAAGCTTGTGAGAAGAGCTTTCAGGAGTTGAAGACTCGACTTACTTCAGCCCAAGTTTTGACTTTACCAAAAGGTTTAGATGGGTTTGTGGTTATTGTGATGCTTCCAGGATTAGCCTGGGTTGTGTGTTGATGCTACATGGTAAGGTTATAGCTTACGCTTCCGGGCAACTTAAAATTAGTAAGAAGAATTACCCGACTCTTTATGGTGTTCACGTGGTTGTATTTATAGACCATAAAAGTCTTTAATATATGTTTAATCAGAAGCACTTGAATCTTTGCCAAAGGAGATGGCTTGAGTTGTTAAAATACTATAACATGGGCATTTTATACCGTTCGGGTAGAGCCAATGTAGTTGTAGATGCTCTCAGCTGGTTGTTTATGAATAGTGTCACTCATGTTGAGGACGAGAAGGAGTTAGTTCATGATGTCCACAGGCTTGCTTGTTTGGGATATTACCTTGTGGATTCGAGTAATAGTGGAGTTATTATTCAGAATGGGTCAGAATCATCTCTTGTGACCAATCTTAATTGAATTGAAGAAAGTAGTCCTTAAAAAGATTGTGGAGGCTTTCTCCAAAGAGGGAAACAGTATCCTTTGTTACCATAATCATTTGTGTGTTTCAGATGTTGACGGATTGAGGCAACAAATTTTAACAGAAGCTCATGGTTCTTGATACTCTATTCATCCAAGAGCAACTAAGATGCACCGTGACCTATGGGAAATCTATTGGTGGAATGGTAGGAAGAACAATATTGCAGAATTTGTGGCTAAAGTGTCCAAATTGCCAACAAATTAAGGTTGAATATCAGAAAACAGGTGATATGTCTCAGGATATCAACTTTCCTACTTGGATGTGGGAGGATTTGAATATGGATTTTATCATAGGTTTGCCTCGCACACGTCGACAGCATGATTCTATCTAGGTGGTAGTTGACTAGATGACTAAGTCAGAACATTTCCTGCTAGTTAGGACTTCTTATTCAATCGAGGACTATGCTAGACTTTACATCCAGGAGTTAGTGAAATTGCATGGGTTCCCTTATCTATCATCTCAGATAGGAGTACTCAATTCACCTCTCAGTTTTGAAAGTAATTTCAGAAAGGTCATGGTACTCAGGTTAAACTTAGTACAGCTTTTCACCTGCAGACAAATGGTCAAGCAGAACGGACTATTCAGACTTTGTAGAATATATTAAGAGCTTGCGTGATCGACTTTAAGGGTAATTGAAATGATCACTTGCCTCTTATCGAGTTTAGTTATAATAACAGTTACCACTCCAGTATTCAAATGGCTCCATTTGAGACGCTTTATGGTAGGAGGTGTACATCTCCTATAGGGAGGTTTAAGGTTGGTGAAGTAGCATATGATATCACCTGAATCAGTTCATGAGGCTATGGAGAAAGTTCAGCTTATTAGAGATAGGTTGAGAATGGCTCTAGACAAAAATCATAGGTATCTAGATGTGAGGAGAAGATCACTTGAAGTTCATATTAGTGATTGGGTAGATCTGAAAATTTCACCCATGAAAGGGGTGATAAGGTTTGGTAAGAAAGGAAAGTTCAGTACCCATTATGTTGGTCCTTACACGATTCTGAGGCATTTTGGTAATGTGGCCTAATGAGCTAGATTTACCTACAGAGTGGACATCAGTGAATCCAGTGTTCCATGTGTCCTTGTTGATGAAATGCATTGGTGATCCCACCTCAATAGTGCCTTTAGAGAGTGTTGGTGTGAAGGATAGTCTCTCTTACGAAGAGAGCCCAGTCGAGATTCTTAACCGTCAGGTTCGTAAGTTGAGATATAAGGAAGTCGTTTCAGTAAAAGTCCTTTGGAGGAATCAATTGGTTAAGGGAGCAACTTGGAAAACAGAAGCAGATATAAGTTCCAGCGTGAGGTAATAGTTCCTCCATAGTACTCTATCCAAATTCATGTCTTTTAGTTCATTCCCATGTCTAAGTATGCATGCATGTTGATGAAATCAGTCCACCTTTCATGTTTTAGTTCAGAGTCGGTCACTCCATTAGTTTTCATAGTTTAGCTTTAAGTTCGGGGTTTGCAGATCTTTCCCTACTCTTTTCAACTTATTAAGGCTACATTCAAAGACAAATGTTCCCAAGGAGGAGATATTGTAACCCAAAAGTTCTAAAATCCAGATCAAATATTGAAAGTCCAAAAATTTAAGTCTGCAGAAATTACGAGATTTATGGATGCCATCTATGGGTTGTAAATGGAGCCACGAACTGTAGATGGGATCTGTAGATAAACTTTGGAGATTGAGAATTTAGCCTAAGTTTCACGAGCAAGCACCACAGGTCGTAGATGCTTTCACGGGTCGTAAATGGGCTTGTGGATCTAAGTCTTGAAACTAGATTTTTGTCTGACTTTTACGGACCACATCCATAGCTCATAAATGGAATTATGAACCGTAAATGGGTCTCATAGATCAAACTTCAGAAATCTTAGGCCTAATTTCTACGAGAGGAATCTACGGCCCGTAGTCTAATCCACGGACCGTAGATGGCCCTCGTAGAAGTTATCGATAGTTTTTCCTTCAGGGTTGTTTTGATCTTTTCCCACTCTTTTAATTCTTATACTATATCACTTTAGCCTATTCCAAGAGGGATTAAGCGGAACTTAGTCAACCTAAACCTTCCCATTCACATCGAACACCCAAATAGTAGAATCAGTACACCTTAACTCCTCTCAAGCAAGAACTAGGGTTCTTCATCTTCAAGCTTCAGTTTAAGGAATCAAGCTAGGGTCTCCATTCCAGGTGTGTGGAATTTCATTAATGGGTATCTTTTCACTCATTGAGTCCCAAAGAAAATCGAATTTTCAGATAATGATTTTTATAGAAGTTAGGGTTCTTATGAAAGCATGATTTTCACTATATTTTCCATTCTTCTTCTTGGATAGTTTGATTATGTGACTCCATCTATAAAATCAATACCTCTAAATAGTATTTCATGAATCCTCACAACAAAATATTTTTCACGACTCAAAACTATGTAGTTTTAGATTGCATGTCACAGATTATCAATTTTCATGATTTAGAGGTGCTTTCAGATAAAATATCTATTAGTTATTATCAGTTAATTAGTATTCATGAGCTATTTAGATTATCACTTTTACTCAGTTTATTTGCATTATAGTAAATATCAGTTTAAATTCAATTGGGAGTGTTACTTAGCACCGAGAGAATTTACGGGTGAAGGTTCATCCGTTAGTTAGGACTGAGACCTATAGTAGCAATCCATAAGTCCCAAAACTACGTGTCATTGTAGGATTATAAGGGTCACCCATCAGACCAGGACTAACTCCTTTGTGGACATCAGCTTACCGGTGCCATATTGATCACCCCCATATCCTTGCAAGGTATATTGGGCCCTCTTTGATGGGGATTATAACATTGAACTCCATGTTTAGCTCACATGGTTATATTTTGGTTATTAGTATCTCCCACAGTCCAATGTTGCATAACCTTGTAGTCAGTTATCATACTTTTCAACATTTATCAGTTACATGTTTTACTGCTCAGTCATTTCACATACTCAATACATTTAAAGTACTGACCGCATACTCTTCACGCTATATTGTTTTATAATATAGGTTTGGACGTTTAGCATTCAGCCCGTGGTTAGTACGACTTTTGATCAACTGAGCAGCACGTTTGGTGAGTCCTCATCTTTCGAGGACAACCTTTATATTTCTTTTAATTATTAAATCTTTTAGTTTTTAGATAATTAGAGTTAGTTGGGGGCTTGTCCTAGCAACTCATCTTAGAAGAGACTTTCAGATAGACAAAGGAAAACCTCTATATTTCTTTCAATTATTAAATCTTTTAGTTTTCAAACAATTAGAGTTAGTTAGGGGCTTGTCCTAGCAACTCATCATAGTAGAGGCTTTCAGATAGGCATGTCAGCTTTGTATTGTTTTCACATGAACTCGCTTATGAGTATTTAAATTTTATATTTCAGACTACTCAGTTATTTCAGTTTAGCTTCCACATTCAGTGAAGTTATTGTTTACATAAATTATAGTGTCATGCTAGGCCATGGGTTAGTTTGGGTCACTCGTGGCTCTAAGCATCGTGTTACGACTAGGAGGTAGTCTAGGGTCGTGACAGATGGAAATTTGACCAACTAGAAGGAGAGACAAGATTTTCAAACATGTATACGGTGCACTGTTTGGAAAGAGAGGAATCAAAGGAGCTTTGAGGACAAGCAACGCAAAATCTAGAAGTTATAGATGAAATGCTTAGTTGCTTATTATTTTGGTGTAAACAGGAATGTTTAATAGAAGTTGAAGATATTTTTGATGTTTTTGACAACTGTAAGAAGAGTACATAGATAGGAAGGCTTCCTTTTATTTGTAATTGTTTATTATTTTGGGGGGACTATGCAGTTTGTATAGTATACGTATATACAGAATGTTACCATTATCAAAAAAAGAAAAATGACTATCTCTACAACTGTTATTCAATTTTTATTGTTTCTATTCAATTCTAGTCCTCCGCATTTAATTTATCAAGAAAAACAACTAAATCCTATGCACTTTCCCGTAATCTCTTCAAATAGGTCATTAGAAAATAATATGCTTAAGAGTTGGGACAGTAACTTCATCAGTATAACAGCCAGCTCCTTTTACGGGTGAATAAAGGCACCAACGACTGACATTCAAGGACTGTATGATGACCTGTTGTAGAGAAATTCCTACCTAATATCAATAGAAGTGCTCACCTGTTAACTGTCCACAATTACCCAAAGTTTCAAGAAACAGTATCCCAAAACATCATTTGAGACGAAATTAGCTTGAATGAAGTTTGCCAACCTTGATAATAATGTTGTTGAGTAATGGATTCCTCCAAATTCCAACCAGACAGAAACAGCCTGTGTTGCTACTTGTCCTTTCTTCTCAAGTAGGAAATTTGGCATTCTGTTGAGGCAAGTTGTAAATTAAGAAAGTAAAACAGAAACGATGAGTAAAACCTAGAAAAGGAGGAAGCATCCAGATAACAAATTCTCCTATTCCTTATTTATCTTTTGTTGCAAAGAAGTTTGAGCAGTAGAATTGGAGCTCTGTCAAAGCCAGTCAGAGAGACAAGACAAGAAACAATGAGTAAACCAAGAGTCCAAGACAAAAAACAATGAGTAAACCAAGAGCTCTGTCAAAGCCAGTCAACAGAAACCGCATTTTCCCATGTAATATTCCCCTCTCCTTTCCCCTTCTTCTTTAGTTGTTTAGGGCACCTCTATAGAGGACCCCATTAAAGATTGTTGGTACGTTCCTTCCAACCTCTTCTCTTCCAAACCCCTCAAGTCCAATTTTTCCTTTTCCTTATTGCCCTTTATTGATCTTAATTTCTGCTTCTAGGAATCTGCTGCTTCTTTGTGCATTTTAGGTGCCAGTGTTTTAGATTAGAACCATATAGACAATCTTGCCAGACTATATTTTACACAACAATATCAATATTAAGAGAAAAACCATGTTGATAAATGCCAGACCAGAGAATATAAATGGTAAAAACTCATAAAGATTGTTTATGCCTCTTATACAACTTAATCAACTGTATCTTAATACAATTTTAGAAAAACAATAAATCAAACTAGAAAATCACCTGTCTCAGAGATGGTCCTCCACACAAGGCCAAAGCATTGTCCTGGCAAGAACAAGGAGTTTCAAACTGTTTGATATCAAGCTTTTTGTTAATAAACCCAACTTAAAAGTAAATAATCCCAGACGATGGCAAATCCACACGGTAATCGACCCAGTAAATACTCCACACATTTTACCACAACAAGACTCTCTTATCTTCAATTCTTTCTAAATCAGTAATCGACCCAGTAACTTTATTAGGGTAATAAGCCAAATATTCAAACTCCACATAACAAATTAGTAAAACTTCAAAGGTTCCATCATCGGAAAGAGAGTAACATTTTACAGAGCTTGGTAAAGGCCTTGATGTAAATAGGAATGTTTAACAGAAACAGAAGATATTTTTAGATGTTTTAGACAACAGTAAGAAGAAATATAGATAGGAAGGCTTCCTTTTTTTTGTAATTGTTTATATATTTTTGGGGGACTGCAGTACAGTTGGTAAAGTATACGTGTTAATATATAGAATGCTACCATTATCAAAAAAGAAACCTGAACTCTACAACTGTTATTCAATTTTCATTGCTTCTATTCAATTCTAGTCCTCCACATTTAACTTATCAAGAAAACCAATTAATCCTATGCATTTTTCCGTAATCACTTCAGATAGGTCATTAGAAAATAATATGCTTAAGAGTTACGACAGTAATTTCACCAGTATAACAGCCAGCTTCTTTTACAGGTGAATAAAGGCACAACCGCACAAACGACGGACATTCAAGGACTGTATGATGACCTGTTGTAGAGATTTTCATATCTAATAGCAATAGAAGTGCTCAGCTATTAACTGTCCAGAATTACCCAAAATTTCAAGCAATGGTATCCCAAAACATCATTTGAGACGAAATTAGCTTGAATGAAGTTTGCCAACCTTGATAATATGGTGTTGAGTAATGGCTTCATCCAACCAGATAGAGAGTAATTCTCTGAGAAGGCTACCATCATTTTTATCTTTAGTTAACATTAGCTAAGGGAAACAGCAATTCTCTGAGAAGGCTACCATCATTTTTATCTTTAGTTAACGTTAGCCAAGGAAAACAGCCTGTGTCACTACTTGTCCTTTCTTCTCAATAAATTTCTCAGAAAATTGGCATTCTGTAGAGGTAAGTTCTTAATTAAGAAAGTAAAACAGAAACGATGAGTAAAACCTAGAAAAGGAGAAAGCATCCAGATAACAAATTCTATCTATTCCTTATTTATCTTTTGTTGCAAAGAAGTTTGAGCAGTAGAATGAGTAAAAACAATTTCTCTGTCAAAGCCAGTCAGAGAGACAAGACAAGAAACAATGAGTAAACCAAGAGTCCATGAGTAAAAACAATTTCTCTACAATAGAACAAAGACTTGCAACAACTGGAAATACAAGACTATCTAAATGCATTTTTAGAAAAACAATACATCAAACAGAATGGAACTTGAAAACCACCTGTCTCAGAGATGGTACTCCTCACAACGCCAAACAAGAGTGAAGAGTTTCAAACTGTTTGATATCAACCATCAACATCTCAACAACACCATTATCAGCAAGAAACGCCTCTTCTATGGCAGAGCGAAGATCAGCAGGTGTGCTATCGTTCAAGTCAGTCTGCCCCTGCAGCCTAAACAAAGTAAAGTTTCACCACATGCAGACAGTAACAAAAATTTATATCAACATTAAAACATATATATAACTGTCACAAACCTGTCTACATGTTCCAGAAATGGAAATAGCATCCCCCTTCTAATCCATGCATAATCCTGCTCATGAAAACGTGTTATCTTAGTAGATACACCATACTTCATCTTAATCAGCGACATGGTTTGACAATGAAACTAAGATATGCAAATGTTATTATTATAATCCCACCTATGTAATATTCCCCTCTCCTTTCCCCTTCTTCTCTAGGGCACCTCTATAGAGGACCCCATTAAAGAATCAGCGACATGGTTTGACAATGAAACTAACATATGTAAAGATTGTTGTTAATTTCCTTCCAACCTCCTTGCTTCCAAACCCCTCAAGTCCATTTTTTCCTTTCCTTATTGCCCTTTACAGATCTTAATTTCAGCTTCTTTGTGCATTTTAGGTGCCAGTGATTAGTCTACAAGATAGAACCATATACACAATCTTGCCATACAATTTTTCAATTCCCTTACACAATTATTAATTCCAGGGCTCACTCACATTTAAACAGCAATATCAATATTAACCCTAATTAAAGAGAAGAACTATACAACTTGATAAAGAATATCTTAATACAATTTTAGAAAAAAACAATGAATCAAACAGAATGTAATGTGAAAATCACCTGTCTCAGAGATGTTCCTCCACACAAGGCCAAACCATTGTCCCGGCAAGAATGAAGAGTTTCAAACTGTTTGATATCAAGCTTCTTGTTAATAAACCCAACTTGAAAGTAAATACTCCCAGACGATGGGAAATCCACACAGAACTCAAACAGAATGGAATTTGAAAATCACCTGTCTCAGAGATGTTCCTCATCCACACAGTTATTTATTCCATGAAGGGCTTACTCACACAGCAATTATTTATTCAATATTTACTCAACAGAAACGTGCCAGGCTCGGAGAGTTACACTCTTGGTCCTAATTTGAATCACAGGCCTCGAATACTCCATGGGGAAGAGACCGGAGATGGGCTAGATTACCAGCTGCTGCATTTATTTCAACCATCAACATCTCAACAACACCATTATCAGCAAGAAACGCCTCTTCTATGGCAGAGCGAAGATCAGCAGGCGTGCGGTCGTTCAAGTCAGTCTGCCCCTGCAACCTAAACAAAGTAAAGTTTCACCACACCCAGACAGTACCAAAAAATTATATCAAAGTTAGAACATATATATAACTGGCACAAACCTGTCTACATGTTCCAGAAATGGAAATAGCATCCCGCGTCTAATCCATGCATAATCCTGCTCATGAAAATGTGTCATCTTAGTAGATACACCATACTTCATCTTAATCAGCGACATGGTTTGACAATGAAACTAAGATATGCAAATGTTATTATTATAATCCCCTCTCCTTTCCCCTTCTTCTTTATGGCACCTCTATAGAGGACAGCATTAAAGATTGTTGTTACTTTCCTTCCAACCTCCTTGCTTCCAAACCCCTCAAGTCCAATTTTTCCTTTCCTTATTGCCCTTTACAGATCTTAATTTCTGCTTCTAGGAATCTTTTTTGTGCAGTTTAGGTGCCAGTGTTTAGTCTACAATATACACAATCTTGCCAGACACAACAATTTTTCAATTCCCTTAAACAATTATTTATTCCATGAAGGGCTCACTCACATTTTACACAACAATATCAATATTGATCATCACTGAAGAGAAGAACCATGTTGAAACAACTTGATCAAGAATATCTAAATACATTTAACCAACGCCAACCAAGAATGAAGAGTTTCAAACTGTTTGATATCAAGCTTCTTGTTAATGAAGCTTAACTTCAAGGATCTCATTCACATTTAACCACACAAAGAATCTCTTAACTTCAAATCAGTAATCGAGCCAAGAATCAGCTACCTTCTCAGCGTAATAAACCAAATATTCAAGGCTTCTCCAGTAAAACTTCAAATGTTTCATCATCGGAAATTGGTAAAAGCCCTTGAGGAAATATGAATTTAGTGTACAGTTGTGTTGGGGTTCGTGGGTAGATTGAAATATAGGGAAGAAGGAGATGAGAGGAGGATGAGGAGGAGATTGAAACCCCCATAGAAAGAGAAGAATAATCAGTTGGATTGAAAACCTCCGTTGTTCTTGATGCCTCCAGATATATACTGCAAGTGATGTTATGAGTGGATTGAAAACCCCCATTGTTCTTGATGCCACCATAGAAAGAGGAGGAAGAGAAGATTAGTGAGAACCCCCATTGTTATTGTTCTTGATGCCTCCATAGAAGGAGTGAGTATATGTAAGAAGAGAAGAATAGGCTGTGAGTGGTTGTACATAACGGCAAAATAGTTGTACCGATTAGCTGCTTCTTGGAAATTGAACGTTATAAAATATGTGACATTCAAAATTTCTATTGTGTCGTATCATTCAATAAAGTTAGGTCCAAGTCGAATAAAATTATTAAAAAATAATACTCTCTATATTAATTAATTTTCTTAATAAAAATAGTTGTCTCATATTAGTTATTTATCTTATTAAATCAAGAAAACATCAATTCATATTTGTTTGTAAATTTCCAAAAAGTTTTTTAACGAGTGAATTAGTAAAATTATATTCTTATCTATATATTTTTTGTAGTTCAACTTTCAAAAAAAGTGAAAAAAAAATCATCATCAAACGCGTTTGAAATTAAACGCACGAGGAACGCGTAAGGTGTTGGGATTATGAGGTACCATTTCAATTGTCCAAAAACTTGTTTCTCTGTGATTAACACCTGATCATGAGCGTAAGTTTTTTCTGAAATGCACACAAAGTTATTGACATGAAAAATCAAATTAATTCATTCAAAAAATTATTAGCTTTAGCCATAAGTAGCCATATGGCAAAAGACTTTCATATTTATTTGATGTAAGCTCTAGAAATATACCTCAGGGCTCAAATTTCTTCATATTTGAAGGTTATGAGTACTTCTTGATTAATGCAATCTCTCACCATAATAATGTTGATTATGATGTGAAGCGTTTTTCTTAATTAAGTTCAAACTTGTGGTGAACTTGAATCAACCAATCAATCAACATTGCTCTCATCTTTTCGTTGATCTAAGGTTGTGAATCCATATAATGACTCTTCAAATAAAAAATCTTACCTTCAATATGAACGGATTGAACAATCACTCTATTAACAACTATTAATTGAATCTCACCTTGAAAATATTTACTACATTTTTTAGTTTAAAGATGATTATGTCATTATATATTACTCTAAAGTCCTAAATGTAAGGTAAAGTTGTTTGTTTTACATTGATTCTCTTAATATCTCTTTCTATCAACATTTTTAAGAATATTCATGTTGGATAGATGAATAGATAGATATATTGATTTAAGGTAATAGGTCGCTAGTTAGTGCCGAATGATTGATTTTACTGATGATTGCACAAAAAGAACACACTTTTACGTGATACTTCATCAAAAAAATTATGAGGTAGGAAAAAATGGGAAATGAATTACAAGGTGGAAAATTGAATCCCATGTAATCAACCAACTGAGCTACTAAGATTGAACTAGCTAAAAATAAAATAAAAAAAGAAGAAATTAATACTAGATCAAGCTTTACTTCTAAAATTAGATTAAGTTTTACATAATGTGTGGTATGCCTATTGTAACACCTTGCAACTCTATTCTTAGAATTCGAATCTTTCGTTATAAGTATATAATCTTGAATTGGGTGATGTCCTACTTATGCTTATTTGTTATGGTTCATTCCTATGTGAGGGAAGTGTAGTTGGAAGTGGTTTAGGATCATAAGAGACCTTTAGTACTTAGTCAAGTTCAAAATCTTCCTACCGGCTAAGTTTTTCGCATTAGTTCATGGGTCAACTTTAACGATCATATCTCTTAGTATATAATTAATTAAGTAGCATTTGACCTATGAAATCAAAGGTATATGAGTCTTCTTTCCAACTCCACCAAGTTTGCCTCATTTAGAGTTCTGAGTAAAAAGTTATGACCGTTTTACTAGAGAGTACCACAATAGATTTTTCAAATTCTGTAACTACGGACCTGATCTATGAGTCGTAAATCAAAGTAAGACCCGTTCTATTCACTCATGGAAAACGTTATGAAAGTCATCATTTGGGTCCAAATCTTACGGACCCAGTTACGGGTCGTTGAAGCATCTACAGGCCGTAATTTAGACCCGCAGAATGAAGTTTTGAATCATGTTTTTAAGCTTGATTTCCACGGATCTAATTACGGATCATATACTCAATTACGGGCCGTAATTTGGGCCCATAGAATGAACTTTAGAAACTCAAAATTTCAGTCTAACTTCCACCAATGGGATCTACGACCTGTAGATCAAACCACAAACTGTAGATGGCCTCGTGGAAGGTTTCTGACAGTCTTTTATTGGGGTTTCTTTTTTATTTTCCCAGTTTTCCTAAGTCTAAGCCACGATATTGCGCATATCCTAAAAGGGTTTTCAAGCTTCAGATTTAGTTCCTATAGTTTTAACTCCATCAAACTCATAAACCACTTTAAGTAAGCAAACAACTAGGGTTTTCAAGCATCTTTTTCAAGTTTCTTCAAGAACAGGTATGTAAGAACAGTTGAAAAGAGTTTTTTTAGGGAACACTGATGATTCAAAATTCACTATTTTGTATTGTGAAAATTATTGCTAATTTAATAAAAGCATAAATAATTTTAAAAGAATTTTCAGTTCGTAAAGTAAAGATCAGTTTTTTCCTAAAAGGGTATTTTGAGTATTAACTCGACCCAGTGAGTATTATTATATGAAAATTAATATGTATATTTTAGGAGTAGTATTGAGCATTGATTTGGGTAAGTTTTGATCCAACTCAAACCCCATAAAATGTGCTGCCAACATAGATAAGATCATACCAAAATTTGGACGACTCTTCACCAGCCTCAAGAAGGCTTTTAGTAGATCCATAAGTTAACTTGCGTCCTATACCCCGACAAGGTATAGGGCGGTTCTAGCAACGTGGGAAAAATGTTGTATTATCACGATGCTCATAGTGATGGTTGTTGGTAGAGAAACTCCCACAAAAAGTAAAGTAGATTATTTCAATATTTACTATCATTGCATGTCTATTGTAAAGCTTTTTAATTATTTCATTCATAGTCATGCTTTAATTTAGTTTAGTTATTTTTAGTCTTTCATTCAGTTTAACTATTTATTTCCTTCATCTTTATTATGTACTGTACTGACATCATTCGACGCTACATAGTTTTATGATGTAGATATAGGTAAGCAAGATCATCAACATGTGCTTCGTTGAGATCACATCACCCACTCGTCATTTTTTGGTGAGACTGCCTTGCTTGTGGAGGACTCCAGTTTTATTGCTTAGCAGTAGTGTTTGTAGGTTATCGTGGTTTTATCTCGATGCCTATCTTTAGAAACTAGAGTCTTCATAGATAGACAGAGTTAGAGAGGCATTTCAGTTTCTTTTCGAATATTCTAACTATCTTTTTTGTCATTTATACTCAGTATTTTCAAACAACATTGAGACTCAGTTTATCCTTAAATGCTCATCAGTTTTAAGCTTCTGTATGCATGTCTTAATCTTCTGCTAAGTAGTCAGTCAGGCCAAGAGTTGGTTGGCGAACAACAATAATTTTCGAATGTCGACCACATTCAGGGTGTAGGCTCGGGGTGTGACACATATTTATCTTGTATGTACTCTCAAATGGGCACAACTATTCAGGCTTCCCTATGTGAGTATTACATCTATACTTTACCTTAAAGATGAGCCTTCCATAGCTAGTACAATAGCAGTTGACATGTAACTAACAAAACTTGCCATGGTTTTCACATTATGCAGAATTGTGGGATTGAGTCAAGATAGCATCCTCATTGGTGTGACGATGATGAAACCAATGAAGAACTCCATCAACAAATCTACCACTACCCCATGTACACAATCTAGCTTATCTCCAAAAATTTTGTGTTAACTTCATTAAACCATGATTTATGCATAGATGGACATAAGGAAATGATGAAGATTCAGAAGTGTTTCATTGGAGAAAGGAGATGAATAATATTAACGATATGGGTTTGGGGATTTAATTTGGTATTAATTCATTTGATTAAGTGGATCAGATTCATATGAAGAAAGAAAATTGGATAATTTTAGTTGATTTGTGGATTTTCATCCAATTGAGGGGTACACATAATAAGTTTATTAATGGTAGGGGTATGAGTAACTCGATATTAACAGTAAGGGTAAGGTCAACTAATAAACGAAAGGTGGGTGGTATTTTTTATCCGGTCTTTTTCCTATATTAGATTTACTTAAGAATATTGTTTGGTAAAAACCAATGATTCACCTCTAAACTTGTTCCGAAAAGTCAGTTTCATGTTTAAATTATCACGACAACCTATTACACACCTTTAATATTCAAAAGTAAATTTATTTACCCCAAAAGCTGACATGGCAAAAAAGAAGAAGCATGTTTGGTAAAAAATAAAGTAAAAAATAATAATCAAAATCCTCTTTTCCCCCCACGACTCCACCCTATCACCCCATGCCTCCTCCTCGTCTTCTTCCTCACATGACCGCATCCACATCTTCTTTTTCCTCTTTATTTTTTTTAATTTTTCATCACCTTCCATACTCGATTTCTATCCACCCCACCAGAATTCTCCCCCCTTCCAATCATATTCTATTTTAATTTTTATATATTTCACCATCTCCATTATATTCGATTTTCTCTCCGACTTTTTTGGTGGTTAATAAAATTGATTATTGAGTTCTAAAAATAATAATGAATCCATTGGTGATGGGTAGTGGGTGACAAAGAAGTGGGAATGAAGATGGTGAAGAAGAAGAAATCGATATTGATAATGGCGGTGGTGATATTTGGTGGTGGGTGTGTACCTTTGATGGTAATGATGTGATTTTTGTGATGAGTTTGGTTATATGTGTTGAATTTTGTGGTGGATCTTTACAATTTTTGTAGGGATGATGGTGAAAGTGTGATTCCGATGGTGGGTTTGATCATAGGTGGTGAAATTTGTGGCAGCTATTTTGATTTTATATGGTGAAATATATAGATTCGGTACTAATAGAGTGGCAATGGTAGTGGTTCCATGGTGGTATTCATTGAATAAGAAGCAATTGAATGACATGAGATTTTTTATTTTTTTTGAAATTTGACATGGCATCTGATGTGGCATTGAGATGCAATTAATGTGGCATTGAGATGCAATTAATGTGGCACGAGTGTGATGCACCTCTGATTGTGAGAGTGGTGTTATACATCTCAAGGGGGAAATAATTTCACTTTTGAGTAGTACAAATGTATAATAGAACGTCATGGTAGTTTAAGCGTGTAACTGACTTTTCAGGACAAGTTCAAGGATAATTATGTCTTTTCCCAATATTATTTCGTGGGTATTAAATGTCAAAATAGCCAAAGAAGGAAAACCAAGAAATTAACATAAAAATGAAATGAGATATGACCGTGGATTCAATCGTGAAAATATTCAAAGAAAATGCAAAAAGAATGCTCTGTAAATGATCAAGTTATGGACCGTATATCACATTTACAGTTCATACATTTCAAGAGGATCAAGTTGACAGAAAGACCTATGACAAAAACCACAGACCGAGGATTAATCCACAATGGAGGATCACAAACTCTAAGGCTATACTTACAACAAAGTATAATGCACAACATATGGATGGGACCGTAGATGGTGTCCATGGATAATTTAATATAAAGGATTTCAAATTTGTGGACCATTATAAATATTTTTCATAGGATTTTTGTAATAAGGAGTCATCAAAATTGAGTATTTTGTAAATTGCAATATACCTAATAATTAATTAGTTCATAAATACTACATTTTAAGATCTACAAAGCTCATGCTTAATTAATTCATAAACACTAATTGAGTTCAAATTAAGTTTAAGTTCTTATTAAGTTTATGTTCCTAATTAACTTTTCAAGTTATTATAAATTGGGAAAAGGGTCTGAAAAATACTTCAACTTTGGCCGAAATTGTTATTACGATAGCAAACTTTATGAAGGACCTTTTACCCCCCTGCACTATTTAATAGTGTATTTTAAAGGTATATATGTGCCCACGTGGACACATTACTATTTATAATGATGCAATATTTATGATATCCACGTGGGCACATATATACCTTTAAAATACACCATTAAATAGTGCAGAGGGGTAAAAGGTCTTTTCCAAAGTTCGGTATCGTAACAACAATTTCGGTCAAAGTTCGAATATATTTCAGATATTTTTCCCTTATAAATTAATTAAGTTAAATAAATTTCTAATTATATTCAAATTAATTAAGGTCAATAAGATTTCAAGTATTTCAAAGTTCTAATTAAGTTCAAATTAAATCCAAGTTCTTATAAAGTTCAAAATTAAGTTCTAATTGATTAAGGTCAACAAGATTTCAAGTTCATATTCCTAATTAAGTTCAAGTTATAATAAATTGAAGTTATAATTAATTATAAGTTCTAATTAACTTGTAATTCAAGTTCATATCTAATTTCTCTAACTTCAAAATCACTTCATCAATTCCCAACTCAATAATGTTCACACAATTTACTTATACTCAAAAGTCAAAACACTTGATCAATAACAAACTAAAAAAAAAAACTCAACAATATATTCATGACATTCAAACATCCATCTTATACTAAAAACACTTCAATTACTAACTTCTAACTTCAAATTAACACTTCAATATCAACTCAAGAAATACCCTACTTCAAACTAGTCTTAAAATCACAAACTCAAACAAGTCCTAAAATACCTTAATTCAAACTAGTCCTAAAATCCCAAATTCAAACTAGTCCTAAAATTCAAAATTCAAACTAGTCCTAGAATTTCAATTTCAAACTAGCTAAGACCTAAAATACCCTAATTCAAACTAGTCCTAAAATCCCAAATTCAAACAAGTCCTAAATTTCCAAATTCAAACTAGTCCTAAAATACCCTAATTCAAACTAGTTCTAAAATTCCAAATTCAAACTAGTCCTAAAATTCCAAATTCAAACTTATCCTAAAATTAAAAATCTCAAATTCAAACACTAACTAACAATCAATCATTCAAACTAACAATCAATCATTCAAACTAACAATCAATAAACTAATTTCAATAAACTAACTAACAAAATCAAATATCGCTCAAATTGAAAATAAAAATAAAAATTGATGAATTAACCCTAACCTTAAAGGAGAATGTCACGACCCGAGTCTACACCTTGGATGTGGCTGGCACTCTAGAACCATTGTTGGTCCCCAATCGAACCCTCGTCCTGGCTGACTACAAGTGAAAAACTAACTCAAGCATACATAAGCTTAAAAATGAATTAAATTCATTAAACTCGAATACTCAACTTTAAAAAAAAAATTGAACAATACTCAACACATATACTCATTGTTTGTAAAACAACTCAAAATGAGGTAAATACCGAAAAACTCCTCAATTCTATCTATCTATGAAACCTCTACTGTTATAGAAGGATATTGGGACAAGATCCACGACATCTAAAAATTACTAACTGTAAGATAAAGTTGAAGTCCTCTGGAATATGAGAAGGCTCACCAAAGCTGACTGGAAGGTCAAATGATCTCAACGAAACACATGTTGATGATCATGAGTACCTGTATCTGCATCATGAAACGATGCAGGCCAAATGACGCCAGTACATTGAATGTACGAGCATGTAAGGGGAACTCTGAACATAAAGATAAGCTTGAACTGATAAAAAGGAAAACATACTCACCCCATCCCAACTCAACTCAACTCAAAGATACTCAACTCAACTCAAGGATACTCAAGAATACTCAACTCAATATGAAAGCAATGATAATAAGATGCAATAAATAAAGCTTTGTAAACAGTAGACAAGAACTCAAAAATGTATAAAAATACAATAATAAATTATTTACTCTTATTTGGGAGATTTTCTAATCGACAACCATCACTATGAGCTACGTGATGATACAACGTCTCGCCCATGCTGCCAGAACTGTTCTATACCTTGTCGGAGTATAGAACATCTTCAACTAAGTGGATCCACTAAGCTCTGCCCGAAGGCACTTAGGATTCATCTAACAAGTATGATCATGCACCCATGTTGACATACATGGTTTATGAGGAATGTGAGTTATCTGAACTCATCCACATATCGATGCTCAATACTACTCCCAATAATATATACTCATGCTTAATGTTTAAAAACATAATCTTCCTCACGTTTGAGATAATTGCTCAAACTATCCTTTTAAAAGAGGTAGTTGCTTTTGAAATATATTTGAACTCAATCTGAGAAGCATCGCAGAGATGAAAAAGAAAGAGCTAGTGGAAAATATGCCTGAATTTCTTTCTAATGCTCAAGTTTGTGAAACCTGACAATAGGGAAAGCAAACAAAATTGCAATTTCAAGCAAATCAAGTATGGAGAGCTACAAAAACATTAGCTCATTCATACGGATGTTTACAGCCCAATGAAGACAAATTCATTGAGTGGTAACAAATAATTTCTCTTTTTTATTGATGACTACACCAGAATGTGTTGGGTTTATTTCATTAGACTCAAGAGTGAAGCCTTTGATGTTTCCAAACAATTTAAAGCTTTAGCAAAAAATCAATGTAATCTTAGTATTAAGGCTTTAAGGTCTGACAATGGAGGAGAATATACTTCTTCTCAATTTGTGGAGTTTAGTAATAACACATGTATTAAATGTCAATTGACATTACCATACACTCCACAACAAAATGGTGTGCCTGAAAGGAAGAACATGACAGTAGTGGAGATGGGCAGATGTCTTTTGCTCGAAAGAAAGATCCCAAAATCAGTTTTAGGTGGAGGAAGTCAATACCTCTGTATATTTGCTCAACATGTTGCCTACTAAGGCCTTGCAGGACATGACTTCATATGAAGTTTGGTGTGGGATAAACCATCAGTACATCTTTGGGTGTATATGTTATTACCGAGTTCCAGAAACAAAGAGGAATAAGCTGGATAACAAGGCTCATAAGGGCATATTTATTGGCTATAGTTCATCCAAACGATACATGTTTTTCTGTTTGAAAACAGAGAAACTTACTCTCAGCCGAGAAGTGAAGTTTGATGAAACAACTGGTTGGGATTGGAAAAATCAGAAGACTTCTTATTTTGATTTATTTTCAAAAGAGCAGCCTCAACTTCCAAAAGATAAATTAGTAGATGATGTACCAGTGAGGGGAACTCAAATCTTAAAAGATGTCTATCAACTGTATAATGTGGTTACCTCTGAACCAACAAGCTATATACTGAAGCACACAAGACTCTCAGGCATGGAGGAGAGCTATGCAAGATGAACTAGACATGATTGAGAAGAATGGAACCTGGCAACTTGTTGACAGACCTAGAAATCACAAGGTGATTGGTGTAAAATGGATTTTCAAGACAAAACTCAATATGGTGTGGATTACCAAGAAACATTTGCTCATGTAGCAAGGTATGACACAATCAAGTTTATTCTTGCATTTGCATCTCATAGTTCCTGACAGATTCATCAGCTTAATGTCAAATCAGCCTTTTTGAATGGTTTGCTTGCTGAAGAGATCTATGTAGAGCAACCTGGTGGTTTCTCAATTCCTGGAAAAGAGGATCAAGTTTATCTCTTAACGAAGGCCTTGTATGGACTAAAACAAGCCCCAAAGGCATGGTATGAGAGGATAGACAATCATCTCATCCAACTTGGCTTTAGTTGAAGTCAAAGTGAAGCTACTTTGTATGTGAAAGTCACTGCAGATGAGTCCTTAATTGTCTCAATTTATGTGGATGACATGATTGTGACAGGAAGCAAAATTGAACTAATCTTAAGGTTCAAGGATGAGTTGGAAAAAATCTTTGAAATGATTGATCTTGGAGTCATGAAGCACTTCCTTGGCATGGAAGTGTTGCAGTCCAATGATGGAATTTTCATATGCTAGCAGAAATACATTTCAGATATTCTAAACTGGTTCAAAATGCAAGACTACAAACCTGTGAGTACTCCAATCTCTACTAGTGTGAAGCTTAGCAAGGATGAGGATTCCAAAAAAGTGGATGATAGTATGTATAGAAGCTTAATTGGCAGTCTTCTATATCTAAGCAAGCAGACCTGACATTCTATTTGTTGTAAGTTTGCTCTTTAGGTTCATGCATTCCCCTAGAGACACACACTTCACATCGGCTAAAAGAGTATTAGGGTAGATTAAAGGAACCACCAAGTTTACAACTTTTTCCCTAATATTTGTCGAAGTAACTATGAACCTGATCGGGTACTCTAATAGTGATTGGGGTAGTGGACTTGATGATTCCAGAAGCACCTCTGGATATCTTTTCTGTTTGGGGACAAATTGTTTTAGTTGGAGCTCTAGGAAACAAGAAACTACAGCTCAATCAACAGTAAAAGATGAGTACATAACTGTTGCATTGCTGTGAATCAAGCTATATGGCTAAGGAAGATGTTGAAGGACTTGGGCCATGAACAAACGAAAGCTACCAATGTCACGTCCCAAATCCCATTAAGACGGACAGGCACCCGATGCCCTCTAGGCCCGAGAGAACTAGCATGTAACCTGTGCTTACTATGCATATAAATATGACAATCTTGTGACAAGTTCACATAGGATATAGTGATACGAACCAACATAAGTAGACCCAAAACTTATATACAAGACTTGGTCGTTGAGGCCACAACTTGTTAAGACGCAACTGAACCATAAACATAAGTCTACAAAGCCTCTAAAAGATATAAAACCTTAGAGTTGGTCGGGACAGACCCCGCCTTACTCTTAACTATGATACAATACCCAAAATGAATCTACCAAAGACTCAGTAAAGCTCTGAATCAATCTGGAGCTCACCAAAAGTAGCTGAGTGTCGTGTGCTCCTACCGAGGAGGTCTACTAGCTGAAGTACCTGTGCCTGTAACATGAAATGCAGCGTCCCCCGCGAGGGACATCAGTACGAGAAAATGTACTGAATATGTAAGGCAATAACATATACTCCCTCTGTCCCAATTTATGTGACTCACTTTTCTTTTTGGTCAGTCCCAAAAAGAATGACACATTTCCTTATTTGGTAAATATTTAATGACATTATCCCTATTTTACCCTTCTTGAATCTCATTATTTCAATAGTTGCACTCTTTTAATTTAAAGAAAAAGTTATTGAAATCCAGTAAAGTACAACTACTTTTGTTTTTTTGTTGATAGTCAACGGTACTTTAACACTTTTTTCAATACTTTGTCATAACCCATTCTTTCTTTTCACCACTTCTAAAAATTCAACACTCATTTTAAAATTACTGATTGGAAAAACTGTAAAAGGAAGAATTGAAAAATTAAAGATGAAGTATCTCTACTTATATGGAGCCATTAGCTAATATTTTAAAATTTGACAAAAAAATTGGCGCTAGAAACTGAAAATTTTAATCTTTTCCCACATTTTTTTTATGTTATCAATTTTTTGAAACTATAATTAAAATCATGAAAAAAAAATTACTTTTACCTGCAATGGCAAAAACTCAATCATTTTGGAGTTTTTCTTCTTCATTGAAAGATTAAGGGAGAGATAACGAAGAATGGAGAGTGGAGAAGAAAGAAGAGAGAGAAATAAATATATTGGACTCTTTTGGATTTCTATTAATGACTGATGTGACATTAACTTATGAGAGAGATAAAAGTCATAAACTTTTCTATTCAAAGTGAGATATAGTATTTTTTTATTTAACAATTTAGACTTATTAATAAGGGTATTTTCGGAACATTGTAGAGTCTTTCCATTTTTCTTAAAGTTTGTGCCAAATCAAAGTACATCATATAAAATGGGACGGAGGGAGTATAAAATAAGGGTTCAAATGAAACCAAGTATCAATAATATATGTGTGCATAAATCAGAACAGAAGACCACCTTTGTTAACTCTTGTGGGATCATGTATGTTACATTCTTGTCTTTACCTTTTTGTGTGTTATGATCTTTATAAGGCATGTGATACGAATGACCAGCTGATCAGTGGTAGAAGATGATGACCTATGCTAGGCATTTTAACCCCTGGGATGCGGTCCTCATAATTACACAAATTAGGATCGGCCCATGCTAGGCTTACGCCCTTGAGCTGCCACTCTCTATTACCAATTGGGATCGGCCCATGCTAGGCTTCCACCCCTAAGCTGCCACCCTTAATTATACAGATTTCTTTACTTAGATTCTTTAATCTTTGAGATTGTTATTTTGGTGGTCATAATCATTTCTTATAGTTGGAACTACGGACCAGTAATAGAAGACATGAAAATAATACTTCAAGGCAGTAACAATGACATAAGGAGCTATGTAACATCAATGCATTACTTGTGAGCTTAAATGACACAATTGACTTCAACTGACTAAGAGGAGGATTCACCAAACTTGCTTTTGCAAATACCATTTCTATACCAGCACATAGAAGGATAATTACACAAACATATAATGAAGTAATTCTATACACTAAGGAGAGGGGAAAAATATTGTTAGCTATTTGGAGATCATACGCTGGCACTATGTTTCCTTTACTAGGAATAGAACTTAGGAAATTCACTTATTGATATTAATCTCAAGTATCAGATTTCATGCCGAAGAATATTGAATCGAATAGCCTTACATACCTTATCTTCTGATCAATACAACTATCACGATTCAACCTCCTTATTCAGGTTTTAATCTACAATATAAGTCATGATAAATTTAAATTAGCAGCTATCACACCGTGAGCCTCGTAAAACAGTAGCTAACTTTGACGGATAATGAGCCCATACAGTCCTTAAAACAATGTGTATCACCACACCCTCCTTCTCTGCCCAATACATACATTATATATCTTTTTTCAAGATTACCCAAACTGCACCAACAACAATACACATAAAACAACCTCAAGTATTCTTTATCATACAACCAATTATTGAACTCACCACCCCCTTGAGTTCTTTATGACAACACACCCATAATTCCTCACTCAAACTCATACATAAGGAGGAAGAAAATGGAGCAGTCACCTTACCTCAATTTTTGCAACTTCTCCTTATAACTTGAATTCCTCTAGAACTTCAACTTCCCTTCACACTTAAACCAAAGAAGAAGAGAAAAGTATCTTAATAACCAAGGAAATGAGCAGTAGCTTCTGGAAATATTATGCCTTTATACCTATACTTGAGCATGAATAACATGTTTTCCTAATCATCCATGGGAGAATTAAGCTAAATCCATAAGTGTTTTCACTTACCTTGTCTTGCAGAGATGAGGGTTTCTTCAAGAACCCTAGAAGAACTTTAAGGCTGCTGTTTAATCCTTAAGAGAAGAGAGAGAGAAAGAGTTGGAGCTAATCCTCAATAATGTGTGTTAAAATGAGTGAGAATAGCAGCCAATATATCTTTATATTGAGCTTTCTTCACCTTTAAGAATATCCACTAGAAAGCTTTCAACCACTAATTGGTCAAGTAGGTGATGCACCTGCTTATGTATATCAAGCAGCTCAAAAGGTCAAACTAGGTGATGCACCTACTAGCTTTCACTTGGGCTTAAATATATTGGGCCTTGGCAGATTTGGCTGCTGGGCTTTAATTTCATTTTGTTATATTTAACATAGTTTGGGCCTCAAGTGAGTCCATTAGCGTAGGCCCAAATCTGATCCATAAACCTTGGCCTTTTTAACTAGATCCATATAGCTCAAGTAGGTGATGCACCTACTTGGTTCTTTGGACTGGTCAATAAGTCAAAGTAGGTGATGCACCTACGTCTCACCTGCTAGCTTAGTTAAGTCAAGCAAGCAGCTCACCTATTTTATTCCATTCTCTAATTATTAATCTATTTTTCTTTAACTTAGCACCTAAGTTTCAACTTTAAGCTCAATTACCACCTTCCCGTCTCGAGTTTAAATACTTCCGTTGGAGTTATAACTTGCAGTACACATGCTGCAACGTGCAAGGCATCACATCACCTTCCGAGCTAGTTTAAACCAACACTAATCAAATAAGAAACATGGTCCCTCACCTTTACTATAAGGCTATGTCAAGTATCACAAAAATTGAATAAACATATGCATAATACGGGCTGTTACAACCAAGATCATGTGTGACAACAGTTCAACAGTTTCAATCTAAAAAAATTCAGTGTTTCATGGTCGAACTAAGCATATCAAGATCAAGTTTCATTTTATTAGAGAAGTCCAACAATCTAATGAAGTGTTGCTTGTTCATTGTGCATATGAGAACTAGCTAGCTGATATTTTCACTAAGTCACTGCCAAATGAAAGGTTTGAAGATCTGAGGCAAAGAATTGGTGTTTGTCACAAAAACGCCAATGAGGAGTGTTAGACAATTGACATTTTTTTCCAGCTTATTATATTTACTGTTTTTTACTTATTTCAGTTTAGTGCTTCCTATTTTTTCTAGCTAGACTTAGTCAACTTTAGTTGCTTAGCTTTTTGAAGTTAGTGGCCCCTTTTATGGCTATTAGTGGCACATGTTCTTATTCAGTTTTAACATCCACTTTGTAAGTGGCTACTAGATAGGCAATGATTAGGTTTTTTCTTGTATAAATTCAGATCTTCTGCAAATTAATACATAGCTAGAATTTCATAAGTTCACTCTATTTTTATTCTTCAAATCGGTTTCTTGAGTGTTCCTGTTAACAGTAATTGCATAGAAATTGAGAACGAGACAATCCATTGAGGAGACACAACTTTAATTATATAATAATATAGAATTACTCAAAGTTATTTCTCTAATCTTAGTATTTCTCCTTATTCCATGTAGAATTTAACCCCGATCTTGTTTGGATTATTATATTTGCATATGACTATGTTGCAACTGCGCAAGTAGCTAATCTGCTTGAGAAGTCACTACAAAAATACAAATAGGATAATTGTGAGAGAGAATAGTTGATTGATAACCAAAATAGGGGAGAGAATCATTGATTGAACAAGGAAATTGGAGAAATTTGGAAATTAAAAAATTACCTTGCTAAAAAATTGAAACTAAATGGAAAAAGTTACATGTTATATCCTATCTACCTCCATGTTGAATCAAGATAGAAATAGAGGCTTGCTTCTGGAGTTTTGTGGTTAGACTACCCTTGTTGTATGGGGTGAAGTGCTGGTCAATCAAGAACAACTATGCATGTTATGGAGATGATGTTGAGATGGATGTATGGACATATTAGGAGTGACAGGATTAGGAATGAAGTTATCCGAGAGAAGGTATTGGATTGGTCTCTATGGCGAATAAGATGAGGAAAGCAAGACCTAGATATATAGTTTGGACATGTGAAAAAGAGGTGCATTATAGGAGGCTTGCAGTTGTCTATGACGAGGAACTTAACACTGTTTTGTCTGATGTGCTTCCAGCAGGTATTTAAGTATTAAGTTGGATGACTGTTTAGTGTGAATTTTGCATTCTTTTGCACTCTTTATCTCTTCTTTTTCTTGCTCGTCAGATGACTTTATTTTTGCTTGCAGTAAATGAATAACTAAATGTTACTATTTTGTTTTTTGGTTCCACATTTACTATATATCAAAGTCCGCCACTTCTTTTTTTAATGCTTCTTTTCATTTTTTTCTTTTTCTTTTTCCTATTATCGCAGTATGAACAAGTTATGTTTTGGAGGCAAAATAGTGAAATTTCTTAAACCGGAAATTAAATCATCTCTAACAATCTCTATATCTTTCTCTCTCTCTATATATATATATGAACTCCGTAACTAAAATGTTATTTTCTTCATTTATGTTTATATGTATACTAGTTTCGGGAACATGCACTGCACGTTTATTCTTTACTCATACAAATTTGTATAGGCCTAATCTAACGTTGGTAATTATCAATTATATTATTCTTTTGTATATGTTGCTCTATGCAAATATAACAGTGTCAATTAATTTTTTCATTTAATTTTGTAAAATAAAAAATATTGAAAAATATAAAACTAATTAAGATAATATAGCATATAGTATGTTTTGTAGTGGTGAACTCTTGCTCTAAATTTAAGAAATGGACACAAACATATCTAACAAAATTAATAAAGACATAAATAATAAATATATATTTACCACGTTAATGAGGGAAAAAATGACAAATAAATTGATTTTACATAAATTTATAAGAATAATAAGATGATGAAATACAAAAGTGAAGTGGAGTTATATTTTCTGTTCACTTTATATAAGAGATTATCACCAAAAATCTATTAAAAGACGAAAATAATTACAACCTAAAAAACTTATCATAAAATACAAAACCAGTAAATAAAGTGCAAATATATATACACACAAAAAGAAGGATCTTTTGAGCAAGATAACTAAGGAACATTAGTAAAAAGAGACACACATAATGATACAACCGACCTTGAAAGAAGTTTCATCATATAAATCGAAAAATAATTAAGAATATTTATACATAAATATTGTTTTCGGCCTATTCCTTATACTCAAATAAAGGCACTATCAAAATCGAAAGGACCATAATGTGCTTTCTGATAGATCCTTATATTTGTATGCGTTTGTATTCTGAATCCTTTTACTCTATATTTTATCAACTGGACCCTTAAACTTATTAAAACACGATATTTGAAACCCCTCTGATCATTGACCGAATCTATGTGACATAAATATTGTTGAGTTGGAAAAATGTGTGACTACACTCGCTTTCAGGCGCGTAAATACACTATATTTTATTTATAAAAAACTTATTTCTTCATTAACTCACTCCCACCCCACCCCACCCTACTCCAATTTCTCTTCTTCTCCAACACTCTTTCCATCCCTAACCCTAAATTTTTTTCTCCTCTTCTTCAACAAAATCACCCATCATACCTATACTTTTCTTTTCTTCGAAATCACCCATCATACACTTTCTTTTTCTTCTTCAATCCACTCTCTTCTTTGCAACAAATCAAAAACCCGCCATTAATTTCTTTTTTCAACCTCAATTTTTCTAAATGCTTAGTCTTTTTTATTTTAAAAGTTGAAACCATTGTTTGTGTTAGTTAGATTCAAAGAAGAAGTATGATATGCATTAATGTAAAGGGTAATAGTGGTATTGAAAAATGTTGAAAACTCCATTGATAAGCTTGAACAACAACAAATGAATCTTATGAATTTGTGAAATTAATTCAAATTCGTGATTGGGGGTCGTTGGATTTGTGTTGGTGAACTTGAAGTTGAAATTTCAAGTCAAATAAAGAATAATTTCATCTATTTGACATGAATTGGTGCTCAAATTGTAAACATATATGAGGATTGAAGAACATGACTATTTAAAAAAAAATTAAAATTTACAAAAGTATTTGATTTTTTATTTAAGAAATAAATGTTAATGAACTTTACCTCAAATTTGACTCTAGGAGCGGAAATAAGCGACTTTTGCCGTGAACCTCAACTGAACCCTAATATTTGCCGGAAATGGCCAATCAGGCCACTAGTCAGCCTGTTCTTATGGCTGACCAGTCACCCCTCACTACCACCGACAACACTTTTCCTCCATTACCACAAAAGACCCCTATCGAGCCTATTTTGCCTAGCGTTTCTTCGCCTGCCAAAGAAACCCCATCACCTTTGGGACCTTATGTCAACCTTCTGAAACCTTTAACGATTAATGCTCCAAAGATACAAAGTAAGCAATCAATTGAACCTATTCCTATAAAAAGTTGAACTACATCAATGGTATTCCTCGAGTTATGTGGACGGAGGAGGAAGTGGATCGAATGAATGTAATTGAAGAGTTACAATATGCGATAATAGGGAAATTTTCCTATGGATGGCCTGACTTGGAGGATCTTCGCATCCAAATCCCTAAACAACTCAAAGTGAAAGGAGATTGCAGGATTGGTTTCTTGAGAAATCGTCACATTCTTATGAGATTCAACTTGATTGAGGATTTCGTTAATGTTGTGTCCAAGAGCGTCTACTATATCAATGATAAGGATGGTTATTCCTATCAAATGAGACCCCTAATTTATGATGCTAAATTCAAGATTGAAGAGGAAACATCTCAAGCAATGACATTGATCTCTTTCCCTGACCTCACGCCAACTTTCTTTGTGAAAGAGTCACTATTTTCACTCATATTTGCAGTAGGAAAACCAATTCATTTGGATTTGGCAACGGTAAATAAAACAAGACCTAGTTGTGCTAAGGTCAAGGTGCAAGTGGACCTTTTGGCTGATTTACCCAAGTGTGTGGAGATGGAGATTGTTAATTCCACCACAAAGGAATCAAGGGTTGAACAGGTGAAAAATAAGTATGATTTTTTGCCAAAATATTGCAAGAAATGCATGTTACAAGGTCACAATGAGCAAGAATGTAGGGTACTTCATCTAGAACTTAAACAGGTGCAACTGGAAAATGAGGAAAAAGATGTTAATGATCATAATGGAAAAGTGGAAACCACCACATCAAGGGAACAAGCAGGGAGAAACACTTATCAAAGGCATCAATGGAACCCAACCAACAGAAGGTTCATTAACAAGCGTTACCTTAGTGAAAAAGCTATATTACCAGATAATGTGATTACAAATGATAACCCCTTTGAAGTACTTACAGAAGAAAGGGATGATCACATGTTAATAATACAAATATTACAACCCTCAGGGGTTGGCCTGCTGGCAATTGACTTGAGCCTTGGGGTTTGCTCCCTTTCAAGGTCTCAAGTTCGAAACCCACTGGGTGCAAACAATTTCTGAGGGCCATCGGACTGGGTAAAACCTGAATTAACCGTGGTGCACTTGCGGGAAACTCCTTGCCGAGGGCCTGTGCACCCCCGGGATTAGTCGGGGCTCAAAGAGACTCGGACACCCGGTGCAAAATCAAAAAATAATACAAATATTACTTCAATGTCTGAAGCACAAGGAATCAATAAGCTAGGGGAAAGATTTGAGAATCAAATGTCCACCAAAGAATGGATATCCAGATCATTCCATAGCAATGAAAAGGAGAAGCAAACACTACCAGCAAGCAGCACAAGCAATACTGTAGATGAAAATCAAAGAAAATCAGAGGTAAACAATGGAGGAAAAACACAAATAACAAAAGAACATAGTAATGATTCCATCCTTACATCTCCTGCCGACTCGAGGGGTGAACAAAGCCCTGCAAACAATCAGCAAAGTGGACAGCACACCCGTCAGAAACAAGCAAGATTGGTGGAAAATACAGGAGGAAAACAACGAACAACAGAAGAATACGAGTTGGGTGGTGAACAACTAAAGAGCCTTGCAAATAATCAGCAAAGTGGTGAGCATTTCCATCAGATACATGCAACAAAAATTATAACTACTAATGCACAAGTTGGGGAGATGAAGGAATGGAGGACAGAAGATAATAACAATGCTACAGGGGATAATGCACTAGCAATAGTGGAAATCCCTTTAGCTGTTGAAAGAAGCACTTCCTTGGAGTGAATCTCCAAATGAAGTGCTACATAATATCCTAACACTTAATGTTCAAGAGGATGTGGAGGTTTGTGGTTTGTTGGAAGCAGCAGAAGAGGACAATATCACTGACCAGCATGAAGAACAAATACATAAAGATGCTGATTTGTCCCCAAGAGTTATTAAAAATCTTAAATATGCAAGAAAGGGGAAAATGCAAGGAAATGGAGAGGTTCCTCAACCTATTAGATTACAACCCAAGAGAGGAGGAGGGTCTCAACCAATGAAGAAATGATGAAAACATTTATATGGAATATTAGATATGTTAAGTCACAAAAGGCTTTTCAAAGAGTACAGATGTTGAACAAATACCATAAATTTTCTTTCATAGCACTTCTTGAACCTTTTCAACACACTAGGCACATAAACAGATACAGAAGCAGACTACAGATGCCTTTAATGTTTCACTACTGTGATGGAAAAATTTGGTTGTTTGTGAACCATGGTTTTACAGCTACTTTGATTAGTGATACTGAGCAGCAGTTATCCCTGAATTTGTGCAGCCAGACACACTTGGTATTTCTTTTTTGGTGACTATTGTTTATGCAAAGTGTGATAAAAATCCAAGGATGGTGAGACGATATTCTTTCTCTGTCCAATGGAATCAGCAGGCCCTGGATCTTAGGAAGAGATTTCAATGCTGTTTTGAATGGTGCAGAAAAAATATGAGGGATTCCAGTGGTTGCTGCTGATGTTGAAGATTTCAATAATTGTGTTGAAGCCTGTGATGTTTTGAAAATTCAATATAAGGGTAGCCCATTTACTTGGTGGAATGGTAGATCAGGTGATGATTTCATCTTCAAAAGGCTTGATAGAGTTTTTTCGAACTTTGAGTTTCAGGGATTGTATTCTCATTTAGAAGTGGAACATCTGACTAGAGATGGCTCAGATCATGCCCCCCTGCTACTTAGGTGTGAGAACAGAAATAGCAGGCTCCAAAGGCCTTTCAAATTCTTAAAGTTTTGGACAGAGCATGAAGATTTCAAAGAAGTGGTTAGGAGGGGTTGGGATTCAAGCTTTACAAATAACCCTTTTCTTGACTATAAAAGGAAGATCAAGCAGGTGAAAAAGGCTCTCACTATATGGAGTAGACAGACATATGGGAATATCTTTCAACAACTACTCATCAGGGAAGAGATAGCCAAAGTGAAAGAGAAACTATTTGAAGAGTTCCCCTCACAGGATAATAGAGCAATCATGCAAAGAGCTAAAGCTGAGTACACCAGATATCTACATTTGGAGGAAAGCTACTGGCAACAGAAATATGGATATGATTAGTTTGAAAGTGGAGATAGAAACACTAAGTTTTTCCACAGCGTGAAAGGGCGAAGAAACAAATTGAAGGTGACAAGAATTCTTAATGAGCAGGGTTGTTGGGTAAAGGAAGAAGACCAAATTGTTAATGAAGCAATAGCCTATTATCAAAAACAATTTACTCAAGAGAGGGATGCATCTGATTTTCCACTATTGCATCACATTCCAGAACTAGTTACCGAGGAAGACAATGCAGTTTTAGGGGCAATACCAGATGAATCAGAAATAAGGAAGGCAATTTCAGCTTAAATGGTGACAGTGCTTGTGGTCCAGATGGATTATCAGAAAGGTTTTTTCACTCTTGCTGGGATATAGTAGGTGTTGATATGGGTAGAATGGTGGCAGAGTTCTTTGCAGGAAACACCCTCCCAAAGTCTATTACTCATACTAATCTAGTACTCATCCCAAAAAAAGACAATGTGCAGTCTTTTTCAGACATGAGGCCTATTATTAGCTTGAGTAACTTTGTTAATAAGATTTTATTAAGAATTGTACATGATAGATTGGAGAATATTCTTCCCAAATTGATTTCTCCTAACCAATCTGATTTTGTCAAAGGGAGAAATATCATTGAGAATGTGCTCTTAACACATGAATTGGTTGTTGATATAGGGAAAAGAGGAAAACCTTCTAATGTAATCTTGAAGCTGGATATGGCTAAGGCTATGACAGAGTATCTTGGTTTTTTTTAATGAAGGTTCTTAGAAAGATGGGTTTCTCTAATGGGGTAGTAGATGTGATTTGGAGATTGATATCTAATAATTACTACTCTATTATGTTAAATGGCCAATCCGTTGGTTTTTTTCATTCTACTAGGGAGGGTAAACAAGGGGATCCCCTTTCCCCTGCTTTATTTATCTTATCTGTTGAAGTGCTCTTAATCATCTTTTTGAAGATGATGCCTTTGTGGGTTATGGTATGCATAAGTGGAGCTCAAACCTGAATCACTTAGCATATGCAGATGACACTATCATTTTTGCCTCATCGAATAAGCACTCGATTGGAAAGATTATGATGATTTTGCAGGAGTATGAGCACGAATCAGGGCAAAAGGTGAATAAGGATAAGAGTCTCTTCTATATGCATCAAAATTCTCCTATGGAGGTTGTGCAGCAGATGGAATTGGATACAAGAATGGCCAAATGATCTTTTCATCTTAAGTACCTAGGATGTCCCATTACACATTCAAAGAAAAGAAGGAGCACTATGATGATTTGTTGGACAGAGTAAGGAGTAAACTCCAAGCTTGGAAGGGTAGGCTTTTATCATATGGAGGAAAGGAAGTTTTACTAAAAAATGTTCTACAGAGCATTCCAATTTATGTTCTTTCAGCTATTGTTCCTCCTAAAAGTATTTTTAAAGAATTACAAAGAATATTTGCAAAATTCTTTTGGCATTCCAAAGAGACAAGAATGATAAAACACTGGTGTGCATGGAATAAGGTTTGTTTGCTAAATGATGAAGGGGGTTTAGGGTTTAGATCCTTAAAAGATGTTTCTCAAGCAATGTACGCTAAGTTGTGATGGAGGTTCAGGACACAAACTAATTTGTGGTCTAATTATTTATGGAATAAATACAGCAAGAAATAGATTCCTACATTGGTACGATGGAGAGGTGGATCTCAAGAGTGGAAAGCAATGTTGGAGAACAGGGAAAAAATTGAGTCTTTTTTGTGGTGGGAACCAAGAAGTGGAACCTCAACAGTTTGGTTTGATAACTGGACCAATTCTGGTCCTATATTTCTTCATTCAATAGAGGTACAATCTTGCCACCCTATAAATGATGTTGGTGATTTCTTTAAAGATGATGGTTGGGATTATGGTGCAATGAAAGATGTAATCCCATAACATGTCATTGAACATGCTCGAGATACTATGGGATTTGCTCAATTTGAGAATGTAATGGACAAGCCATAGTGGACTTAAAATAGTACTGGCAAATTCACTACTAAGAGTGCTTGGGAAATTTTGAGGCAAAGAGCAGATGTAAATGAAGATCTAAAGGCAATATGGAGCAAAAGATTAACCTTCAAATTCTCTTTTCTTTCTTGGAGAATCTGGTTGGGTAAGTTCTTGTATCAACTCTTTTGCATTTGTGGAATCCTAATATCTTTGAGGATTGTGGATGTTGTGCTAATCCAGATAGAAAAACAATAGAACATTTATTTCTCAAAGGAGAGGTGGCAGATAGAGTGTGGACTCACTACTGTAGGGAAACAGGTATTATTGATCAAAGACTTAACTTGAAGCAAAGTGTGAGAATGTGGAGAAATATTGAAGGTAATAGTAAGCTACGAGAAGTTTTCAAGGTACTTCCTATCATTCTACTCTGGTTTTTGTGGAAAAGAAGAAATTTCAATCCTACATGGTGGCTCATACCACGAAAGGAAGGTGTACTGGGAAGTCAATGACACTATTTTGAAGTTTGTTAAGGTCAGATTCAATTTTAATATACATGGGAGAAGATGGATAGATCATATATATTATTGATGCTTTGCAGAACAATAGAACTGCCTATGTAACCAGAATTGTAAAATGGGTTCCCCCTCCCAATATCCTTGGTTTAAAGGTAACACTGATGGTGCCTCAAGAGGGAACCCTGGACCTAGTTCTTTTGCTTTTTGTATTAGAAATGGGGAAGGAGACTTGGTAGTTGCAAAAGGCTCAAGAATTAAGGACACTACCAGCCTTAAAGCAGAAGCTACAACAATAAGAGAGTGCTTACTCTTCTGTAAAGACAATGTTATCCAACATATCATTATAGAATCAGATTCTTGGATTATGGTGCAAATTCTTCAAGAAACTGGGAGGTCCCATTGAGTGTGACAATGGAGGTCAACTCCATAAGAGCACTAATGTGTAATATACCAGTAAGAGTAATACATTCCTTTAAGGAAGGTAATACTCTCGCTGATTTTTTTACTAACCTATTTTTTGATTTTGCAGGTGATTTTCAATTTAATTACTTTGGTGAAATTCCAACAACAGAAAGAAGGATACTAAATTTAGATAAAGCAGGAACACCACACATCAGAAGATCCAATCAAGACTCATGATATCAGAATTCAAGGAAGATACAACAATATTTTTGTAACGGGATATGCAAAACAGTAATAGTAGGGTAACTTACTATAGATGTTGGAAGTTCCTGTTTATGGGCATCTACATCCGTTAGTTGGTGATCTCAGTGTTTCTGTTAGTAAATCCTGCAACAAAATTCAAATGGTTATCAAACACTCTCCCCTTGAAACGTTTTGATCGATTGGTGGTATTAGCTTAAAAAGCTCACTCCATTAACTTAAAATTTGATAAAAGAGGAATATAGAGTGGAAACCATTGGACTTACTGAAAAATGTTGCAGATGGTTTGAATCGAGACGTAGAACATTGACCATGTTTACAAAGTTTGCTTCACAGACAACATTGAAAACATGATGCAAAGAAGTTAATTTGTGCACTGGATTCCGTTGTAACATTAGAGTAAGGAGTTACAATAAAGGAAAAGGTGATACCTACTGTTCGGAGTGATTCCATTGGAGTATCCAAACAATAGATCCACTGATTCTGATATGTAACTCTAACTATTAAGACTTGGACACCTATTGGCATCATAAGGTCAGTTTGTATTGTTTCTAAATCGATTCTTTTGATCTGATGGTGGTATTAGCTTCTTAGAAGCTCATTCCATCTATCTAAAGAAAAGAGGAAGAACAATTAAACCCTTACCTTAGAAATGGAGCTTTGAGCTGATAGTTGAGGATGAGCATCGAAGCGGAGAAGGATTTTGCAAAACCAAGTTAATAGTAGAGCAAATCTTTTGAGGAAGATGAACGGGTGGAGCTTTCTACCTACTTTCCTAATTATGCAGATGTTTAGTCTCTTGCCTATATTTTTATTTTGCTTAATTGTTTTGAGCCAGGTCACTTTTGGGCCTGGTCTGTTGTGAATTGATTTTATTTTAATAAAGGGGTTAATGCCCAGTTTTAAATTTAAAAAAAATATTTGATTTTTTTATTTTCTGAATATTTAATTCCTGACATGTCACTGAAAAATGACATGGAATTACATGAGTAAGAGGTTGGATTACAAACACAAAGATCTTATGAGAAAAGGGTTTAAAATATAGTGTTTTACAAGTTTAAGAGTTTAGTTGACAAAATGTTAGGTAAGAGGGTTTAAAATACAAATACATACAAGTATAAGGGTTCATCATACAATTTCACCAATTATTAATAATAAGGGTATTTTTAGATCAAATTATACGTGAGGTTATTTTTATTTAATTTTGCATCGTTTAAAAATAATTTTACCCTTTTCTGTATTATAAATCCTATATATGTCCCTGCCTTTCTATAAACTCCTATACTTGTTTTTATTGAATAATCTTACAATATTTCTGCCTTCCGATGGTAATTGGTAGGTAAGGTGCAAAGAGGATGCGTCTTTTGCTGAAATTATTAATCATCTCCTTAATTAGATCATTCCAACTGCCAAGAATTGCTTATATTTACCTAGGCTCTCTTAATTCCAGCCCACTCAAATTGTGTTTCTGTATTACCACATATTATTGTAAATTGTAGTTGGAAAAAATAAAATGGTAAAAATAAATAAAATAATATTGAGGGTGAGACATATAAATTTCGCTCTCTTCAAGGAGATTTGAATTTAATTTAATCGATCTAGACTATAATAAAAATAACTTTTAGCGGCAATAAATATATATACATTAACAAAGAGTGCTAAAACTTTTACCAGCATAAGTTAATTGTCATCAGATACAATGTCGCTATAGGCTCTAGGGACACTTACAAAGAGTGTTAATTGCCGCTAAAAATACATATTTAGCGGCAATTAAGCTATTGCCACTAATTGAATGCCGCTAAGGATCATCTTTTGTGTAGTGCCAGTAGTATATACAACTCTGAACTTGTTCTATTCAAAATACAACAATCGAATAATGTCGTGTGACTCTAATAACTCCGGATTAGTTGAAGAGTTTATATAACCACCATTAGAACGCACCTTCCTTCACAATAAAATTTCTCTCTTTTGAGTAGTGAATAAATTTTAGATAATATCTCAAAAGAACACTCAATTTTAAAAACTTATCTAGCAAAATTGTTATTTTTATATCACTAGACAGTGGTCTAGTGATTTTTTTTTAATTAATAATAAACATAAAAAAATCTCAAGGAATAAGTACAAGCAACGGAGGCTAGACCTTACCTTACCAATCCTAATGAGATACCTAACCTCTACTAATTAACAACCATGAAGAAAATGCGAGCTAGAGAGAACTAGATATTCTATGATCCTCATAGAGTTTATAATACACTCTATGATGATATTACAAGTGATGATTCTTAAGTAATGAAAAATCATAAAAGCCAAGGAGAAAGCTGAGTTATCAACTTCAAACTTCCTTTTACAAATGTATGAACCAAAAAAGATAGACTGACCTTCTAAAGGAACATGAAGTATATTTCTCTTGTCTTCTTCTTCAAATCTGTCTAATAAAACTTGATAGTTCATCACTTCTTGGCTTTGTTGGATCTTGTTAAAGTTATTGACACTGTCATATGATTCTGCTTCGCCAGTCGCATAGGTAGGTGCCTTGAAACAAACTCCTCTGTCACTTTACCATCTCAACTATGCTTTCTTCCATGCTTCGTTTTGTTGTTGCGTTGTTGCCTAGGAGAAATATCAACATTGCTAGCTGCACTTGCAAAACAATAATCCAGCATTTCCTCTTCCTCTTCCACTTCCTCACCTTCTTGAGAAATGTCCTCATCATCCAAGTTAGAAAATTTATTTGGGGACAAAGTACTACTACAACCAACTTGTAGTTGTTTGTTAGTGTTAATAGGTGTAAGAGATGTCAATTTTTCAATATTAGAACTCACCAAATGATCACTAAAGATTGCAACAACATTTGTTGATAATGACAAACCTTGTCGGGGAGTTACTAACTTGGCGCTACTAGACACAAAAACATGAGTTGCTGGACTCAATTTCTTTTGCGTAGGAGGGGAAATGACTTGCTCTTCCTCTTCATCTGCTATATCTGCCCACCTCTGAGTACTTGTCCCGCACTGTTGTTCCTTAGAAATAACTAATTCATTTGTAGAGTTAACTTGAGATGAATTGATCTCATGCACATTAATATTATTCGTAAGAGCATCAAAAGTGTTAAAACACAAGACCTCCTTTAGAACAATTTCTCGAGCATCTGAATTCATAGTTTGACTATCTTTAACCGATTGCACTGTGTTACGAATAGGCAAACCAATTCCAATACTTGAAAACTTTTTCTTCGTCACCACATCCCAATTAGATTCATGTACCAGTTTCAATTACTTCTCTACCAAGCTACCACAGTATACCTCTAAATGTGAATTTCCTCTATCTTCCTTCTTCACTTTTCCCCATAATTCTCATCAAAGATAATGAAGTGGCTAAATATATTAACTTAAAATAAAAAATAAAAAAAATGTCCAATTCATACTAATTAAGGACTATTTTAAGGTTATCGCCTCATGGTTATAACATAACAATTACATGTAGTTGACTTTTTATAATTGATATTGTTCAAAATCATTACACCATCCATATATAAAAAGTAAAGATCTATGAACATATCACATGATAATGGTGCATTACAAAATCAAATGAAACTGGCAACATGAGTGAAAAATAAAAGTAAAAATATTCATGCTATTGCCCTTTATCTGCTGGACGTGTCAAAAATAATAATAAACTGGATGCTTTTAAATCAACAAACTGATCACTACATAATTTATTTTTCCAGATGTCCCCTTGAAATTTTGTTTCTTTCTACTGTGGAGATAATCTTACATGTAATGACAAATCACAATCATATGATTAAAATTTAAAAGCTTGTTGTAAAAATAAATTTCGTTTTAGAGCTCAAAAGCAATATTTCAAAGTTTTTGTATGTGCTCTATTATTTGTATGGATAAATCCTGCAATAGAATATATATAACTTCAATCATAAAAATCATCTTTTCCTAGCATAGCTTCACAATAATTATGTAAAGCTTTTATATAATTTTTTCAGAATAAGTCAACATTTGTTATTTTTTAATTTATTTTTAATGAGAAGGAAAATTCATATTCGCTATTCTTTGGATGTACATAGGATAAAACTCCGCTCCTATGCAATAGCTCGCAAATCACATGAGAGAGATAACCCGGACAACCGCACTAGACAATTAGTCCGAATACAACAAGCTCGACCCAGAAGACAACCACATACAAAACATGCTCTTAATTTTTTCATATATTTATTTATTTTAATTATAAATCATCATAATTGCCATTTGCCTCTACCACGGTTAAAGTAGCAATTGGAATTATGCTAGAATATCTCCTAATCTAGAACCACCACTTGCTCTCTTATTAGGTTCCTTCTTGCTGCTGTAACCGTACATATTTACCCCTGTTTGATTTTTATACTAAAAAATATATTAAATATTTTTTATTTATGATTTTTAAGTGGCAGGTAAAGAGAAAAAATGGACAAACAATATGAGACGGAGCCAGGAGAAGTAATTAAAATATAAAGAAAACTGTAAAAACAAATAAATATGTAATTTCTATGTTACATCACATAAATCTAGACTTATTCTCCTATGTAGTACAAGGATTTAGTTCAATCCTAATTTGTGGAGAACTGTATTCCTGCATGGAATATTCTGTCATATTCCTTCGAATTTCCATAAATCCTCCCAACTAATAAATGAAAAGTTATTTATACCATAAACCAATTTTTTTTTTATCGAATGTAGGATCAAAATCTAACGGCTAATATCCAAAACCAAGTGACTAAAGGAATTTGTGTTAACTTCCCACTAACCTATGTAATATTCCTTGGCATCTTCTTTTTTATTTGTACCTTATTCCCTTTTTTCCCTCACTATAAATCTCCCTCTCCATATGTTTGGTGTTCACAAACCCAAATACTTCCCATAACAAGAAGAATCAGTCTTTCTCTTTTCTCGTCTCTAGTTCCTCGATAATTTACTCAAAAGAAAAGGCTTGGTTTTTGACTTTGACAAGACGATTATTGACGTGGATAGTGATAATTGGGTGGTGGATGAGTTAGGCGCCACTGATTTGTTCAATCAACTTCTCTCCACTATGCCATGGAACACTCTCATGGTTAGTTTTCGTTTTCTCTTCATGTTTTTTTCATACTATAGTTTTATGCTTGTCTCTCGAATTTTGTCCCAACAGTAGAGCTGATAATTTCTGTTGTGTTTCAAATAACAGGATAGAATGATGGAGGAGCTTCATGTTGAAGAGGTATTGAAACGGGTTCCCATACACCCCAGGATTGTCCCAGCCATTAAATCAGCTTATGCATTAGGGTACAATTACAGCTTCTTCTTTTTAAATATCAGAGAATTTTTTTATGGGTTTAAACTAATTGAATGTGTGTTAATTCAGGTGTGTAATAAGCGATGCAAATGTATTCTTCATTGAAACATGTCGGAATTAGGGATTGTTTCTCTGAAATCAACACAAATCCAGGCTACATCGATGAGGAACGAATCCTCCCTTATGTTGATTTTCAAAAATCTCCTCATGGCTGCAATCTCTGCCCTCCCAACATGTGCAAGGTAACTAATACTAAATCCTTTAATTTAGATTTAATATGAAATAATTAGGTAATTCTTGAATTAGTTTTTTCATTGAGATTTTGTTTATTGCAGGGTATGATAGTAGAAAGAATTCAAGCCAGCATGGCTAAGGAAGGAAAGAAATTAAAAGAATGATCTATCTAGGTGATGGAATCGGCGATTTCTGTCCCATGGAAAGAGATTTTGTGATGCCAAGAAAAGATTTCCCAGCCTGGAATTTGATAAACGAAAACAGGACACTAGTAAAAGCAGCTGTCCAGGAGTGGAAGAATTGGAGCACATTCTTCTACAGCTGATCAACACAATCACTGTTGAAGAAAGCCAACTGTTATCACTACCTTACGATGTCCAAAGCAGCTCATGGAGCCTTGCCACGGCCTCTTCCAGTACCTTACTAAACACAAATGGGCTACCAGATTGTTGTTCTTTGTTTTGTTTGTATGACATATTTTCTATCAAAACTTAAAAAGTAACATCTTGTTTGAGTTCACAAGACTCTTAACTACACTTTTAGGAAAATGAGTCTTTCTCCATTCAATTTAACTCATAATTTTCAACGCACCACATAGAGTAAAAAATTATTAAAATTGTACTCATAAATAATATACATGAACGTATAATTTTTAAAATATAATGGATTTAATGCTAAGAATTTAAACATTTTGAACCTATAGAGTTTAAGTAAGTTTGGTTAGGCTTTTAGGATGCAAAAACACTAAATTAAAATTCTCAAAAAATTTCTTATCAAAATATTACTGCTCTCTCCATATTTTCATTTGTTTGATCTATTATGACTTGGCATGGAGTTTAAAAAAATAATGAATTGAATTTTGTGGTTTTAAATTAAAGATAAGTCAAATGTAACAAGCTTAAACTTGTCAAGTGGAAAATAGGAATTACAAATTTAAGTTGCTAAAAAGGAAATGAGTCATTCTTTTTTCAAATGGTTTAAAAAGGAAAGTAGGTCAAATAATAGAGATATTTTTGGACAAAATTATTAATGATAAGGGTATTTTTAGACCAATTATAAGTGAGGTAATTTTTATTTAATTTAAAATAGCTTAAAAATAATTTTACCCTTTTGTGTATTATAAATCCTAGATTTGTCCCCGCCTTTCTATAAACTCCTATACTTGTTTTTATTGAATAACTTTACAATATTTCTGCCTTCCGATGGTAATTGGTAGGTAAGGTGCAAAGAGGATTATATTATTAATCATCTCCTTAATTAAACTGGCGAGACCTGGTGTCATGTCCCGACACTTTGCTACTCAAATTCAGCATCAGAACAAGGAAGAATAATCTAGAGTTGTCGAGTCCATTCAAATTTTGTTTCTGTATTGCCAAATTGTGTTGTCTTCCTTCTCCATTGTTGGGTTAACAAAATATGAGTTATAGTACCTCTAGAATATCAATGGAGTAAGAGATCAAAATAAGATGTGTTTTAGGGCAGTTAGAATTCACATACTTCTCAATATTTGTTTCATTGAAAGAGAGATTTAAAACGGATAAATATTATATTTCTGTGTTCATTTCTAGAATTGTCTAGTACTCAATAATTTTCAGTTGAACTCAAAATATTTTCTCTCCCAATTATTCTACGACATGATTAATGTATAGGAGTTGCATTTGGGAGATGTAAGAAGTCAATATTCTTTTACATACAAAATGACAACAAATAGAAGTTGAAAAGAACATACAAATATATTATAACAGAGATTTACTATCTTAAGAGACAAAAATGATTCAAATGCTAAAAATAAACTTTCGGTCTTATCTATTATCGATGCTTTATGAAATAAGAAGATACAAACTTAATGTCAAGATGTGCAAAGGACAGATAAAAACATCGAGGAGGAGGATCCACTTATGGGTGCACAATGTTTTGGTTAAAAAATAGAATGATAAAAGTATATCTCCAGGTCTTGGTAGAAACCTGTTCATAAATTCAAATTCTTCTACAAAACAGTTAAAAGTCATTCCATATTAAGTTCATCTTTTACCTTTTTTCCCTCACTATTTAACTAATCCCTATTCTTGGTATTGTTGCTGAAGGTTTTACCTAGGCATCGAAGTACTGAAATAATAATTACAAATGTAAAATTTATTGAATACATACCTTGACAGAAGTTCTTTCATAAATTTCTTCAGATGTCATTGACTCATTGGGAGTTCTTTTCAGCGGAAAAAAATAGAAATGGTGGCATTTTAGTTCACCCACTTCCATCAGTAAGATCAATTTAAAAGTAGCGTTTGTTACAAGTAATTTTTGTAAATAATCTTTTTATCATTTATATAGTAATTTATCAACTCAGATCTTGGGGATAAGGACTCATATGTATTATTATGCTCAACTTATCTTGGAGTAATAACCCTGCACATGTTACAAAAATTAACTTTAAGACTATTTTTTTTGCTAAGACAAACAAAAGAGGGAAAAAAATTGGGTACACTTATATCAAGCTAATAAGATGCTCATATATTCTGTTTTGACAATAACAGAGTAGGTCACAACTAGGGCGCCGAACCGGAACGGAATGAACGGGTACTGGACCGGAACGGGATGGGTTGACCGGTACCGGGATGAACCGGACCGGAATTACCGGTACAGATACACGGTTCCGTCCCGTCCTACTATATACCGGGATGGATTCGGAACGGACCGGAATGGAACGGATGGGATAAACGGAACGACACATCTAGCTATTTCAAAAAATGATTAAAAAGATTTACTTATTTTAATTTTTTGAAATACAAAAATATTAATGTTTTTTTTATTTTTCTAAGTTTAAATTAATAGTTTTGAAATTTATAATGTAGTTTTACATAAGTTTATTTTAAAGATATTTTTTTTTAATTTTTACTTATTAAGTTTGCAAGTTACGTTTAATAAAGTTTTTTTAAAAAAAAATGTTTTTGAACTTAGTTTTAAATATTTGAATCTTTTGAAGTATGCAAGTTAGGTTTAATAAAGTTTTTAAAAAAAAATGTTTTTGAGCTTAAGTTTTCAAGATTTGAATCTTTTGAAGTTTATAAGTTATTACTTATTAATATGTTATAACTTATAAGTTATATTTATAACTTATAATTTAAATAACTTAAGTTTGTAATTTTAAAAAATTAAATAAAAATAAGGATAAAACAATGACACAAAGTCACAAATTAAAAAATATAAATCCAATATTCCAATTTATTTAAATTTGTATTACAAATTACAATTTACAACTATTAGTAGAGTGCATAGTTTACGCAGCCACCTTCTAGGAAGGGTTCTGTTTCAACTAAGCCTCAAATGTAATACTAATAGTTGTATAGTCCCGTAAATCCTTTCTCTAACTCAGCTATAGATTGACCGTAATCAACTACTGGTCTTGGTAAAGCTCGTTGACGATCTTGAAGTTCCATGCCATCGTCACTACCACATCCAATGGCTGAATCTATGAAAAGTTCAAATTGACTATCCAATTTTGGAAGTCCTTGATTTCTCCGCTCAGCTTTTATCCAATCTCTAAACAACATCGATATCTCCAAACTGTCTTCTGCTAATGAATATCTGTGGTCTCCAATTTGAAATCTTGCCGTGCTAAAAGCTGCCTCCGAAGCAACTGATGATCCTTGAATTGCAAGCACGTCCTTCACCATTCTACTAAGTTTTGGAAATTGAGTTCCACGAGCCCTCCACCAGTTCAATAATTGTGGTATACCTTCATCGTTTGTAATATTATTTGAACCCTGTTCAAGATATTTAACAAATTCACATTTATTAGAAGAGTCAAGACCAAGTTTATGTTTCACTCTACCATGGGCACCTACTTGAGGCATAGACATTTGAGGATTTTCAACATTATCTAAGGAACAATATTTATCATACATTTCTTTAGCAAGTAATTTTATACTATTTTGACATGTTACCAAATAAGGTTTTTCTTCTGGTTTAATATCTAAATTTTGATAAATGAATTCAACTAAAGCTTTTGCACCATATTCTTTATATTCGGGGTTGAAAAGAATTGCAATTAAATAAAATTGAGGGATAGGAAAAAAATATTTCTTAAATTTTGTAATCATAACTTCAATAGCACTGTTAAATAATTCATTTGTTTTATATTCAGAAAAGATATATGAAATCTCACATATATGTATTAAAATTTCAGAAATAGTAGGATAACATTCCAGAAAATTTTTTAGTAGCATCATAAAACGATTTCAAAAATATTCTAAGTTCATTTACTTCATCCCAATCTCTATCATTAAGTTTAAATTCAGGATAAGCATTATGACTATTAAATTGCATAGTAATAGGTTCTTTATATGTATAAGTAACTTCAAGCATTTCATAAAAGGAATTCCATCTAGTTTTTACATGCTTCGGAACTTTTCTAAATGGAAGTTTACATGCATTACAAAGCTCTTTAAATTGATTAATTCTACTACTACTATGCATATGAAAAATATAAAAACAAGCATAATCAACTTTATCACAACTATTTTCAAATAATTTCACACCGTCACTAACAACCAAATTTAATATATGTGTAGCACATCTAACATGAAAAACATATTTACTAATAGGACAAAGTCTAGGTTCTAGCATATTAATAGCATTTAAATTAGCAGAAGCATTATCTAAAGTAATACTAATTACTTTATCACAAAGACCGAAAAAATCTAAAATTTCCAACACAGTAGTAGCAATATACATTCCATTTTTTTTCTTCTGACAAATTTTATAACCAATAATTCTTTTTTGTAAATTCCAATTATAATCAGTCCAATGCGCAGTAACAGTTAAATGATCAAAACCATTAGGACTACGACCCATATTCAGTGGTAATAGCAACTCTACAATCCATTATTTCAAAATAGGCACGCAAATATTGACAATGTTTTTGTTGAAATTCAAAAATATCTCTTTTTACCATGCTTCTTGATAAACCTTTAAAACTAGGATTATATGTATCACGAATATATGCAATAAAACCCGGATGTTCTCCAAAACTAAAAGGTAAACCACAAACAACAACCATTTTAGCAAAATTTTCATGATCACGATCCTTATTATAGGTTCGATGTGTAAGAGGATCACTTGGGTTCGAAGTATTTAATTCACCTTGAACCATATTTGACCCTCTAGCCGATGTTTCAATGTTATAATTTTCACAAAAATCAAGAGAAGATATATATGCAAACCACTCTTTACTATGCTTATTAATCAAATGTTTTTTTTAATCCCCCCGTTGAACCTCCACTCCCACCAGATGTATATATAAAATGTTGTTTACAAATATTACATATACTAAAAGTTTTTTCTTCATTCAAATAACAAAATTTTCACACATGTGATTTTAAAGCACGTTGTACCTTGGTCTTACCTCTAGTTGGAACAATAGGGGGACGACTAGTTTCAGCCAAAGGATTGTCCTCCTGAGGTGGAACTTCAGTACTATTGAGGTCGGGACTAGTCGGTGTATTCTCTAAATCTTTTTCATCAATTTCTACTTCTTCATTTTCTTGATAATTACCATAATGTCTTTCATAAACCTCTTCGGCAATTATAGGAGTATCCAAATTAATTTCTATAGGACCGGGACGAGAAAAACTAGTTTAATTCACATGAGTAAATTCATCAGTATTCATTCTAACAAGAGGAAAATTAGATTTAGAAGAACTAGAACCCTTCTTATTTTTTGTAAGCATATTTTTTATTCTGTGTACAATACCTTTTTTACCTCCACTTTTTTTAGAAGACTCCATGGTATAAAATTATAAATTATGAAATACGAAATTTAACAAGAACAAATAAAATATAACAAGAACAACTTACAAATAATAAATACAAAAAATAAATATAAGATTAGAGAGTGGAACGAAGTTACCAAACGCTTGTGTAAAGAACAATTGATTATAATCGAAAATTGAAAAATTGATTTCGAAACTTGAAGTTTGAAGAAGATTTCTACTCCAAAATTCACCAAATGATTGTTGAAATCTTCACAATTACAAAATAATATGATTGAAATTTGAAACTTGAATATTGAAAGTATGAAACTTTGAGAAAGATTGAGAATTGAGAGAAATTGATAATTCTTAATTGTTAAATAATGTAAATACATAAATTGTAATTAAAAATATAAAGAGAGGGAGTATATAGTTTTTAGAATTTGTGATTATGTGTTGGAATTGGAAAATATAGAATTATAGTCGTTGAAAATATTTTCGTTGGGAGAATGGGGGGTTGGGGCAGTCAGCTACTCAGCTTGCCATTGGCTAGTGGGGACTGGGGACTGGGGATGGGACAGGTCGGCAGGGGCAGGGCGGTAGGGGGCAGTAGGCTTTTCATCCTTTGCTGACCCATAGGAAGACTTTTTGTTAATATATATATATATATATATATATATATATATATATATATATATATATATATATATTATAAATTAATAAAAAATAATTAATCGGAACCGGACCAGACCAGAACCGGAATAAACCGGGATAAATTGGTATTGGTACACCGGTATCAAATCGTGATACTGTTCCGTCCTGTGTACCGACTCACGATGTCCCGTTCCGTCCCGAATACTACCGGACCGGAACGAACCGAAATGGTATCGGACCGGTACCGATACAACCCGGTCCAGTGCCCAGCCTTAGTCACAACAAATTGATTGTTCCTAAAAGTCTTGAAAATAAAATATAAAATATATAGATATTTTATGATTTAATGTCAAGTTGATTTAAATAAAATATTTTAAGTATACGTGCTGGTTGTTCATAACTCTAATCTTTTGGCACTTGATTGAATGACTACCTGCAATTTTACAGGATCACAACTGATGACTACCCCTACCATATCTATGTTTGAAAACTTGTAATGTATTTTTGTAGAAGAAGAAGATATTTCCAAATGTATAATGAAAAGAAATTACTAAATTCTATCTCTGAATTTGTTCAATCGTTGCGACATTAAGCTTTGTTAAGCTATAGGCGTCCACTAAGAGTCAATGGATCAGGTCCCTTGACACGATAAGAACAATAATGCCAGCAACAACATTAAGTAAAGCAATACAACCAAAACAACGCAAGCACTTTACGTGGAAACCCTCTTGGTCAAGGGCGGGGAAAACCACGACCTATCCTCACAGGCTTTTCAAACCAAACTCCATTTCTTCTGAATAGAGCAACGATTCATATTGCAACTGCTTGCAACCTAGGAATTTACCTCTAAATCCCTTACCCCTAAATGTAACAACCTTACTACAAATAGAGTAACTAAGCAATATCGCTATTACCTGTAACTTAGAATCCACTAAGCAACACGGTTGCCCACTAACCCACCTAACACTAGATGACTTAGGATTTGACTAAGCAACAAACAACGCTGCCCACTAAATCAGTTAACCTCAACTGATTTAGACTTTGAACTAAACAAACAAAAGATCTAATTCCTTTATAACTCAGGATTAGATTTACAACATAAGCACGGAAGTAAAAACCTAAGACAACTAAGACGCAAGCAGCTCTATCTGGTCCCTGTTGCTCTTCAGGTGAATACTTCTTGAAGGGAGTGGTTTTTGCTTTTGTTCTTGAGAGATTTTCAGGATGCAAAAACTAAGGTTGTGTCTATTGAAGGATGTCCTTATTGAGAATAGACACAACCTTCAAGGCCATACCATTGGCCGAGGTTTCTGCCACACTTAGAGATCGTGCACCAACCTCACCAAACTTATGTACTTTTTTCAACTGTCAATTGTACGAATAATGATGTAAAGGATCAAGTCCCTCTTTTTGTCGAATCATCAAAACTGCAAATAACATTTTCCTCCTTTTTGATGATGACAAACTCATAATACCCCATGTTTCCTTCTCCACTTCCACCGGTCACTTCCCCCTGTCTAAGCACACTTCCTCTAAGCACCCAAGTTTTCCCCCTTTTGGCATCATGAAAAAAAGAGACAGTAAACCAAGATTAAAAGTAAGTCTGCATAGAAAGACCATAGCCTTTGGCAACACATCATAGAAAGAGTATTAGACAGGGAAACATCACAACAAAACAGAAGTTCTTTTCATTGCACAAAGAAAACATTCAATACATTGACAATAAACTGCTAAAGAGAATCCGGGACACTGCCCACACAAAAAGAAAGGATAAAGATAGAGGGAATTAGGAGGATGGGGGCTGATGGGTGAGGGATTTGATGACAAAGATGAGCCGGTCGTTGGCAGATTCATGAGATTTGATCAACCTCTCTTGAAGATCATCAGTTTGAGACAGAAGGGCTGCATTTTTCAGTCTTAACTCTTTAACCTCTTCAGTACCAGGTCCCTCAATTTGAGCTTTGGTTAGTTTTGCCTTAAGGAGTCTCATCTCAATGTCTTTCTTCCCCACAAGTGCAGTCATTTCTTTTGGTTCAAGCTTGAGTTGATCTCGTTCAGCCACCAACTGAGACATTTTGCTCAGTTGTCCTGTTTGACCCTCTATGCACCCACACTTAATCAAGGTACTAAGAGAGATGGATTGTTTAACAGTGCAAACAGTACCTGTTCCCACTGAGACTTTCAGATGGTTGAATACCTTTGTGAGGAAATATACATACCACATGTCGTGCTTGCCTTTACATTCTACAATCGTCTTTTGCATATGTTCCAATATGAGTGCTGGCAGATTCAGTGGTTCGAACTTGTAGAGTGATTCCATCAGGAATAAATCGGCTGAAGTGGCAACTGTACGCTTCTCAGATCGAGGGAGAACTACATTGGTAAGAAACTCAAACAACAATTGGTATTCTCCTTTCATGAGCTTCTTCTGAATACCTGCCGGTACATGTTCGGAAGTTTGGAACATTCATTTGCAAAGTGCTTAGTGCAGAGTTTTCCAACCACGGATATGATCCCTTCTCTAGGTACTTCCAGGATTTCCCACAACATCTTCTCGTTTAGATGTACCATTTTATCTCCCACCATCGTATGAAGGCTTCCATCCTCATTGAACTCCACATTATAATAGAATTCCCTCACTTGGTCTTCATGCATTATGGGAGATTTGGTCATAAACAGGTGAGTCCATGATTGAATCTCCACTAGATTAGCCAACGAGTTCATTCCCGACTTCTTGCTGATCGTGGGGTCAAAAACTCTCCCACCCAGGACATTCTGCACACGCAGATTGTTAACAATGTCTTGCTTGGTGTCCTCCTTTTCATTTCACTTCCTCTTGGTACCAGGTCCCTGTTCTAGTGTGTTCTTAGCAACAAGCACAACCTCCATTTTTCCCTTTGATTTTGCCTTCACTTTCTTCTTAGGTGTTTCCTTAGCCTTCTCTTTTGTTGCAGCATCAACCCATTTTACAGAGTGGTCGTTAGATTTTCCCTTCCCTTTGGACTTTTCTTGTTCCTCCTTTCTCCTTTGTATCTTAGCCAGTGGGATATCCTCTGACTCAGTATCATTCTCAGAATGTTCATTTGGGACCGCCACCACTCCGTCAACAGGTATATCAATCTCTACTTTACCAGTTTTTCTCCTTCTTCTGTTTTCTTCAGTGGTTGCTTTGTTTGACTTTAAAGCATCTCCCATAAATTTTTGATTGGTTGCTCTAGTGAAAGGTTTTCTCAGGTGTCTCCTCGACGACCTTCTCTTTCCCTTTCGCAATAACAGGCACCATTCTCTTCTGTACTGCCCATCTGAGTGGAGTGTTGTCCTCATCAATGTCATTTGAATCACTAGTAGGAGGAAGTCCAACATCTGGTGTTCTGTCAAATATTGGTTCAGTGTTCTTAAGATGAACTTCTCCAAAGTCACTGCCTTCATCATTCCTCAGCCCTTCCTTTATTTTTGTAAGACTTTCTATGACCATGCTCTCACATGCGACAAGAATATTTGATTCAGAGTGCTTACTCTCCTGAAGGTCACCATCAAGCAGACAGTCAGACAACATTAGACAACATTGACAAGAGGGGACCAGGTTGACATGAGGGGGCTGGATTATTAAGATCTATTGGAGACAGGGGAGTAGGACAACTTATTTCAGTAGCGTTTACCGGAGGAGTGGTTAACGATTTGGTCGGAGAGGGGACTTAAGAAGACAGGTAAAAGTCTACAGGGTCTATTTCATTCGGAATACCTAGTACATTCCTAGGAGGAGAAGGCGATTGAGACATGGTTAGAGAGAGTAGAGAGAAGAAGACTTGAAGGAGAAGAACTAGGGTTTCTCTGGAAAAATCAAAAGATGAATTTGAAATGACTGAGAAGAAGACTTGAGGGAAGAGATATAAAAAAGGATGAAATGATGTGTCAGGTCCCTAAGAGACGCGTCTCTTGGACTTAAAGCGATGGGACAAAATGGTCAGAGTGACCGATGACTGACACGTGGAGGTCTCAACGGTTCTCAATAACAGTTTTAAAATCAATGAAAAGAATACTAACCTTTACACGGGACCAGGTCCCTATCTGAATGCAGAGAGAAAATTTACTTCTGAATGGTTGAGAGCCTTCCTTACTTATCCAGTTTCCATGAGTGTATACCTATAAACAGAGGTACAAGATTGGTCTAGCACACAAGGCATTACAATTAACAAGGATACCTGCCCTGCAGATCATAGCCATTGAAGGTTGGATGCCTAGAAAGATACAGCTCAGTCCAACTTCAACATCCCTAGCTTCAGCCTGTTAAACACGAGCTAATCTTTGCTCAAGGCCTTGGTAAAGATATCAGCGATTTGATCCTCAGTTCTATAGTATTGCATATAAATGGTCCCGTTTTCAACATTATCCCTTAGGATGGGATGCCTAACATCAATATGCTTGGTTCTCTTGTGTTGAACTGGATTCTTCCCCATATTGACATCACTGGTATTGTCACACAAGAGAGGGATAGTGTGAGTGAGAATTCCAAAATGCTCCAGGTGTTGTTTTATCCAAAGTAGTTGTGCACAACAAGAAGCAGCAGCCACATATTCTGCCTCAGTTGTGGAAAGGACCACAAAATTTTGTTTCTTAGTTCCTCATGAGATGAGTGAGGAACCTAGAAAGTGGGCCATTCCAGAAGTGTTTTTCCTGTCTACCTGATAACCTGCAAAATTTGCATCTACATACCCCACTAATTCAAATGAATCCCCAGCTAGATAGAACAGGGCTAGGTCCCATGTCTCTTTCAGATACCTCAAAATCCTCTTGGCAGCCTTCAAGTGTCACTCTCTGGGACAAGCTTGAAATCTTGCACACATGCCTACGCTGAACACTATGTCAGGTCTTCTTGTTGTTAGATACAACAATGAACCGATAATTCCTCTGTAAATAGTCTAATTTATCAAGGCACCAGAATCATCAGCTCCCAATTTTGAATTAGTACCCATAGGGGTGTCAATAGTCTTTGAATCAGTCATGTGAAATTTTTTCAGCAATTCTTTGATATATTTATCTTGACAGATTGAGATCCCATTTGGTGTTTGCTTAATCTGCAGACCCAAGAAGAAGGTCAGCTCTCCCATCATGTTCATTTTGAATTCATTTCCCAATTAGAGTGGCAAATTCTTCACATAGGATCTCGGATGTAGCTCCAAAAATGATGTCATCCCCATACACTTGTATGATAAGAAGCTATTTCCCTGTAGTCTTCAGAAACAAGGTATTGTCAATCTTGCCTCTCTTGAAATTATTTTTCAACAGAAAGCTGGACGGCCTTTCATATCAGGCTCTAGGAACCTGTTTCAGTACATACAGAGCCTTGTCCAACTTGAATACATGATTTGGGAGGTTAATATCCTCGAACCCAGGTGGTTGTTTTACATACACTTCTTCCTTCAGGTCGCCATTTAGGAATGCACTTTTGACAACCATATGGAACAACTTGAATTCCATATAGGCTGCAAAGGCAATGAGAATTCTGATGGCCACCATTCTGGCAACAGGAGCAAATATTTCATCATAGTCAATGCCTTCTTCTTGATTATAGCCTTGAACCACCAACCTTGATTTGTTCCTTGTGATAATACGATTCTCATCAAGCTTGTTTCTGAACACCTACATAATTCCAATAATAGTTTGGTCAGTAGGTCCAGGGACTAGGCGCCATACTTTGCTTTGTTCAAATTGATGGAGTTCTTCTTGCATGGAATTCACCATGTCAGTATCTGTCAAGGCCTCCTTGATGTTCTTTGGCTCAATGTTGGATATGAAGGCTGAAAATGCAACCAAGTTTCTGACCTTGGATCTAGTCTGCATCCCAGAATTCAAAGGAGAAACAAGAATGTCAAGAGGATGAGATGACTGATGTTTCCACCTAGACTGAGCATTAAGAGGTTGAGCCAGATTTGTTTGCTCTTTTTCATCTCCAGAAACATTTTCTCCAGGTTGGGAAGCATCGTTTGCATCAGCATTGACAGATGTACCAGATCCCTCTCCAGGCTCATCATCTTCTTTTACTTCTTCAGTTGACTCCTGATCAGTAACTCCTGGATCTTGACCACCTTCAATCAGAGATTCATTCACTTCATCTCTCTGAATCTGAAGGAGTTCTTCCAATTCATCCTCATCTCTGTGATTTAAGTCTGACAAGACACCAACTTCATCAAAGATCACATGAATGCTTTCTTCAATGCATAAGGTTCTTTTATTGTAGACTCTATAGGCCTTGCTAGAGGATGAGTAACCTACAAATACTCTTTTGTCACTTCTAGGATCAAATTTTCCTAGATCATTCTTCCCATTATTCAGCACAAAACACTTGCATCCAAAATTCCTTAGATAGTTCAACTTGGGCTTTCTGTTATAGAGTAGCTCATATGGTGTTTTGTTCAGCAGGGACCTGATTAAGCATCGGTTGGTCACATAGCAAGCAGTATTGACTGCTTCAGCCCAGAAATATTTCGAAAGATCTGAGTCAATAAGCATTGTTTTGGCTATGTCAACCAGGGTTTTGTTCTTCCTCTCCACAACACCATTTTGTTGAGGTGTTCTGGGAGCAGAGAAGTCATGATGAATTCCATTTTCAGCACAAAAATTGTCAAGCTTTGCATTTTCAAATTCAGTTCCATGATCAGATTTGATCACTGCAATCTTGCAGTATAACTTTGCCTGGATCATCTTGATGAAGATCGTCAGTATATCATATGTTTCCTCCTTGGACCTTAGGAACATAGTCCAAGTAAACCTTGAATAATCATCGACAATCACCAAAATATACTTATTCCCACCTCTGCTCTGAATCCTCATAGGTCCGCACAAATCCATGTGAATTAGTTCGAGAGAACGTAAAGAACACCTGCTTCTTTGACTTGAAGGAGGACCTGGCCTGTTTGACTTTGACACATGCATCACACACCTTGTCATCACTGAATTTTAACCTTGGTAACCCACAGACCAGGTCCTTGGAGACAAGTTTGTCAAGCAGAGAGGAGCTCACGTGATCGAGTCTTCTATGCCAAAGGTTAGCATTCTCACTTTGAGCACTAAGACATGTAAAATCATCTCCCTGAGCAGTGTCTAGGTTGGCAATGTACATGTTCTTTTGCCTTCTTGTCGTTAGAATCACTTCCTTTGTTACCAGATTGGTAACGATGCACTTCTCTGATAAAAACTTCACTTCATTTCCCTTGTCACATATTTGAGACACACTGAGAAGACTATATTTCAGTCCACTTACGTAGTACACATTTTCAATAGAGTGTTCAGCGACTTTCCAACTCTCCCAACTCCAAGAATATATCCCTTCTTTCCATTTCCAAAAGAGACACATCTACCTTTAAGTACCTTGAGTGATATGAAGTTATCAGTCCTTCCAGTCATATGCTTTGAACATCCGCTATCCATGAACCAGCAATGACTGCTACTTCCTCCACTCTCCTACAACAAATATCACTTGTTAGACTTGGGAACCCATTTCAGTCTGAGTCCCCAGTAGGCAAATAGAGGTGTGATAAGTGAGCTTTTTGTCCAATGAGGCAGAGCAGTCTTTCTCATTTTAGAATTTCTAGCAATGGGAGTAGGTCCCTTGTATTGCACAGTTTTCTGTGTGGTGTATGACAGAAGATTTTCTTGGGACCTTTTAAAGGCTGGACAATCCTTCTTCAGGTGGCCATTGCGGCCACAATGAAGGCACAACAAATTGTCTGAGACAGACATATATTTGTTGTGAGGGTTATATGGAGGGTAAATGTTTGAACTACCTAGCCCTTTCCCACTGCTTTGGCCTTGACTCGTGATACTGGAGAGGAGCTTGCCCATCTCATTGATTTTTTAAGTTTTTCTTTAAGTTGGACCAAGTCCCTTTCCAACTGATTGTTTCTCTCCAAGGCCAGTGTAAGTTTAGTTTCCGCACTGTTTAGGCGAGTTTCTAGCTCTAGTTGTAGGTTGCTAGCTTCTCCCTTTCCTCTGCCATATTTTTCACCCATCATTTTCAGTTTTTCTTTGAGCTCTAGATTCTCAATTTCTAGAAATATCAGTTGTTCCTCCACAACAGACATATGTTCAACCAGCCCAACCTTTTTCTCATGAAATATATCTAGGCTATTGGTCATCAAGTCCTTTTCAGTTGTTAACTCAGTAATAGAGTCAATTAATACATCAGCTAGATTTCTTAATTTCTTAACAGAATAAGTGTGCAGATCTTGTTTAATTTCAGAAAGTGTTACCTCCTCTTTAACTTCTTCATCATCAGATTTTTCCATGAGAGCAAACATGGTGTTGAACACATTTTCATCATCCTTGACAGCAAGCATAGATACGTCCTCAGGGTGTTCTAACTGATCTGAATCACTTGAGAAATCTCCCGAGACAGCAAGGGCCTTCTTGACAACATAATCAACAGCTGCTTTCTTTCCTTTTCTGTCAGGGATCAGGTCCCTTCTCCTGTCCTTATCTCCTCCAGGTCTTGTGTGGTCTCTATTTTCAGCCTTAGTCATAGGACAATCTCTGATGAAGTGGCCAGGTTTACCACACTTGTGACACAGATCATTAGCAGTTGCAGCTCTGCCGAAATTTCCACCTTTTTGGAAGCCTCCATATTTAATCACTAATTTTTGGAATCTCGTAGTGAGGTAGGTCATGTCTTCTTCTTCATCAAATGTATTTCCTGATGCCACCTTGAGGGACAGAGATTTATCCTTCTTTGATGCCTCTTGATTTCTATTCATTTCATGTGTTTGAAGATTTCCAATTAGGGCATACATTATGAGTACTTTCAGGTCCTTAGTCTCAGTGATAGCATCAACCTTTCTCGACCAGGATTTTGGAAGAACTCGAAGAATCTTCCTGACCTATTTGCTTGTATGAACAGGTTCTCCCAACGACCGTAACTCATTCATGATAGATGAAAATCTAGTGCTCATTTCATGAATAGTCTCTCCCTCTTTCATAGTGAAGTTTTCATATTAGGTAGTTAGCAAGTTTACCTTTGATTCTTTCACCTGCTCAGTACCTTCATGGGCCGTCTGGAGACAGTTCCAAATCTCATTTGTTGATTCACAAGCGGAGATACGATTATATTCTTCAGCACTCATCCCACACACTAGTAACTTCTTGGCTTTGTAGCTTTTCTCGATCTTCTTACGGCCAGCTTCATTATATTGTTGATAGGTCTTTGGAATTACTCTAGTGATTTCACATTCCTTAACCTTTGTCGTAGGTATAAAAGGACCATCTAGCACAATGTCCCACAGCTCATTATCTTCAGCCATCAAAAGTTGTGCATCCTCGTCTTCCACCAACTATAGAATTGGCCATTGAAACGAGGTGGTCTTGTAGACGATTGTCCTTCTTCCAAGTTAAGTGGAGCAGCCATTCTACACAGGAACTTCTCTTGGTGTTAACCAAATAGAGACAGTCTGCTCTGATACCAATTGTTAAGATATAGGCGTCCACTAAGAGTCAATGGACCAGGTCCCTTGACACGATAAGAACAGTAATGCAAGCAACAACATCAGTAAGTAAAGCAATACAAGCAAAACAACGCAAACACTTTACGTGGAAACCTCCTTGCTCAAGGGCACTGAAAACCACGATCTGTCCTCACAGGCTTTTCAAACCAAATTCCATTTCTTCCGAATAGAGCAATGATTCAGATTACAACAGCTTGCAACCTAGGAATTTACCTCTAAATCCCTTCCCCCTAAATGTAGCAACCCCACTACAAATAGAGCAACTAAGCAATATCATTATTGCCCACTAAGCTACCCTACACTGAGTAACTTAGAATTCACTAAGCAACACACAGTTTCCCACTAACCCACCTAACACTAGATGACTTAGGATTTCACTAAACAACAAACAACAGTGCCCACTAAACCAGTTAGCCTCAACTGATTTAGACTTTGAACTAAACAAACAAAAGATCTAATTTCTTTATAGCTCAAGATTAGATTTACAACATAAGCACGAAAGTAAAAACCTAAGACAACTAAGACGCAAGCAGCTCTATCTGGTCCTTGTTGCTCTTCAGGTGAATACTCTTGAAATGAGTGGTTTTTGCTTTTGTTCTTGAGATATTTTCAGGATGCAAAAATTAAGGTTGTGTCTATTGAAGGATGTCCTTATTGAGAATAGACACAACCTTCAAGGCCATGCCATTGGCTGAGGTTTCTACCACAGTTGGAGACCGTGCACCAACCTCACCAAACTTGTGTACTTTTTCCAGCTGTCAATTGTACGAATAATGATGCAAAGGATCAGGTCCCCTTACAAGGTCCCTCTGTTTTTCGAATCATCAGAACTGCAAATAACAATCTTGGTCTTGGTCGGTGATGGTAATGGCACATTCTCCTGATCAGCTGGTTCAACATATTCTACTATAGTTCTCTTATCAAGTGCCCAATAAAATTATGTTTCGGCCATCTCGTATATAAGTGGTAATTCTCCTGAAACATTATTTATATATATTTAAAAAAATTGATTGTGTAGATAAGAGCACAGATAAAAAAAAATTGCATCTTCTTCTTGCAAAATAAGATCTAGAACTTTATTTTTTTCTCACCGCTTTCTCATTATCTAGTTTTGTCCATAACTTGAATTTCAGTGTATTTTGTGTTATTTGGTTGATTTTACTTTGTTGTTGGATGATGTTTTGATACCCATAGATATATTTATGTTTGAACAACAAACACCAGATCATAACATTTAGCATACAAATCAACCAAAGATATTATTGTGTCCATTACACAACATCTCTACAAGAAATTACATTGCATGCATTGTTAAATCCTCATATTGTGAATAAAACTATTCAAAGAGAAGTCATTGCTACCGGTTGAAACGTTTATTACATCTTATCTATTAATATTGTTGTTAAATACAAAAGGAAGGCATAAATAGAATTGAATAGGTGAAAATCAAAAGCCCATTTAACACCGAATTTCAGAGTGCAATTAGTATTTTAATTTAATTTTCTAGACTAATTCCATCACCAAAGCACCCATCTACCCTAAAAGAATATTTTCTTACAGAATCAAAATCACAAACTACTATTGTATATCCTAAACTTGCAATTTCATCCATATCAAAATATAAATTATGCAGTCAATATGCATGTATAAAATCTAAAAGTAACGAAAATTCACCAATTTTTCATTACCAAAACACCGGTGAAACAAACAAATAAGAGATGGAGAAAGAACTCACCAGAAATAAGTAAATCAAACCCCAAAAACAGTAACACAATGGAAGAAAGAATAGCGCAGGGTAGAAAACTACCAAAAAATGAAGCAAAACTGTAGTAAAAGGCAGTGCATTGTGCATACCTCATATGCCATTTTTTTATTACCAAAACACCGATAAAAATGACATATTTTACTGAGAAGTGGAAACACACATGTTTGAAAATGCAAAGCACACGTCATTTGAAAAGTAATTGGCTAACTTGGTAAAATGACCCTATATTGGTACAACTTACGTTATTTTAGCCTTTAGATATAACAATGTACTTCAGCGTTCGTACTCCTCTGGTTCGTTGTTGTGCACGTGTTTTCTTCTTAACAATAACTTCATGTAGGTACAAATGTATTTTACAGGGTCGTGATCAATCATTAAAGAATAAAATACTGATTTTGAAAGTTTTTGACTGTCTCAAGTTGTTGGATTTACAGTGTGTCGTCTTATTTTCAGTTGTTTTGATTAAAGAAAGTGTTATACCTGAAGATGTACTTGACTCTCTAATTCTTACAAAGTCTAATAAAGAAACTTTGGTATGGTAATTTATCTCTTGATTCATATCATTAGTATGGTTATTACAATCAGTTAAAAAGTAGGTTTTCATATTATCTTACTTTTATGATTTGGTTTAATAAACCTTACATTTTCCTCTTCATCTGAATATTATGTGATGTTGATCTTGACTCCGAAGTCTGAAACAATATTAAATCTATCTTAGAAACTAATGTGACTAATAACATGTAAACTTGAGGACTGGGTTAGAGCATGATTTCGTGACAATTAAAGGTAGTTGGTTGTACTATATATTGAACTTGTTTATTGGTTAGAATGTTTCTTAGTTTGTATTTGTCCAGTTATGAACCAGAAATACAGCTCATTTAAGCTTTTTAACTTAAAATACTTTAAAGTAAATTCTCACTTTTTTTAACTCTGATGAAACAGGACACTACATTTACCAGGCTGCAATAATTGTATGAAAATACTATCTTGAGGTCTTCATAGATCAGCAATCGAAGAAGAGAAAGATTGGTGGACTTACCATGATTGAAGTGTTGGGTTTTAAAAGGTGTGAACGGAAAATGAAGAGTTGCGACTTTTATGAAGAGTTGTACTTTTATGAAAAGTTGCGACTTTTATGAAGAGTTGTGACTTTTATGAAAAGTTGCGATTTTTATGAAAAGTTGTGACTTTTATAAAAAGTTGTGACTTTTATGAAAGGTTGTCACCTTTCCGAAAGATTGTGACTTTTCCAAAGGTTTGTGACATTTCCGGTAAGGCACAATAAGAATCTTTTCACACTACCCTTTGTTTTCTATAAATTGAGGGATTTCCTCTCATTTTAGTTGAACGGATTTTTCTGGACTTCTTCTACTACTACTAAATTTAGTATTCTAAGTGTACTTTACTACCGTTGAGTGGTTCGCTGACACCATAGTTTTAGGTACCGATACATCGGTGAGTAAGATTGTTCTATCCTGGGAGGATATATTCCATTAACCTCGGGTACTTGAGGGAAATAATTTCCTTTAGGGGACACTGTGCATTCAGTGGGCTTGATTTTCTTCTTTAAGAAAAATATTTCATATATTGTTTCTAATCTGTTTCTAATTCTATTTTCTCTACTAGTTTTAATTTTCTAGTTTTGAAAATGCTCTTTAGACGGACAACATGAAGATGTTTATTTGTGTCTTTAGATTGATTGACATATATGTAGACTTTTAAGCATTTATACAGGCATATATGTATTTTATATAGTCACTTGCAAGATAAGAATTTTTAACAAGGGTGAAATAACGCTAGACTTAGGACATTTCTTAGTTTCACAAAAAACAAATAAGAGATTGAGAACATTGTTACTTGGTTCCTAAGTTACTGAATTTTAGGATATGTTTTATTTCTTGCAAGATGTATTGCATTCATAATTTGCTTAAGAATTTCATATAATAACGTCAATATTATAAAGGACCTCTTACAAAGGCAATATTATGTTTACCGTTGCATCAAGTGGCATATAAGAGTAGTTAAGAAAATGAAATCTAGAATGTTGCAGTTATTCTATCATAATGGCTAAGATTAAGAGCTCTTTTGCCATAGTTGTTATGATAGGCAGCAGTGTTTGATCAAAACAAAAAAGTGCATAGATCAACTTTTTCTTTGAAGACCTAAAGGCGTAAATGTATAATCCTCAAGTGTATTTTCTTTAGAGAAATAAAGTGCTTGCTAAAATTAGAAGTTAAATGAGGAAAGATGAAAAGTGAAGCATCAATTTCAATTTCCAGTCAATTAGCAGTTGCTTTTGAAAATTTGGTTTATACATTTTCTTCTTTAGGCTTGAGTTTAAGCAAGGTAAATATTTTGATTTTATTTGTGTGTAATAAAATTGGCTTTCATTTTCCTTACTTTTCAATTTATATTTTTCCTAATTAGTTACCTCCACTGAGATATTTTTTCTCTTTGTTTGATTATGCTTTCTTTATTTTCTCTTTCTGATGAAACTTTGGGTTACTTTTGAAAGTTGATCAGGTTGATGATGAATATCTTATTACTTGAATTTGTTGCTTTTTTATTTGTTTTATCAGTGAATCATCTTTTGAGGTTTGATGTGTATGTACTTGGCCTTTTCTTTTACAGGATTTAACATGCATGTTATTATTGCTGACTCGGAGTGCACTTGAAGACCTAGAGGAAATATTTGAAAGAAGCCAAAACATATAGAAGAAGGGTTTAATGTTTTAAAAAGTGAACGTGACTATTAAGTGCAGAGATTCTCTATAGAAGGTCTGTCATTGATGTAAGTCATCAAGCACATATGTTCTCAAGCATTTTCAACAGGTAGGTGAATATCTTTTTAAAAGTCATTCATCTAATAGTTACAATCCGTTCAAAGGTTGAATTGCTAATTATGAAAGTCGGAGTCTCATATTCTCTTTGTGAATAAAGAGTTATCTGAAAGATGATAACAGTTGAAGAAAATATTGACAGTAGCATATGTTATCATCTGTTTTGAGTCATAAGTGTTAGATATTTGCAGGTTAATATTTCACTAGAGAAAGCTCAACTATTTCATTCTCAGATGTTCATCATCAGATGTATTGCAGATATATTTATTTTGTATATGTTGCTATGATTCAATGACACTTATAATGTAATTAGTTATATTTTCCTTTTAGTTTTCAGAAATCTTGTGAACATTTGGCGCTCTTCCTTTAATTGATTTTGTAAATACGTGTACTCATTGTTGTTTTATCTCAATTTCTTAGGTGTAAGATTGTATCAAGAATAATTCAATGAGAATACAAAAAGACTTTGTGCGCGAAATTCTCAAAGGGTAGTACTATATGGAAATTGGTAGCTGATAGTCATTTTTGTCGAATAGTGTGCCTACATTATATTATAGTATCTCTAGACTTGAGGATTGCAATTTTTCCCTATGGAAAAACCTTTTTGCTTCTGCAGGATTTTCACCTGTTGCATTTAGTAATATGATTGAAATCTAGGCTGAATGTGTTGTTAGTTTCACGTCCAGAAGAGACAGACGTCACTTGTGCTATGCTGGAAGCAGTAGGAGCTCTTCTGAGCTGTGGCTTGGAGGTTTTGAGGAGCTTTTCTTCTGAAGCCATAAGAGATTTTATTTTAAAAGCAACTACTACTAGAGGTTTTGACTCTTCAATTTGATGTCTGTTGAAAAATCAGAATTACATTGCTATCTGTGTCCCTGAACAATTTTACATTTATGTCTCATTCTCCTTATGTAGTCTTGACTGTGTAGGCATGTGTTCCGCATTAAACAAATCCTAACTATCGTTGTTGTTATATAATCAGTTTGCTATATCTTTCTACATTTTCATGTGTATCAATTGCTATCTTTTCTATGTTTTGATACAATTGCTAAATTCTAACAAGTATTAAGATGATTATAGATAAGTATTGTCTGATCCTTGCTTGATGAAAATTGTATGTAGTTGTATAGCAATGACCTGTTTTTCGGAGGAGTGTTGTGCTTTAACTTTGAATTTAGTAGGCCTAATTTAGGAGACGAATTCTCTTTATTTTTGTTGTATTATATATTGAAACACTTTTTACTTTTGTCATAGATTTAATATACAGTGCTTAATTATTCGTGCTTCGAGATAAACCTCTCTAAAGGTTGCACCAAAAAGAACAAATATAACAAAGCACGTAATAATCCTTTTTGAAGTTCAAATTTGCATTTATTTTAGTGGGCAGATCCAACCATGGATTTCATGAAGGTCTTCAATCAAACAGTCCACGAAATGTAAGCCTTTTCTTTTGCCAAGTTATTATCTTTTGCTTAAAGCTGTAAATTAGTAGTATCTTCTTTTAACTTTGTTTAATCAAAGATTAGCTTTAAGTTAATTGTTTTATCTTTTATGTGTTAATTTTTACTTCAGAGCGAGAGGTGAATTTGAAAGTATAGAATGTCTTCGAGATTGAGCAGAAGGTAATCTAAAGTCGTTTTGCTCGATTATTGCTATATTTCAATTAGATTATTGTTGTTGTTTAACGGAAATCACTTAATGAATATGAATAGTATTAGGTGCTTCGAAATGTTGATGAGTATGCATAGAATATTTTTGGTTTATTTCTTGTATGGTGCCTCCAGTCTATTTTAATGCTAATAATGATTGATGGTGGAAATTCTACACAGAATTTCAAAGTACATGAACTTTTGATGTTTCTTCTTACTGGGAAAGAGCGAGGATTCGGGGTTTATTTTATTTCTAATAGGTAGACTTCAGCTAAGCTCAGAAATTATAAACTCTTATATAAAAAGTGTTCATCCAAGTATATACTCAAAACCTCCCGCCCTCCTTTTGTTGGCATAAGTTTATGAGAGGAATGAAATATAGGCATTGATTGTAAAGCATTATATGTATATGCTTTTTGCTCTTTCTTCGTATTTATTTTTGGTAGATTATGTATAATGTATATGGACATGGTAATTTGTTCAAACATTGAAATTTAGATTAGATGCACACACTGTAACAACACAGAGTCTGTGTTGTGAAATCAGTTGATACATCTGTTAATTTGGATAATAAAGAGGATGCGGCGAGTGATGATTTATGCATTAGCAAACCGCGTCGGAGTACTAGAATTGTAATTCCACCAAAAAGGTTGGACAGTTACCTTTGGGCTGGAAGAAAGTCACGTGAGCAGGGCAAGAGTTAGTTATGGAATTAGTATAAAAAGTAGGAGAACGTGGGTAGGAAAGGATAAGGAAGTTATTGTGATTCTGAATAATCCCATCTCCTTCTTCTGTCTTCTCAACCCCTTCTAGACTTCTAGTTTTAGATTTCAAGTTTATTTCCCTAAGTTGTTGTTTCCTGCAATTTCCTTTGTTGTGAATTATCATTAATCAGCAAAACATATCTATATAAATAATATATATATATATATATCAGTATTTGTATTGTGAAATCGGGTTTGCTTCATTGGTGCTTTCATCCAGAGTTCTCTAATGGAAGAGGACCCAAAACTCAAGTCCCTCGCAGACTCCATACAGGGGATGAAAGAGTCATTCTCGAGTGAAATCTCTGAGATGCGATCTATGTTGAAAGAAGTGGTAGGTCACGTCATGGCACTAGGTTCCCAGAATGGTACTTCTGTAGCGGCAACACCTCGACCACGTCAAACTACTGAAGTTTATGGCAGTCAGGTATCAACACCTCCTATTTTACGCCACAAACCGGCTTCGGTTGAATTAGGGTGATTCCATGGAGTGAATCCTGAATCATGGGTTTTCCAAGCAGAGCGTTACTTTGAATTTTATGGAATCACTGAGGATCATAAGTTAACACTAGCCTCGTTCTACTTGGAAGGCGATGCCTTGGAATGGTACCGATGGCTTTTTCGCAACAAACAATTAGTTAATTGGGAGCATTTTGCTGAGAAACTGTTGGTCAGATTTCGAAAACGAGATCTGGAGGCACCAGAAGGTCGACTTGCTAAACTTCGGCAGACCACTACAGTTGCTGAATACCAGAGTCGCTTCGAAGCAGTGTCTAATGAGACGATGCATTTTCCAGATCAGGTATTAACCCATTTTTTTACTTCTGGACTGAGGCCTGACATTAAAACTGCTGTTTTGATTCGTGAACCCACGAAATTAAACGAAGCTATACGTTTAGCCCATTTATACGAGCAAAAGATTCAACTTGAGCGTGGTTCTTTTAAACCTGCTTTCAGTAAAACTCCACCACTTCTGCCAACTCCCACTCATCAGTATGCAGTCTCAAGGCAGTCAACTATGAACCAAATAGTTCCAATTACCCAAACTGCATCAAATCGTCCCCCCATGAAACGCCTTACTCCTGCAGAGTTACAAAGTCGTCGCGAACGTGGTCTCTGCTATTCTTGTGATGAAAAATACTCTCCAGGTCACAAGTGTAAGTCTCTTCCCCAACTTCTAGTGTTATCTGAAGACTCAGAGGCGGAAGTAACTTTATCAGATCAAGTTGTATCGGATGATGCCTTAGCCGAGGAATTACAATGCTTGGAGGTTCAAGAACACTCTGCTATTTCATATCATGCTCTATCTGGAGGAAATTGTTCCACTACTCTCCGGTTTACTGGTCATGTTAATGGGTCTCCAGTACAAGTGCTTGTGGACAACGCTAGTACTCATAATTTTATTCAAGCGAGGATGGTTAACTTTCTTCAGTTGAAAACTGAGCCAACACCAAGTTTTTCAGTGGTGGTAGGAAGTGGACAACGACTACGATGTGAGGGCGTGGCTAGAAAAATTCCAATAACCATACAAGGCAGCAATATAGTGGAAGATCTATATATTTTAGCCCTTCATGGTGCTGATATAGTACTCGGAGTTTCATGGCTCGCAACTTTGGGACCTGTCCTAACTGATTATGCAAAGAGGATATTTGAATTCACTCTAAATGGTGCCAAGGTCTCGTGGAAAGGGGATGCACCTACTGATGTGCAACCAGTGCAATTACATAGCTTGAGAAGAATGGCTGCTACTGATGCAATTTCCTCCTACTTCCATCTATAATTGGTATCTGATTTGGAATCTTCATGTACTACTCCGTCTGGGTTAGAAGTGATGCTCAAAACATATGAAGATGTATTTCAGAAACCTTTGGGTTTGCCTCCTCCACGAAGTCAGGATCACAAAATTCATTTAGTTCCAGGCGGAGGACCAGTTAATGTGAAGCCGTATCGATACCCTTATTTTCAAAAGCATGTTATGGAGCAATTAGTGGCCGAAATGCTTAAAGAAGGGATAATCAGAGCTAGTAATAGTCCATTTTCTTCACCCGTATTGCTGGTTCGAAAAAAAGATGGCACCTGGCGATTTTGTGTCGACTATCGGGCATTAAATGCAATCACAATTCGTGATAGATTTCCAATTCCTACCATTGACGAGCTTTTTGATGAATTGAATGGTGCACGTTATTTCTCCAAGTTGGATTTGTTGTCAGGTTATCATCAAATTAGGGTTCGTCCAGAGGATGTTCCTAAAACTGCATTCCGCACTCATGATGGACATTATGAATTTATCGTCATGCCATTTGGCCTTACTAATGCACCATCTACATTTCAGGCAACTATGAACGAGATATTCAGACCTTACTTGCGTCGATATGTCCTGGTTTTCTTTGATGATATTTTGATATATAGTCCTACTTGGACTGATCACTTGGAACATTTAGTCTCGGTTCTTCAATTATTGCGTCAACATCAATTGGTGGCTAAACAGTCTAAATGCTTATTTGGACAAGAATCGGTTGATTACCTGGGACATATTATCTCGTCTCAAGGCCTATCTGTTGACCCTGGAAAAGTGGAATCCATCCAGCGATGGGCAACACCTCGTACAGTGAAAGAAGTGCGCAGTTTTCTCGGCCTTGCAGGTTACTACCGACGGTTTATCCACCATTATGCTTCCATAGCAAGTTCACTCACTGATTTGCTAAAGAAAGAGACTTTCAGATGGACACCAGAAGCTCAAATAGCTTTTGAAACTTTAAAGGCTAAATTGGGTTCCACCCCTGTATTGGCCTTGCCAGATTTCAATCAGGAATTTCAAGTAGAGACTGATGCTTCAGGGAAAGGAATTGGTGCTATTCTGTCTCAAAAAGGTCACCCCATTGCATATTTTAGTCAGAAATTGAGTACAAGGATGCAACAGGCTTCAACATATCATCGTGAGATGTTTGCTATTACACAAGCTGTGGGTAAATGGAGGCAATACCTTCTTGGCAGGAGATTTACGATACTAACAGATCAACAGTCCTTGAAGAACCTCACTAATCAAACCATCCAAACTCCTGAGCAACAAAAATGGCTTACTAAACTAGTAGGTTATGATTTTCGTATCATATACAGACCTGGGAAACAAAATTCAGCTGCTGATGCCCTCTCTCGCAATTCAGATGCATCTCTTATGGCCATTTCTGCCAGGACCTTTAATCTCGAACAAGAGTTGAAATCATTGAATCAATCTCATCCAGAATTATTGGCTATTCAGCAAGCTTTACAAACAGATGTCGAGAATCACGGGAATTTCCAATTCAATGATGGATTGTTATTTTTCAAAGGTAGGTTGGTGATTCCATCAGATGCACAACTCCGACATAAGTTACTGTTTGAGTTCCATGCCACAAACATTGGAGGGCATGCTGGTGTGGCACGGACATATCATAGACTGGCCTCAAATTTTTATTGGAACCAAATGCGCAAGGATGTGAAATCATTTGTTATGACCTGCCAGATATGTCAACAGATGAAAGACACTAACTTGCATCCAGCCGGGTTATTGCAGCCTCTCCCTATACCGGATCAAGTCTTTGAAGATATTGCAATGGATTTTATCACTTGCCTTCCAAGTTCCAAAGGGAAGACTACAATCCTTACAGTTGTAGATCGTTTGACCAAATATGGTCACTTCATTCCATTACCTTCCACTTTCTCTACTCAACTTGTAGCAGAAACATTCATAGTAGGTGTAATTCGCCTTCACGGCCCTTCTCGCACTATTGTCACTGATCGTGATCCACGATTCCTCCATTCTTTTTGGCAGGAAATTAATCGTTTGCAGGGTTCAACATTAGCTATGAGTACTGCATATCATCCACAAACTGACGGACAGTCTGAGGCCCTAAATAAATGTCTTGAACAATATCTCCGTTGCTATGTTGCTGATGATCCAAGCAAGTGGGTCACAATGCTACCTTGGGCTGAGTTCTGGTACAATACTTCGTACCAAACATCTGCGGGAATGACACCATTTCAAGCACTGTATGGGCGAGAACCTCCCACTGTAACTCGATATATATTGGGGAGCACTGCTAGTGAATTGGTGGCAGATTACTTAATTCATCGTGATGCAGTTCTGGAGTTGTTGAAAGCGAATTTGATCAAAGCTCAAACAAGGATGAAGAAGTTTGCAGATAAACATCGTACTGAACTAGTGTTTGCAGTGGGCGACTAGGTTTTTGTGAAGTTGAAACCATATCGACAACTTTCTGTGCGGCTGAAAAGGGGTCACAAGCTTGGAAGACGATACTTTGGTCCTTTCAAGGTCATCAAGCGCATTGGAGAGGTGGCATATAAATTGGAGTTGCCTGTAGAGGCCAAGATACATCCTGTATTTCACGTTTCAGTTCTTAAGTGTTGCTTGGGCGAGCCTATTCAACAAATAACACCATTGCAGCTCCAAGATTGCCCTGATCAGACCGAGATAGATGACTTCAACCTTGAGGACAAGGTCGATTTTCAGGAGGGGAGTAATGTTGTGAAATCAGTTGATACATCTGTTAATTTGGATAATAAAGAGGATGCGGCGAGTGATGATTTATGCATTAGCAAACCGCGTCGGAGTACTAGAATTGTAATTCCACCAAAAAGGTTGGACAGTTACCTTTGGGCTGGAAGAAAGTCACGTGAGCAGGGCAAGAGTTAGTTATGGAATTAGTATAAAAAGTAGGAGAACGTGGGTAGGAATTATAAGGAAGTTATTGTGATTCTGAATAATCCCATCTCCTTCTTCTGTCTTCTCAACCCCTTCTAGACTTCTAGTTTTAGATTTCAAGTTTATTTCCCTAAGTTGTTGTTTCCTGTAATTTCCTTTGTTGTGAATTATCGTTAATCAGCAAAACATATCTATATAAATAATATATATATATATATATCAGTATTTGTATTGTGAAATCGGGTTTGCTTCCGTTTGGCCACCGATCACATTTGGGGGAAAAAAGACAGAAAAACTTTGATTCGGCTACATATTTAACAGTATAAACTAGAAGAGTTGTGTATATATATATATAGAGAGAGAGAGAGTTAAAATTGAAGTTATTTTCTCCTCCAAACTTTTTTTAGGAGCTTTAGTGGTGATATTTGTAAATGAACTAAAGCTATGTTTTTGTTTTTGCTCCAAGTTATATGTGCTGAAATTGTAAGAGTTTCATATGAAACATTTGAATTTCCACCTATTTTGGAGATACTGATGATATCAAGAAGTTTGAGGAGGAAAAGGTATTGTCAAATTCAAAGGTTATCTCTTTTTCTATATTATAGGTGGGGGGATCATATTGAACCGAATATTTTTTGCTCAAACTTTTCACACATTTGTTACTCATTTTGACCTGATTCATGCTAGATATTGAATTCGCCTAAAAGCTCTAGCCCTATTTGGAGTATTATATTGCAATATTGAAAAAAGTTTTGGAACCGATAGGAGTGATCTGCCTAACTTTGTGGCTCAGCAGAGGAAACAAAAAGGAAAATGGATCAGTATAGTTGAGCTTCTGTATACCTACATGCTACTGGATCGTGCATTTATAATTTTATTTTATTTTTTAAATATTTATATCTTGATTTAAATGAATAAATCATTTTATAAAAAGTATATACAAATTATGTGTTAGAAGATTTATATAAATTCTTAATCAGTTACCTACACTATTTATAATAATTAACTGTAATTACATGTGTCTTTGTCTTCTTCTCTTCTTCTTTTTTTCAAAATACAATTTTGTAATACTTATGTTTAAAATAATATATTTTTTAATAATGACACATAGATGTTTTCACTTCTCCTATTATAAAGATACTAGCTATGAAATGCCCGTGGTATGCACGGGCCCAACATGTATCATTTTGAAAGAAGAACTACTGACTTTTCTCTTTTGTAGTTTGATTATCATAAACAAATATTGTTGCTATACAATAAAAGGGCATAAACTATAGTAATATTGTCAAACTATTTTTATAAATACAGAAAAGTTTCCGAAGTATAAATGCCACGATAAATACGTCAATAGAATTTCTCTTATGCTCAATTGACGATGCTCCCTGGTAGAATTTGAGATCAAGGAGAGGGAGATACACGAGCACTTGTAAGAGAGTGAGCTGCAAATCAAAAAGTTATATAAACTCTATTATAAAGTCATACTCAGCAGTCATAAGATGATATTCATTTTCTGAAATAGCTCATAGATTTCAGTGGTAGTTCAATTTAGTATTTGCTTAGCCCATACTACAAAGTGACGTCCTGATATTTCATTGCCAGATGAAAATCAGAATTGCTTCAATTTTTCATTTGTACTACAATAAAACACATGTACTTTAAGGCCTATGTGCAGATGTTTAATAATATTTTTAAACTTAAAGTTCAAGAAGCTTTTCAAAATAGATTACCTACATGTCCGAAGCGAGAGCTTCTGAATGACTTGTTTTCACATTAGCTTTTCTAGTTCTTTCTTCCAACTCTTTCCTCTCCGACTTGTAGTCAAAACTATGAATCTGTATCATTGTGCTACAAGATACAAGATATTTCTTTAGCTTAAGCCTTCTCTTATCAATAGTTATTATTCTTGCATCACAAATATATACTCAAGCACATAGTATATATTCAAAGTAAACATAAAAAGCTTAACGAAGGTAAAACACTCACCTTGAAGCCTCGTTCATCTACTTTCTTGTAATTGTAGGCATAATAGACAAGCTGACATTTTTTTACTGTCTCTACACTGCAACGACTCTTTGGTAGACAAAATCTTCCAATTAAGGGAACTTCAATTGGCCAAACAAAATTGTCCTGTTCTTCTTCACAGCTAAGTGCCTTCACAATCAAATAAAAATATTTTCAATCAAGATAATGTACACTCCTCAAGAACTCAAAATTTGCACTACCATGCATTATTTCACCATCACAATTCATAGTGAGCATTCACTGAACTGTCTTCCTTTTTCAATAAATTTGTCCAAAATTCACATACCCATAAACAAAAAAACTATACTGGCATTTTAGTAGTTGCGACAATCTTAGGCCATGAAATAGTGAAAGAAGAAAATTTTAATTAATATAGCCCTTCCTTTTTCAAACTGCTTTGAATTTTTTAGTTTTTTATTAAGTCGACGTTCTATCAGAAACAACCTCTCTACTACAATCCATAGCTTATATTTGGTATACAGTGCAAGAAAAAGGCTCTGATTGTCAAATGTATCACCAAAAGATGAGGACTTAAAATAACAAAAGGATCACATGTTTCAAACTATCAAATTATTTAGTACGCCAAATATTGATCAATGCCAGATCTCTTAATTTCTTTAGTTGGTATGATGATAAAATTCACATGAAATTGGTCCTTCATGCAAGCTGCTAGAGAAGACGACAAATAGAAGAAGAAGAGATCCAAAGAAGAATTAGAAAAGTCGTGTCGGAGAGTACCTATAGGTTCCAAATGATGTTTTAAGATAATCAAGTAAGAAAATTTATCTCTTGTGGTGGTCACCAGTAATGACATGTCCCATGCTCAAACAAACTTTAGATCAATCAAAATTTTATCTTCAATTTCAGAGGCATAGTTAATAAGAACTTATTACACAAAACAACAGAAAAAGAATGTGTCTACTACATACCAACTGCTTGCTTGGTACTATCATGTGATGTATTTACTTCAAGGAATAGCCTTGCTAGTTATTATCAGCCTCCTTTATTCGTGGTCTTCACGAAAACATCAAGACCTGTCAAATAACGTCATCAAGACAGGAAATTACTATGTTTGTGAGAATGTATATAGAAAAAAATGTCATGTTGAAATAAATAAAAGTGTAGATAATTTACCTAGTATTTGATCTATTCAAATAGAATAAAGTTATTTCAATCACCATATATCTACCCCCAGATCATAGTCTTAAGTATCTGTACTTGGATCTGTATCCCTATATCCTGAAATTAAGATCATGAAGAATCCGACCTCTAAATTCACATCGGTATCGAACACCCTCACCCAAATCCGAGCAACTTAGGTGGAAAGCAGAAGAGTACTGCCCTAATGTATCTTGCAGACTATAGGAAGAACTTTGCAATTCTTTTGAGTTTAAAAGTACAGAGTATACAACACAAAGATGAAAAACAATTGCTAGAAAAGCATTATCAAACTTTTTTGCAACTAAAACAGTCCTACAGGACTATATAAGACTAAAACCATTCACCTTGCCACATTTATTTGAAAATTCAAAAAACACAATCCTTAAAATTTATGCAAAGCTTACCAACAGACAACTAAGTTATTTCTATAGAAATTTCAATAAAATTTGTAGATGAAGGAATCAGATCCTAAAACACTAAAAAAGAAAATTGTCTTTTCGCTCACCTCCCTTTTTATGTCTTTGAAAGAAAATACTTAAAACAACTTCCGTAATAAGTTGCATATTTCACGATTTAATTCAGCTAATCTGTGATTACATGTGTTTGATATGATTGAAGTTATTTTGCGTCCACTTCCTATGAACACACTAAAGGTCATAACTGTCCAAATATTTTCGATATAGGACCTACTTTAAATATTGTGGCACATTCATTTGATGCTAGCAATTAAGATCAAGATTTGCATCAACGACAAAAAAACACCAAACACCACTACATATTAACAAAATCCTAAAGACAATGACATCAACTATGGTTTTACATAGTGAATAGATCAAATTCACCATAGAAACTCCTGGGACAAATAAAATAGACACCAAAACACAATTAAAAATTTCTGAAATGAAAACCCACAAATTCCAAGTTTTCATATCACATTTCAACTCTAACTCAGTTGTACTTCATACATAATGATCCCAATAAGAAGATTGTTATAAGCTAAATCAATAGATTGGGGAATCGATTCATACCTTATACCAGCAACCTCATATTCTTCCATCATTTGTGGCGCAGCCAGAATTTCAAAATATGAAACACCAAAATAGCGCAAAGTTCAATATCATTTCTATACATATAATATAACAAAAAAATAGTCTTTTTTTTATAAAAAAGAAAACATTTGGTTTGTAAGTTCGCCAATTTTGATAATTTCAAGTAAAAAAAATTGCAAAAAGTTCCAAGTACATATGCAATGTCTAGAGTGCGATAAAGACTTCTAAGGAACGAAGCAACCATCATAACATTTGAAATACTACAAGTTCAGATTAAGACTAAGTAAATCAAAAGCTAAAATATAAGATATTTCCAGGCTTGTCATGCCACTATTACAAAAACAATTTTTAACGGCTAGAAAGACCTTATATTTTCTTGATAAATATGTATTTATGGCAGCAGCTAGAAACACTACAACAAATTTCGTGATTATTTATTAAGGTTGGCTAAGCAAACTCTTGATAAACAATCATGAAATTCGTTGTGATTTTTGGTTGTCTAACAATTTCTTAGTCAACCGTGATAAATGTCAGAACACAGTTCTTTGAACAAGTGAAACATTTTCTTCTCTTTGTTAAGATAACAAGCTTCTGCAATGCCACTGCATTCTTTAGTAGAAACTTCAAAGATCGAAAATCTTACAAACCTCTGCTTTAGACCACGTCTTCAAACGTGTCATTAAGCAGCCGGCAATCTTAACATTCTTGAAATTAGAAAATAGTGTTTGGAATTCAACACGGCAAATTGATATTATCTACTTTGGCGAAATATCTTAGCTCAAGCTGGCAAGGGGTTTGTAGAACTCGAATTTGATGTGTGTGTTGAGTGACTCTGATCTAAAAGAGGCGAGGTTCGCAAAAGGCTAGTTACTCCATACATACTATACTTTGTTACATGCATTTATAGAGTTAGACATTTGCGTCTCAATTCTGAAAGCATCACCCCGTCAAGTTTTTGGATAACTTAGAATGGAGATGTTCAAGTTATGAACTATATCTATATGTATAGTTGACTGAGCAAAAAAAAAATCTTAATCTTTTGTAGGAAACTTTCATGACCTCCACACATCAACAAGTATAAGTGTATATTATTTAGTATTAAATAAGTTGCTTGTAAAATTTTAAAATAAGATCCAAAATTATGTATTTAGAGTTCTTTACACACCCATGGGTATAAAAATTATTATATGCAACCATAAGAAACGTAAAAAAGACAGAGGAGTTAGGATGAGAAAATTGTACCAATATCTTAATACATGAATCACCGATCGATGTTCAATTAAGGAAAACTAATATGACAGTATATTTATGCTATTATTAGGTTCTTAAAAGAACAGTAAGATTTATTATATTTGGAAACTATGAAAAGAATTGAAAGATTCGTTGAGTTGATTGACCTTACCTTTTGCCTCTTAGAATTTTTTTCTTCAAATCTTCAACTCAATTCTGTGATAGTCTTGTGCTGAATTTTGAAGTTGAGAGTAGAAATGAATGCTAGAGAAATTGGGATTTGGGAGTGGTGGAAGGCCAAAGGAGAGACAAGAATAATCCAGAAGCAGAAAGAACATAATCAAAAGACAAAACTATCCTCACTTTTGATTTAAATATCAAAATTATAAATATGTCCAACTTTTGTTGCACAATGTACAATAAAATTAAGATGTAGCCGTCCTTACCTTTCATGCTTCTATATCTACCTTTCATGCTTCTATATAGTAGAAATATAAGATAGTGAAAAAGCTAAAATAGTGGATCAATTATTATTAAAAGGAATTTATGTTTTTTTTTTAAAAGTTTTTCTTAGGAATAAGTAAAATTTAAATATAATCTTTTAGATTCTAATTTATATGTTTTTAAAATTTAAAATAATTTAAAAATATTTTTAGAAAGATAGTTATAAGTATAAAAGCAATAATTTCATATTCACAAATATTACTAAATGAATAGGATTTATTTCAAGATCCTTAAAGTTATGAAATTTAAAACACAAATTAATTCAATAAAAAAATAAATATATTAAACTTGATTGTCACTCCCATAAATTAAAACTGATAAATTTTATTTTATCTTTAAAGAAGAATCATCTTTTTGCAATTCAAATTAAAATAAATTTAATCCTTCAACTTTAGTTCGAACAAAGACATCTATATTTTTTCTTTTGGAAGAACACAATTTATTCAATGCAATTGAAATATTTTATAGTGTATATTTTATATATCTATCAAACAACATAAAATATATATAATTGATCAACTATATTTAAGTACTGGAAATATGACCTATTAATTGTATTATAATTAGCTACATGTCATAACATTTATAGATAATAAAAGATCACTTGTAAATTAGTGATTATAAGGACATATCTTGAAAAATCATCTAATTTGATATTATAATTATTTTAAATTGATAAGACATTTCTAATTTTTTTTCTTTTTACAATAGATTTAAATTTTTTGTTCGTACTGTAATATTTTCTCACACACAAGGATATTACTAAGAAAATATTAAAATATGGGCTAACATGCATAAACCATAACAATAAATGATAATACACATTTATAGATACTATCATATTAATTAATGATGATTCCATAACAATTAAGATTTTCAATTGCACATATTTACCATTTAATACAATACAAGCCTAGGGGCCGGAGATACCTGGTTCAACGAGTATTTAATTTGTTAGAATATTATGTATATATATACTAATACAAATAGGATAAAAATAATTTATATTGTCTGAATTACCTTAATGTAATAAAACCTTCTAGAATAATATTTGGCAGAATGCTTAGATTTAGGGAATATCTTACTCTCTCAACTTGTCCCACGCTTAACCAGACACTAATTAACGTCATTCTATTTTTGCACTAGAGACTATATCTGATCACGTACTTCTTGATATATATGTACAAAGACGGAATGGTTTGGAAGGTCCCGATATTTGTTATGATTTCTCATTCTGATTCTTGTACTTTATGAGGATTTCATTTCGAGATATATATATATATATATATATATATATATATATATATATATATATATATATATATATATATATATATGTTCAACATGTTTATTTTAACCTCATGAATTAGGCAAAATGGCAAAAATATAAGGGTTGTTGTGCAATAATAAGTACTCTTATACATGTAGTACATTTGTTAAGAAATGTTTTACTTCTAATGTGAGATTTTTCTACGCGAATTCAAATTTAATTAGATCCCAATATAATAACGTCGGGTGAGAAAAAAACATTAATATTTTCAATATTTTGCATGATTAATTGTCTTGCTCTAGATGTATGAAGTTTGGATTGAAAGCACAATCCCACGAACCTAATAGTTGGATCCATGAGGAGACAGAAGAAAGTCATTCATTTCGGTCATTGAGCCCGGATTGAGGATTGATTGATCTAAACCAAAGACTTGATTATATATAGGAGAAAGGCGTTTTCATACCCTGATACCGCTTTGTGGAAACCTAGAATAGAAGAAAGTCTCTTTAGGATGACTATGTTCTAGCTAGACTGAGTCACAACTACTTTTTATAGAAGACTCATGCACACTTCCCTATACTTCTCCTAAGTGACATCAAAATACTCTTTCAGCCGATTCGAAAGCAGCAATAGGTGAGATTGAATCAGACAGAAGTTCACCCCTCACCTTGGGGAATTGGGGAGTTGAGACGTCCTTGCTCTTAATTAGGCCCGTTGTAAGGCCAATAAGATCAGGAAGAAGGGGATTGGGTTCTTCCTTTTATCCGGACGAACTCTAATAGTGATTTTGACTCTATTATGATATCTTCTTTTGTCGCAATAGAAATCGAGAATGGAGGTGACTTCGCTACACTTGTTTATAGTTGGAAATTCCAACTCGAAGACCCTAGTACTACTGACTTTGCACTAGATTAAATTGAAGCATGAGTCGAGATTTAAAATATCTGGACTTTCATCACCTTAAGGCAATCTATCCAAATAGCCTACCCTATAATAGATTCAGCTAAAGCTGCCCTTGGAAGATTTCTTTCTCAATCATGAATCCGAGCTTACTACTTGAATCACGAAACGCACTTCCTTGTGGCAAGAGTCGACCTCTAGGGTATATATCAAGGAAGGTTAGAAAATATAGGTTACAGAGTTCATCAGTCCAAGTCTCAGAAGAGAGACTCCTGCGCGCAATAATATCATATTGGAAACAACCTAAACAACAAATTAAATTTTGAACAAGAGAAGGAATAGTATGGAAAAAATACACCCTTCCGTACTAATAATATTACACAAGCATACTTAAATATCGACTCCATTAACTAATAAAGACCTTACACTTTCCTTTATTTTCTCTTCCTTATTATTTCAGTCTTATATAAATAAAAATTGATGTACCACTACAAAAAAGGGTCAATTCATGGGAGTTAAATTACAAATAGCGGGGGTTTAGAACCCCACAATTTTTTGTTACAGGGGTTTCAAAAACTTTCACAGTTAGGATTGTCACTATTAAGTTGTGGGAGTTTTTAAGCAACCTCCGATCAATTGGCGGCAAACAAATAGCAGGGATTTTAACCTCCATAATATTTTTTCAGCAAATAAATTTATTTCATTTTCTGGGGGTGGTAACCTCCACAAATAAATTTTAGTGCTACATTTTGCTAGGCTATAACCTCTGCAATGCTTTTAATGAAATTTTAATATCCAATTTCGCAGAGGTTGTATTTTATATAAAATTAAGCTATAACTAATCTTCGTAATAATTTTGTAGTATTAAACTAATACATTCATAACTGAAGTAATACAACATTTATTGAAATAGAAAATACAATGATTTAACTAAATCATGAAGTTAACATAAATTAATGTCAAAGGTCATCAAAATTTACAATACATTTTCTTTAAAGCAAATCTGATACGTTGTACTCTCTATATATACAAAATATGCTGTACTCTCTAAAAAATTTGATATGTAGATCTGACTTTCAGAAGAACACTTCAGCTCCTTCCAGAATTAAGTTTCCAATAGTTGAATAGTTAGATATCTTAATTCCTTTTTGAATACTTCGGTCTAAACATTTTGTTGTGAGGATCTTTGAACAAACCTGCACGAGTCCAATGTTATAACTTGTAAGTTGAGATTTTAATACACAAGACTTTAACTTAAAATCACTGAAAAGTATTAGTCCTATTAGTATCGAATCTTTAACTTTAATTGTATAATAATCAACAGAATAACTATTACTGATTTACAGAACATAAAGTAATAGTTAGAAGGGTTTAAATTTGTCAAGTTTTCTCATATGACCATACTATGGAATATGTCAAGAACAACAGCTCGTAGTCACTGTTATTTATGATCAATCGACTATTTTTTGGAGATAAACAAATACTCCCTACATTTCATTCTATCCCTTTTGGTTTGTTGCTGATAAAATAAACACTTCTCTACATTAAAAATTCTACATTTAAACATTTATTTTTTACTTTTACTTTTGATGGCCTGATCAAATAAGAATGATATAGCATGATCTATAAATATTTATCTTATATGCAAAAAAGTTTGACTTTCTTTCTTAAATTCAATTTCCAGTCCCAAGTCATACAAGATGAAATGAAGGGACTTAAAAACTGCATACACCAATAATGAGGTTAAAAGATTCTAACATAAGTGATGTTCTATTCCCAATAGAAAGTTCAGCACCAGAAATCACCGAGAAAGTTGCATCCCCAAACAATGAATATGATTTTTCAGAAACTAACACAAAATGTTCCACAGTAAATGCATACCTGAAACTAACAAAGAATAAGTTACAAAACTTGTTCAAAGAAGATAACTGACCTGACGACTCTTTATAGAAAGGTTCTATTAGCTGGCTACAATCATACGTGAGATGAGTATGAAAGAAACTTTCACTTCACTATAGTGATGATTACCTGCAAATATCAATATGCGTGCTTCTCGAAAAATAAGTGAGATACCTCAATCATGTTTGGGGCTAAAGTTAAGACACAAACTATATATGTACAATTTAGAAGCTTCCACTAAAATTGTAATGACGGCTCCATGAGATACCAATATACATATCTATATAACAATTAACAACAATAACATAACCCGGGGTGATCCCACAAATGGGATCTGAGGAGGGGAGTGTACACAACCAGACTTAACCTTACCCCTACATTGTGAAGGTAGAGAGGTTGTTTACAGTAAATCCTTTACTCAAATAAAGAATATATATATATATATATATAAATACCATCAATGTCACAAGGACTACACAGCTCCACTGTGCAACATGATATAAAAAGCTGAAGAAAGAAATACCATCACTGGATGATAATAAAACAATAATGTTTTTTCTGAAACTTTTAAAATTTAGTTGTTCGACAACCAAGGCCCATTTAGAGGAAACATTCCCTTCTATCCCTTGGCCAGCACGAGCAACCCGTTCTTGCTCTAGGAGCAACTCGAATAGCCACTAACAACCAACAAGTTCAGGATTGGGACCCATGCCTAACCTGCATAGCAAGTTTTCAGAAGTTATGGAGCCATTTTACCTAGGTTAATTTCCTCGACTGGACGTGAATGACACTCAGACTGCACGCTTAGTGGGTTCGAACGAGTAAACAATATACAGAACTAAGATGAACAAATATTTCTTGTTAGAGTACAAAGAATATCTCTAGCTATTAATAATATGGTGTTTAGACTCAACATACCTTTCTGCCTCCCATAAAAATGATCTTAGCCTCTCTGGTTTACCCTCAATATCAGAAACCGCAAAACCTTCTCTGTCCCCATCTTCAGGGTAAATTCTATTAATGAATCTGGATCCCATAGTTATCTCGGTGTTGTTGGCTCATCAGGAACTAACACAAAACTATTCCGGCTAGCTCCTTTTATCACAACTTCACTAGCATTGCCCCCTTGCATAAACTGTGTTTTAACTAAGGGTAAAGGGGCAAATATGCCCCTAAACTATTTGAAAAAGTCTAGATATATCCTTCGTTTAAAGTTTGGCTTACTCATGCCCTCGCCGTCCAACTTTTGGTTTAAATATGCCCTTATGGGCGTTAGTTGGCCTGCTGGATATATCCAACTTATTTTTCATTTCTTTAAATGTCACATGGAATTGTCACGTCATTTTGACTTTACCACATGACATTTATATGAAAATGGAAAGGAATTAATTATACCCCTAAAAAATTCGAACCCATAAACACCTAATCCGATCCATAAATCAACCCCCCTTTTAAATAAACTACCTGATCCGTTTTCAACTTTTTATTTTTTTCGATAAATCCCAAAAATTAGTAATTAATTAATAAAAAATAGGAAAAAAAATATAAAATTAATGCTAAAAATTCACAAATAAATATTGTAACCTTAAATTCAACAATTTCAACAATTTTTTAAAATTTTTATTTTTTTCGGTAAATCCCGAAAATGAGTAATTGATTAATAAAACATATGAAAAAAATATAAAATTAATTCCAAAAAATCACAAATTAGTAACCTTAAATTCAAAATTTTCAACAATTTTTTTTAATTTCTAATAAATTACTCATTTTCGAAATTTGCCGAAAAAAATAAAAATTAAAAAAAAATTATTGAAATTTTTGAATTTAGGGTTACTATATTGTTTGTGATTTTTTGGGGTTAATTTTATATTTTTTTCATACTTTTTATATTTTTTATTAATCAATTACTCATTTTCGGGATTTATCGGAAAAAAAAATTAAAAATTAAAAAAATTATTGAAATTGTTGAATTTAAGGTTACAATATTTATTTGTGAATTTTTAGCGTTAATTTTATATTTTTTTCATATTTTTTCTATTTTTTATTAATCAATTACTAATTTTCAAGATTTATCGAAAAAAATAAAAATTTAAACAAAATTGTTGAAAACGGGTCGGATAGTTTATTTAAAAAGGGGGTTGATTTATGGGTCGTATTAGGTGTTTATGGGCTCGAATTTTTTAGGGGCATAATTGATCATTTTCAATTTTCATATAAATGTCTTGTTGTAAAATCAAAATGACATGGCAATTCCATGTGGCATTTAAAGAAATGAAAAATGAGCTAGATATGTCCAGCAGGCCAACTAACGCCCATAAGGGCATATTTAGATCAAAAGTTGGACGCCAAGGGCATGAGTGAGCCAAACTTTAAACAAAGGATATATCTAGACCTTTTCAAATAGTTTAGGGGCATATTTGACCCTTTACCCTTTAACTAATGATGTTTGAGAAGATAATTGGTTCCTACTGAACAAGTCCTAAATGGTTCCTCAACCATCTCAAATTGTATGACTTTAAAACGCAGCCATCAAGTAAAACATGACCAACAACAGGGTCATAAAACCTCTCCAAAAAAAAGTGGAGAAAATCGGCAAATCAAAGGTCACCTACATTATTATTTCACTTCATGATAATACTAACTAATATGCCACGAATCTTCTACACTTATTCATATTCTATATAAATTTATACTTGGTCAAACGGAAAAAGAAAAAGAAAAAAAAATTAAGAGAGAAAAAATAATATAAATAAAAGCTGATAAAAAATGACCATAAGTGGTAGATTGTTACGTACCTCGCAGCAAATGGGGTTAGGTAACCCTGCTGCAACTCCAGACAGTTTATTTCAAGGAGCAAATGAGGGGGCAAGAAGGATTGTAGTTGTAGTTAGTTTGATTGATCATATTCTATTCTATATAACTATATACTTTGTAGTGATTTTAGTTGGTTTGATTGATTATTTCATATCCAAAGCATAGTTAGTGTAAGCTTTGTACTAAATTTATGGATTGGTAAGTCCATTACCAATAGTGAATCCCTGATCAAAATAAGCATGTAAAAACATAAAGTCCAATCAAAACACGTTGAAAAATACCGAACGACTTGTTATAGAAAAAAAAAGTACCTTGAGGTTTATGTGAATTCCTTCTTTGTTTTTGTTTCCTTGATGAATACGAGAAGCAAATGCATGAAATATAATGCCCAACATATGATTCTCCAGTAATGTAGTAATCATTCTTTACATACTCTGCAAATTGCCAAGGCATTATGTTATAATGAGATTCTCACAAATAGAAATTATAACCATTTCTCAAAATGAACAAGAATGAGACAAGCAAATTGTTGAATCTGAGTTTAGTAGTCTAACGTACATTAGATATGTGTTAAATGCAAAATCAAATTCTAAAACCACTTACCTAATATTGAGTGTCAAAATATCTAGTGGCAAATATTCTTACAAGAATTGAGAAGCCATATATCCCCATGGCAAGAAGTTACAAAACTTATAATGTTAGAAAATATTGTTAAGCTCGGGGGATTTTTATCAGTAACAATTTCATGTCCTATGACGACAAGCATTTCAATAAGTTTCAGTCCTATTATGTACAAACATTTCAACAAGTCCTTACTTTATTAACACGAACTCTACCTACAGAAGAGTGATATATCCAAATTAATGATAATACCACCTTCCTATCCAACCAACATATTTTGTTTTGCCTAATTCTATACTTTTTTTTTCTGCTTGAATAAAGCTCCAATTTAATCTATCAAATAGCAATGATAAAAACCGAGTAAAATCATCCCTAACAATGCTTATATTAAACAAATTTTAGATAGATGAACTAAATTTAAGCATCTACCATACCTGATTGTAAGGAACTATTGATACATGTGCATAGAACTGATCAGAAATCGCATCCATTTGTAATCAAATACATGGAAATCGCCAGGTAAATGTGTTGTTCATCTTGTATTCCTAAGATACTTAGAACAAAACTTTGAAGAACTTGGTAAGACACAATAAAGTTTAAGAACATTTTCACAACTAGAAAATTAAAACTAGTAGAGAAACTAGAATCAGAAACAGAATAGAAAAAATATACGAAATATTTTTTCTTAAAGAAGAATTGTTGTCAATCTGTGTTTAAAGAATCTTACTGATTCCAACAAACTTTGCAGAAACACGAAGTTACCAAAGTTTAATGAACCAGTGAAGAACAGAAGAACATAAATTAATTCATAAATCTAAAATCTGTAACACATACCAGAATCTAGAAAAACAGAAAGAAGATCAAGCCCACTGAATGCACAGTGTCCCCTTAAGGAAATTATTCCCTTCTAGTATCCGAGGTTTGATTTGGAATATGTCCTCCCAGGATAGAATGATCTCAATCACCAATATATTGATACCCAAAACGCTGGTGTCAGCGAGCCACTCAACGGCAGCAAAGTACACTTAGAATACTAGATTTAGTAGTAGAAGAAAAAGTCCAGAAAATTGGTTTTTAAAATGAGAGGAAATTCCTCAATTTATAGAAAACAAAGGGTAGTGTGAAAAGGTTCTCATTGTGCCTTACCGGAAAGGTCACAAACCTTTGGAAAAGTCACAATCTTTCGGAAAGGTCACCACCTTTCATAAAAGTCACAACTTTTCATAAAAGTCACAACTTTTTCATAAAAGTCGCAACTTTTCATAAAAGTCACAACTCTTCATAAAAGTCGCAACTTTTCATCAAAGTCACAGTTCTTCATAAAAGTCGCAACTCTTCATTTTCCATTCACACCTTTTAAAACCCAACAAAATGAACAAATATTCAAAATTTGCTACCAGCAACCCTACACAAGCAAATATCTTAATCAATATGTACCAAATTCTCAACAAAATTCACTCTAAGAAGAGGACAGCTATGGACGGGTAATTAGAGAGGTGTTCTAAGTGACCTTGAGGTAGGTATACTTACTTTCTTCGCCAACAAAATTATTGGTCCAGCAAGCTTTGTAACGATCCGCTAGGTCGTTTTGAGCACTAGGACTATGTTGACTCTTCCCGTAAAATTTAAATGGAAATTTTAAACTATTCTATAACTACGAGTATTTAGTTGATGAATTTTTGTTAAAGAATTAATATAATTGAATAGTTAATGGGTCAAGTCCATAATTTATTTTGGATACCCTTTTACCACTTGGCCCATGGGTACAATTAAATTAACTAAAAGGGGATTTATTGTTCTTTTACTCATAAGTCAACCAAATTGCGGCTGAAATTTCTCGGAGAGAACTTGATTTCAACGACGACAACATTCAATTTACTGCTTCAGGTATTATTAAGCCTTATATATCTCAATCTCTGATTTAAATGGAATGAGTTATGAATAGTGAGTTTCTGTGTATACTTTAATTTACTACTATTTAATGGGAAAGAATTGGAATGCTAATTTAGTTGGAAATTTTAGATAGAATTGGAATGCTAATTTAGTTGGAATTTATCGATTTCTGTTAAACTCTTTTTGACTTTAAATGAGAATCTTTTTACATTGAATAATGGTTAGTTATCAGATAATTACTACAATGATCATTTGAGTGGGATCATGCATGTGGATTAAAATATTGTAAATAAGTTAATTGCTTCAAAGTGGGTTTTAGGGTTAATTTAGGTGTGAGATGGTCCAATGATTTTAGGTGTATACTTTAATATATTTTTTAAAGTGTTTATGCCAAGAATGGCTAGGGTAAATTGAGGTGAGACTATTTTTCATCACTGTTGCTTCTAGATCCATTGTTACTTTTAGTATTATAATTTGAAGAGTTACTACTTGGTACAAAAATAGTGAAATATTCGGGTTATATAATGGGATGCCTTGTGAATCCTTTTACTTATGAATAAGGTATATTTTATAGATTGAGAATATTTTGAAGCTTTACAAAAGGGAAAGGTGAAATCATGAGGACTCGTGGCACGTGTTCGGCTTTCAAGGAATGTTAAGACTTTCAAACTTCGTTGGAAGACGTTTTCCTAATTAAAGATTAAAAATAGAATAGACAATGGGTAAGGGCGAAAGATGGGGGTCTCGTACCAATGGTGTGACGGGCATTGGTACGAGTACCGGTGTTATAAAGGGAAAGTTTATTACTATAGAATGTGGGTTGAAATTCGAGAATGCCAAAGCATATAGGCATTAGCTGATATGTTATTGACTTGAATTTTTTATGTGATTGTGTTTCTTTATTGAACCCGTATAATTGTGATAGTTGAGGTGGTTATATATTATGCTGATCTTTGATTGATTCAGATGCATTATCATCCCCTTTATTTGAAATCATATTGTGCACATGCATTGACATGAGACTAAGTATAAGTTGGGCACATGGAGATCGTTTGTGCTGGGGATTGTGAGAAGTTAAGATTATAATTTGGGCACGTGGAGATCGTCCGTGAGGAAATTGTTTGATTTTATGATAGTGCGTTGAGATCGTCCACACAGACACGTGGAGATCGTCTGTAACGACTCGCAAAATGATAGGCTAAACTAGAGCCTCATCGTGTGGGTTAGTGTACCCTTGAGTAAATGACTAGGCTGTTTTAGACCTTAATTTAGCAAGGAAGAAGTCTAGGGTGCAAGTAAGGACCTATGCTAGCAAGGAGTGAAAGAAACCTTGTTCTTTGAGGGGCCTTTTGGCGATGGGACTTCATGATCGCCTAAAGGGTTGGGCGAGTCACTCTTGTGCCTTATGATCGCCTAGTGGGCTGTCCCATCTGGCCTAGATTCTGGAGCAAAGGGCGAGCTAAGTCGCAGCTCGCCAACCAGGTTGGCGGATCACCCTTTAGCTCCCTAGATCGCTTAGTGGACTGCCCAAATTCCAAGCTCACTGGAATATTGGGAAAGCAAAGGGTGCATTTGGCAAGTTACCTAGTGCAAAGGATGAGCCCAAGGGTCCAAAGGGCAAGGGGCAGAATTTTAAGTTAAAACGTTTTAGGTCCATAGTTCTTTACCAAAGTTGACCCTACATTATTAAATTCCTTTCCTAGCAACTATATAAGCTTATTATACCTAAGTTTACCTCATTTAAATCATTATACCTAGAATCAAAAGAAAACCCAACTTCATCCTCTCCATAGAATATTTCTCTCTCTAGAAAACCCCACTTTGAAGAAGAAGATAGAGCTTGAAGCTTGGGTCAAGAACAAGGTCCATTGTTGAGAACTTGTGATAGGGATTTGATTAAAGGTATGTGAAGCTTATTCATCCATTGGTTCTTCCACCCATGGAGCCCCCATAGATTCCCCCCAATTGTGAACTCAATAACCCAATTCTAGCTATGGTTGTGATTGCATTCTGGGTAGGGCTTGGATGTGATTCCAATCTAGAGGATAGCATCCAAATATGATTGAATTATCTTTGTTTAATGATATTATGATGATTTCATGTGTTTCTATGGTAAACCCTAACCTAAGTTGATGAATGTGATATTTGTGGGTTTATGCCATTAGAGGCAAGGTTGAAGGTTCTTGAGTGATCTTCCTAATTCAATGTTATATGTTGTAATTGATCAAAGTTAGGATCATATAATCATTAATTGAACTAGACTCTATTGTATATGATTGATATTGACTTGTAATGATGAGATTGAACCTCTAAGGCAAATTAGGACTAAGATCACCTAGTATCAAAGAATGTGATTGAATGTCTTGTAATTTAGGTTCATAATATGCTTCCATGTTGTAGAGTCTTTGAGAATGAGGAGTCATAGTCATGAATGATGATCATTAGGGTTTAAGCAAGAAGCTAATGTGATCAACTTTAGATCCTAAGGCTTTAAGATTAAAATCCACATATGAATCCAAGGCTAATGAATGGAATTGTGTTGAGAGACCTTTACCTACCTAGATCACCTTATGAATCATAGATGGTAGGAAGTGATAGAATCACTTAGGTCATAATGATATACTTTTCTAATGAAGAATTCTAGACATGATGCTAGATATGGATATGAACTTAACATGAAAGACTTCTCACAAAGTAATGGTTCTAGGGTTGAAGCACTTCTCCTAACTAATTGAACCTAAGGCTAGAGAGCCTTTATACCTAGGTCATGGATTGTGATAGTTTCTCGTACATGGTCTAAAAGAGGTATTAGCATGGGTTGGTGGTGAAGAACACATTTCCATTTACTTGAGTTCAAGTAGAGACTTAATGATTATCTTGTGGGATTTATGCCTAGCATCGAGAGGATATTGAAATGAGATGGAGGTTCCCACCTAGATGAGTTTGGGCTTTCATGGAGGTTCCCACCTATCATAGTTTGGGCTTCCCACATGGGATCTTTCACCTAGAAGAGTATTGATTTCCCCAAGTGTGTCTCATGAGATGGAAGCCTCACCTAGTGGAGTTTGGGTTTCTAGTAGTAATCTATGTATCCCATAACTACATGCCCCGTAGGAAGTTAGCTAGTGAATCCGACTAAGCTAACAAACTGATTCCACCTTGGCAAGTGGACCAACCCTTGATGGTGTGGGTAACACCATGAGAGATCATATGTTTTCATGTCAGTTAAGGCTATATCCCAATTAAACAAGATTGGTAATGAACTAAGATTGTGCCAAATGTAGCATCTCCTAGAGTTCAAACCTCATGGGCTAAGATTATGCCTAAAGTAGCATCTCTTAGGGTCCAATGCAAATAATGGTCTAAGATTATGCTTGAAGGGGCATCTCCTAGAGACCAAACTAAATGAACTAAGAGTATGCTTTAAGTAGTGTCTCCTAGAGTTCAAGCTTAATAAACTAAGATGTACTTGATATAGTATATCCTAGGGTTCTAAGTAATGAGGGACTAGAACGAGTTAGTAAAGGACCTCATAATGTTCAAAGTATAAATGGACTTAGATGTCCTTGAGTAAGGCCTTATAGAGTCCATAATAATAATAAAGAACCTAGACATGCTAAAAGAAGTATCTCTTAGGGTTCAACATTATAATGAACTAAGATCATGCTTTAAGTAGCATCTCCAAGAGTTCAAGTTTAATAAGTGTAGATTATGCTTTAAGTAGCATTTCCTAGAAGTTCCAATATGATGAACTAAGTTGTACCTAGTATAGTATCTCTTAGGGTTCAAACAAGAAGGGACTAAGATAGACCTAGTAAAGTGTCTCCTAGTGTTCCATGCTTTAAAAAGAGGGATAGTCTCTAGGTTAAGGAACATGAGTATGATGACCTAAAGAAGTACTTAGTATGAGTAGTAGTATGGGATGTTACTCATGCCTTGCACAAGTATGACTAAGGGTTACCTTATGAGTGTTGTCTTACATGAGTGATGCTTGATGGATTGTAGCTATAGATGCCTTCCAAGATAGGGTTGGCTAGAGGTGATAATTCCTTCGTCTACATGAAGTAAGCCAATAGTGATACCAAAGGAGGGTGAATATGACTAGGATGACTTCAAGGTTATGCTTAGTGTGGAGGGTATTATGGGATGCCTTTCATACATTGCATAAGTGTGCTTTGAGGTTACTTAGGAGTGTGGTGCCCTTATGGTAAAGAATGCTTAAGACTTAACTATGCCTATAGACCATGATTATGACGACCAAAAAGGGATACTTGGCTTGGGTGGTATTATGGGATGATATTCATGCTTTGCACTTGTAAGCTTTTGAGGTTACTTGAGAATGGTTCTATTATGGTATTGATGACTAAGATTCAATTGTACTTATATTGTTATGATCTATCTCTTATGCTCATTAACTATGTCTCATGTTGACTTGTGTTCATATGATGTTTATATTGGAGATTTTGGCTATGACTATGATGATTCTATTATTATCTCTTATGCTTATGTCTTATGTTGACTAACCATTTGAGATGCTCTTATGATGTGGTGCTAGCTTTCATACTTGGTACATTTTGTACTAATACATATTGCCTACATTCTAATCAAATGTAGGGTTGAGGAGATTGAGTTGCTTGGAGGCTAGGTTTTTAAGAGGCAAGAAGACTTGAAGATTTGGTGAGTCCTCATAGCTTCGAGGACGAACCTATATTTCCCTTATGTCTTTTATTTATATTTTAGACTTTGTATGGGCTGCGTCCCAAGACTTTTATTCATGAGTTTTAAATAGATGGTTTGAGACAAAGGTTTAGTTAAGACTTCCGCTTGTTTATAAAAATGTTTTCGATTGTGCGGATCGAAAGAAAGTTTTAAATTTTCCCGTATTTTCAATTATCTTATGTTAAGCATGTGTTAAGGGCTTGTATGAGACCCCTTCGGAGTCAACTACGCCATGTTACGTCTAGGGGGTACCCTGGGTTGTGACACCATCTGTGTCGATATATGGACCTCGTGAGTCCCCCATGGGTCATGAACTCTCGATGTATTTCCGAGGAGTATCATGTATATACAATTGAGAGAGTACTTGGCAACTGAGACGTATCATTTCAGGGTATCACATTGTTGATTACGTACTTTATTGGTGGTTGTACATTACGTGAAGTTTGATTATCCTTATTTGATGAAACTTGACTAGTAAGTATAATATAGACTTGTATAAGTAAAGGACTTATTTTCTTATATAAACTCATGTCACTACTTATTCATCGTCGGTCTATGAGTGCACGTGGTTTCGTACTCATACTACACTTGTTGCACTCTTTGTGGTGTAGTTTCAATTCCGAATACGAGCACATCTCGTGGAGCTTTTTGAGTCCGAGCTTGGAGTATCTTGGAGTTGTGATGAGCTGCTTGGCTATTCCTTGGCCTACACCTCCCTCTATCTTTTATTTGTTCTGTTGTTTTTGCATTCAGGCATGATATCTCTTATGTTTAGGCTTGTCATTTCGTTTCAGACTTGCACCGTATTTTAGAAGCTCTTGTACTTATGATATCAATTCTTGGGTGGTATTTTAGCTTTCCGCATTTCGTATTTATAGAGGATTTAGTGTTGGAGATATTCTACTTGTTGTTTACCCTTTTACATTAGTACTTAGTTAATTGGTAAAATTATTGGGTTGGCTTAACTATCGGTGGGGAACATAGGTGCCATCACGACTTATGAATTTGGGTCGTGACACGCTCAATACATATTGATGCCATCGCCGATGGAGTTGCCGATAGAGTTGACGATGTATTGGACTTCCAAGCTGGTAATTCCAATTGACACCGACGCCATTGTTTCTTCTCCAACAATCGCTATCCAAGAACCCTAAAATGTTAATTAGGGAAATTGGAGAGAAGAGGAGAAAATGTCTCTGCCTTAATATTATAATTAATGGAATTTTAATTTGAGGGTTACCACAGTTAATGACCCCTACAAATTGCTTAGAAATTGCAGGGGCTACTTAAACCTCCGTAATTAGATGTAATTTACGGAGGTTATATTAACCTCAGTAATGAAACCCCAACAATTTAAGGATTTTTTTTTAGTGTACCCTCTATTCAATGATTCAACTATAACATTTTTGATATGAAATATAAATATATCTATATTAAAATATTCGAATTGTTCTAACGTGTGATTTCTTGACCGCTCCCTTCTTAGGAATAGTGACAATAAGCACTTCATTCTCCATTGTTGATATCACTTTATCAACCCTAGCATCCTCAGGCAAATTAAAAACAGTTGAAAACTTGCCAAATTTTTTTTTTCTGAAAATGGTGCCTAATGTCATATTCTTTTTCTACTATTATTTTCTCCCCAATAATCTTTAAGACTCTATCATCTTCCACTTGTACCTTCACTTCTTCTTTCTTATAGCCATGCAAATTAGCTCTAAAAACATATGCCTCTGGGGTTACATTATACTCAAATTGAGCTAGAAATGAGGTAACATGTGGGAATGATAGTGCTGGTGCTATGAGAGATCGAGGGGTTTTGAGATAAAATTTATGAGAGGGATCGTAAGGATCTTTCTGACCTCCACTTGTTTGGAATTGATGTGTGATTTTTGTTGTTGCTAGTTGATTAAAAAGATTGTGTAGATCTTGATTTGTTGTTGGTGGTGGATAATTATAACGATCTTGCTCATCACCTCGATTTGTTTTAAATTGATTTATTATTGTTGTTGTTGGATCGTAAGAATCAGAACCATCATGATTTTTCTGGGATCATGGCGTAGGGGTATGTATTTATAGGGAGGAATTTTGAGAAATGGAATCTTCTTTGACGTGTATTAATTGAGAAGATATATTAGAAGGATGGAAAAAGACACTACGTATTGACCATGTGTAAAATATTTATTTTCTTTCTTATGTAATACTTTTAGAATTTTAAGATTCAAAAAAGTTTTCAAGTTTTCCTTTTTTTTATATGTTTTTTAAATATTTTGAATCATCAAGTAATTTATGGTATTAGTAATACTTTCTATGTAATTTACACATATGTGAATTTTATTTTAAAAATTTAAATATTTTATGTCTGAATTCAATTGTTCAAATTTTGATATTTGAACTATGCCACATAAATTGATAACATACAATACTTAGCTAAAAAATAACATGTCAAAACTATCACATTTTTCACAAATTTCAAACCTTAACTATCCAATGTTCTTTTTACATACCTCAACTATTACTCCCTTTGTATTAAAACAAACCTCATATTGAGTTGATCAAATATTTGTTCTCAAAATCGACAACATGGTGGTTAGGTCAACTGAGCATCAAAATATGAGTTTTAATACAAAGGGAGTGATAGTTGAGGTATGAAACTCGTAAAAAAGTAATAGTACTTTAGATAGATAAATAGAATAACAAATAATTAAGTATGAACCTTACGAAAATAAATAAATAAATTAGAATTTAAATATATTTTTCTACCATTAACTCAAAACCAACTACATTGATAATGTAAGTGTAATTTTGCATGTAATAACCATATAAAAATTATTATAACTTAGCCTTTTGTAGATACCGTATTACCGCGTAACATCACAATTACTTCTCTTTCTTCGTCCAATTGAAAATGAAATCTTCATTTTGAATATATATACATACATAAATGGTATTTGAGTTTTTCTTTTACTTAATCATATGATTAATTAACATATATGTTACTTCAATAAATCAAATTTCATTACAATAAAAATAGTTTTTAGTGACAATAAGTATGAATAATAACAAAGAGTGATACGGCATTAGTTCATTGTAATTAAATTCAATGTCGTTATAGGTATTAGAGACATTTACAAAAAAAAAATGTCAATTGCCTCTAAAAATTAGTGGCAATTAAGCTATTGTCGTTAATTAATTGCTATTAAAGTCATTTTAAATTATTTTAGTGTTTCTCCATGATAAGTTGTATTAATTGGTATAAATATTTAACGGATAAATAAACGAGTGTCGTGTAAATATTAAAAAATGTCATTATTTTACACTATTGGTAATTAAGTATGTATTTGGATATGAATCGAGTAATATAGAAGAAAGAAAAGTCAAAGTGGGACACTATTAATTAAGTATTGTTTCCATTTATATGTCGTCGCCTCCATTTCTATTAACATGCCATTCTTAAAAAAAAAAAATGTTTCTAATATTTGTTATTTTATAAAATCAATACATAAATAATACTATTCTTTTTATTTTACCCTTAAGAGTTACTCCTCCAACCACTTTTAATTGTCAATGTTTCTTTTTTTTAGAGTCAAACTATAAGAATTTTGACTAACATTTTACGATATATTTTTTATATCATATATTGATATACAAGATATTGCAATTTCTAATACTTTTCATATAGTTTTTGAATATCTAAATTTTTTGCTTAAAATATCGAACTAATATAATCTAATTTAACTTTATAAATTAGTCAAATTGACTTTTGAAAAATGCAACATGACATTTAAAAATGGATGGAGGGAGTATATTAACCTTGAAAGCATGAATTTGACCAACATAAAAAAACTATTTGATTAATATATACACGTCCATTTAATTACGATGACATATAAGTAGGAACGAGGAATATGTATTCGAATATGAATCGAGTATTATCGGAAAAAAGAAAAGTCAAAAAGTGAGGGTACTGGACTGAAACACGCGTAGGCATCGGTGTTTATTTTGGTTGGCTCAACTGGGGGAAAACACTTGCTTTATATAAATCTTCTGATGACAGAAGTAGTTCAGGGTTTGGACTTAAATCGTGTGCAATTCTCAGCTCCACACCCACGGAGGTGAACTATCCACTTCTCCTTTTACTTGTAAAGGACTATTTTTCCTTTTGAATATCCGATGTGGGACAATGTAACCGACAGCACTTCATATAGGCGATAGCGCATTTATTAGTCCACCAAAGTGATTTTATGACTACATTTATGTAGTGAAGGCAATTTTATTAAAACTTTAGCTTTGGGTATAAGCTAAAATAAGATAAAGTTTATATCAAAATCATGAGGTTATCTATATCTAATAAGGAGGATAATTGTGGTGTTCAAGTTAGTTTGTAAGCAATTCAATTAGGATAATTGTAGTGTTCAAGTTAGTTTGTAAGCTAAAATAAGATTAAAGTTTATATCAAACTCTGTCATATTTTTTTTTTAAAACTAGTATTATGTGTTTTTCATTTTTTTTCATTTTATATTTGTTATTTTTATTTTTATTTTCCGAAAATAAAAATAAAAATTACAAATATAAAGGGAAAAAAACTGAAAAAAAACGTAATACTATTTTTTAAAACATAAAAGTAACCAACTCACCTTTTGTTTGGAAAAACTACTTTTAACTATCTTTCCACAACCTCCTTATTCATAGCAACACAAATAATAATAATAATAATAATAATGTTAATTATTAAATTAATTTTAAAGGGTTGTGATTTTTCAATGAGTTGTGACTTTTTCAATAATTTGTGATTTTTTCAAAGAGTTGTGACTTTTTCAAAGGGTTGTGACTTCTCGAAAAGGTCATGACTTTTCAGATAAGACACAAATAAGTTGTGACTTTTCCATAGAATTGTGACTTTTCCAAAGGGTTGTGACTTCTCGGAAAGTTCATGACTTTTAATATAAGACTCAAAAAACATTTGTTCATACAACTCTTTGTTGACTATTAATAGAGGGGCTTCCTCTCAATTTTCCACCACAGTTTTTTTTAATCTTCTACTCTTCTCCTTCTTGCATTTAAAATTTTATTGTGTGATTTATTGTCATTGAGTGAGTTCAAAATTTAGCGGAATATGAGGTACCACTATTCTGATGAAGTAAGTCGTTCTATCCTAAGAGGGTATATTTCATAACCTCGAGTACTTGAGGAAAATATTTTTGATGCTTTAATAACTATATTTTCACTTAATATATACATTAGTATGTAATGTTCCAATATACAAAGTTAACATGATGTAGTCTAAATTCGTTTGTTTTTTTACAATTTCTCTTGTGATGTAGATATATGCTTCTGAATATCTTTTTCTAGAATTTAGAGAATTGTCAAGATTTGTTTTTGATGCTCAAGACAAAATAATGACTTTATTTATCAATGCTAATTATGTGATTTGGACTCTCAGGAAATTTGCTTCAAAATAGTTACTACTATATAAGCATTTCCCTTTTATTTTTCTTATTTATTGTTTGTTAATATTTCAGTATATAAGATGAAGAAAAGTTCATATGACTTGTAATAATGCCCTTGATGTTTGTGTTAGTTTAATTTTAATTATTTATTTAATAGCTAATTTTATGAGATAATTACTTTCATTAATGCAAATCTATATTTATATTTGGGTAGGTATTTGTATTTAAATTAAAGTATTATATATGTCACAAATGTATTATCAAGTTAACAAGATCTTCTAACTTCAAAATATATTATTTTAAAATGTTCCGAGTTTTTTTTCTTTTTAAAAATCTTAGAACAAATGTAAAAATATGTGAATATATAAAATGTGGATGTTCTCTTCACATGTTCATATGACATCTAAACAGTTTAACGTGGAATACACATGCAAAACACATCTGGTTAGATGACAAGAAAAATACAAAACAAACAGTGTCTATAAAGTAATATTACTGAGATAAGACTAACTACATGATTGAACCTCATCAAATTTAAATAAATATATACATTATTGCATTTAACTAATAAAAAATTTCATTAACAATCTTCATAGGTTTTGCGTGAATAAGAGATATATATGACGATCCACATTGAATATTCACAAAAAAATCTGCAATATTATTTTTTACTAAGCTTATTATTCAAATGTTCGCTTAAATAAGCAATACTATTTACTAGTATAACATATATTTTTGGAATTGATAGTCAAAAAACTAGTGTATATATATGGTAGGAAAATTAATGGGAGACGCTCTTAGAGTATAAAAAAAAAAAATTCGAAGGAAATTGGTGGGAATTTTTTTTTACTAGGAGAAGACGATCGAGGAGCCGCAAGAGAGATGCCGGTGGCAAGACCTGAGTTATCGGATTCTAGAGTTATTGCCCACGTCGATATGGATTGCTTCTACGTTCAAGGTTCTACTTTTCTCTTCTCCTTTTTCCCTCAAAATTTTATTAATTTGTGTATTCATATTAGGGCATATGCAGACTAGACACTAATATGTACAATCCCTTCATTTCTCTTTTGAAAAGTATCACAATTACTTCCCTTCCTTTAGGATTTGTTGTACAAAGAATGAAGTGCCTTTCAATTATTAGACCATTAGAGGTATTGGGTTCTTGACCATTGTAGTAGGTATTGGGTGTATTGACTTGCTGTCCATTCTAGTTTTACTCTTGTTTCGTCTAGTTTGATTATAGTATTGTTCTGCTACTACTTATTTTCTTTATTTTCATTGCTTTTTTTCTAGACTATTTTTATCTTAAGCTGAGGGTTTATTGGAAACAACTAGCCCACTAGAGGTCAGATTTGTGTACACTTTATCCTCCCGACACCCTATTTTGTGGTACTACATTGGTTATGTTGTTGTTAGATTACTTATAGTATCAAATGAGTTTTTAAAAAAATATAAATACTGAGTTTAAGCCAAAGCCGAACTCTGTAGGCTGTAGCTAAAACTGTGCCTCCATTCCTGGAGCCAATACTTTCTAGAGAATGTTCCTTTAAAGTTTTGTTATTTCTTAGCCAGGTTACTTTTTCCATAGCTCTTCTATAGTTGGTAAGAAATTGCTGATATTTGTTGGTTTAAGGAATTGGATGTTCTTGCACCAAGGGTGTTGGTTTAAGGAATTGGATGTTCCTCCGAAAAGTCGTTGATAATTGCATAACAAAAGAAAGTGTTTCTTGCACCTGACACACAAAAAAATACTATTATCAATTTCCAAAAGGAGATATTGTTTTGCAAATCTCCAAGACATAGTTAGTAAAGCTTAATTGGTAGAATAAAGACAAGAAATCCTAGGTCGAATGGAAGGCACTGGTAGTGAAAAAAGTAGTAGTGTCAAGAAGTTACACCCGATGAAAGGTTGCTGAAGAGTGGAGCAATGCTTGAATGATCTCTCGAAGTAGCAACACTGCTTGTTATAGAGAGGACCATCGCCAAAAACCGAAAGGAAAAGAAATATAAAAACATTGGTTGACATGCGACACATGTTGGCATGCACCGGTTGTTGGTAGCTGAAGCTATTTGAATCTCTACCAAGGTTGCAGAAGCTCTGATACCTTGTGAAACTAGAAAAAACTTCTTATTTACTAGTGTTATAGAAAACAGACTATTCATCGCTTAAAGTGAGAAGCGACGTGAGGCGACAAGTATCTCGCTTCAAGGGTATGAAGCGCAATGATCCTATGTAAGTGCTCGCTTCATGGGGAGGAGTGTGAGGCGCTAGGAAACAATTGTTTTTACATTTTTATGTTTTTAAGTTTTAAAGATATCAATTTTAAAGAAAAAATGGAACTGCGACTTTGAAAACCCGGGTGGGTCTCCATATTTTGCTTGTTTTAGAAGCTTCAACTTAGAGCTAGTCTTCTTCTTATAGCTGAATTTTAAATCTTTCCAAATAGTCCATTATCAGTGGATTTTTTTCAATTAAAGTAGCTGAGTTTTATTTCTTTTGCCTTTTAAAGGATGTAAATAGCGTCACAAGATCAAAAGAAAGACTTGACTTGGATAAATGCATAGAAAGTTAATGAGATCGACAGACCTCAATTAAATGTCTTTTTTTGTCACAAATTACAAAAAGGGAATTTATCTTCACAAACATCATCTCATCAATTGGTAATCCCAAGGTTACAACTTGTCCAAGTAGCCGGGCACATGTGAAGGAAGAAGTGTAATAACGACTCAAATGCAATAACATATTGTTCTATTTAAATTTTAGATTTGATTTTGCTTGTTGTACTCTCTACTTTTTAGTTTTTTAAATTCACAAACAATTGGAACAACATACACCAATACCATGACAGATATACTTACCGACAAGAGAAAGCGAAACTGACCTACCCTGTGAAGACACAAGAGTGACTCTCCCTATCACAAGAAGACTGGAAGAAAAGAATTTCCCACGCCCTTATTTACCAAGCTCGGGACTAAAGGAGCATTTTAGGAATTTTACATTTGCTTATATATGTTGTTTTTGTACAAGTTTATTTTGGTCTTTATAAAAAAGTGGGCTTCTCTTCGATGAAGCAAGCGCTTCGCTTCACGCTTCATGCTTTTGAGTGAAAGAGAATCAGGGCCCTGTTGCTTTTTCTCGCCACACACTGAAAAACACTGCCTTTGACTTTATTTAGTAACAATGTACAAGAGGTGCTCCTTACATAGGAGTTTTAGGCCATGTATGATATGCATTGATGGTAATCAATATCTCTGCTAATAAATTAAGTAAATATTCTATAACTAAAATACACCCGAAGGTATTTACAAAGCTTATTCTATAGGATTTTCCTTATTCAAGTATAATGAATCTGGACATATCTTCTCATGATATTCTAATGACTAACCATCTCAAGTGACCTTATGTCATTTTATCCTTTATGTGATTCTTGCATTTTTCACTGGTTGCTATCATTTTTTTGTTTTGGTCTAACCTTGTATAAACATCCACCTTCTTGCAAAATCATCCTTGGATCAACATCCACTCCCATTTAATATTCTTGGTTTTAAAACCATTTTGTAAAACTTGCCTTTCACTTTGAGTTTTAAGAATGTACTTTTTGTATATTTATAAAAGAAATGTTCATTCTGTTATGATCACGAAATAGTGATGTTACCATATTTTATTAATAATTGTAATGTTACACCATCCTTTTCTTTTGTATTTATCTTTTTACTGTGCCATAAGCTTGTGCCATGATATCATCTTTATAGTCTGGCTAACTGGTCATACTGTGAATCTGTAGTGGAGCAGCGAAAGCAACAAAGTCTAAGAGGTCAACCCACTGCTGTTGTACAGTACAATTCTTGGCAAGGTGGGGGACTGATCGCTGTCAGTTATGAAGCTCGTAAGTTTGGGGTGAAGCGGTGAGTCTGTGTACCTATGGTTGTATGAGTAGTTAACTGGTTATTCTTGGAGAAGTTGATACTCATCAAGCATCTGAGAACTGAAATATTTACATGCTTAAGCTCAATGCGAGGTGATGAAGCAAAGCAAGTTTGTCCGGAGATTCATCTTGTTCAAGTCCCAGTTGCCCGTGGTAAAGCTGATCTTAATACCTACAGGAATGCAGGCTCAGAGGTTCATTGACACTGAAAGTTACCACTGTGCTAAGAATGAATAATGTTGGTGATAATCATACCATAATATAATTGCAGGTTGTCTCCATACTTTCTAGAAGAGGCCGATGTGAGCGTGCTTCAATTGATGAAGTGTATTTGGATCTCACTATAGCTGCTGAAGCAATGTTGGCAGATAATCCTCCCGAGTGCCTGGAAACTATCAGTGAAGAAGTAGTAAAATCACATGTTTTGGGTCTTGAGGAAGTAGGTGTCATTTAAAGCAGTTTATCTTTCTTATTTTGAAATAGGAAAGTGGAAGACAATATCGATAATACCATATTTTTTTTAGAGTCTTGACATTCTCTATTATTTGTGTACATTTTTCTAGGTATTTGCTGGGAGTGTTTTCAGTTTGGTTAGAAATTTTTATGTTAGTATCGGGATAAATGTGAGATTTAGGGAATTTCATGTTCTGGAGGAGTCCAATTTCTTGAAATTTGGGTATTATAGAATTGAAACACACCCAAATGGTATAGAGTTGGTTATGGACCCAGGCTCATATACTGACTCCGGCTCTTTGGGGATTAAGACGTGGTAGTACTTGTTCTAAAGTGTCCTCCGTTTCTACCAGCTAGAAGACAAAATCAAGAAGGGGATATTTTTGGCACCATTTCTTTTTTTTTTGGGTCCCCCCTTGCATGAGGTCCGAAACCTTAGTGTGATCTGATAAATGCATTCAACAGCAACATTAGTTTATGGTATTTAAGTAATAAAATAAACTCTATTTTGTTTGAGATGGTAGTATTGGAGATGAACACGCCTACATCTGTGCATCATTCCATGGACTTCTGCACAGTAATGTTACAAATTTTTTTGTATTGGATTTTTAAAACTATATTTTTCATGTTATATTCATATTTTTATATTTATCCATATCCCTCGGGTTTTGCTGATATCTGGTGACTTCGTTTCCTGCACAGGTTGGTAGCGATGCCAGAGAGAATGTCAGACATTGGTTCACTAGAAGTGATGCTAGTCGCCGTGATAAGTTGTTAGCCTGTGGAGCCTTTATTGTTGCAGAACTTCGGTTGCAAGTACTAGAAGAGACTGAGTTCACTTGTTCTGCAGGCATTGCTCATAATAAGGTGGAAATATTTATTATTTTGTAACAACAATAAGGTGGATATAAATGTCGTTTACATGAGAAATGCATAATTATATATTTGATGGTTTATTTTTGAAGAAGGTTTTTAGTAACTTGAGTATGATATTGTGAGCAGATGCTGGCCAAACTTGCAAGTGGAATGAATAAACCTGCTCAGCAAACTGTGGTGCCTTTCTCATCCATCAGCAAATTACTTAGAACTTTGCCTATAAAAAAAATGTAGGGGTTTTGGCACAGAAATCGTTCATTGACACCTTGTTACCATCTTTTAAGTAGTTAGTAGTATGTTGTATGCTTAGTTATGTCTTAATTTTATTGAAATTGAATTCTTTTCTTTATATATTCTTAGTCCTTTCCGTAGACTGCTCTTCTGTGATGTGGCACATGGTTTCTATAATGTAAATGGTACTTTTTGGCTTGTTTATTCTTCTAAATACTTCTTTCTTTTAACATGTCTTGGGGCATTATTTGTTCACAGGAAACAGCTTGGAGGAAAACTTGGAACTTCTTTGCAAATTGACTTAGGTGTGAACACTGTTGGGGATCTGCTCCAGTTTTCAGAAGAAAAGCTGCAAGAATATTATGGAGTAAATACTGGGTGATAATCTATTCTCAGTCTCAGATGTGTTGCTAGTCTTTGTAAGTCTTTGGTCTGTCTATCATGCTCATGTTGGGCAGACTCCTCATCTTTGGGAAGAAGTCCCACTAGTTGAATTACTAAATCTGTGAACGAAAAAAAGAAAGAAAATAAGGAATTTGATGACCAATTTGTCTCAAGATAGCTGAACTCACTATACTTTAGTAATTATTGCCGTACTTCTAATTTTAAGTGGAATTTTTCAATACCTACAGTCTTATAAGGTGTTTGGATTGAGTAGCTATTAAGCCAAAAATAATTAAAAGCTAGTTTGACCAGATTTTGAGCTAAACCCAAACACCCTCTTAGATTATTTTTTTCTCTTCTAATAAATCAAAGATAAACAGATCTGTTGAAACACGACTATGATAGCCTTGCTGTCACAACCCGATTCCTCTAGTGACAATGGCACCTACTATAACCCACCAATAGGTAAGCCAACCCGTAAGCTAGAACAACAAGTAATGCATATATGGGTAGAAGCAAAGTAGAAGCAGTAATTTAACAACAAAAATAGAGCAACAGAAGGAAACAAACCAAAATATATATATATATATAATAGATCCCTCCCAAAAGTGGAAGTCACACGTACAAAGTTGTCCAAAACAAAAGAGTACAAGTCCCAAAAGTGGACCCAAATTACAAGCTTGTCTCAAAATGCAAAAGACTAGCTATCAAAATACTGAGAGAGATGGTAAGTCCATGACGCCAATTGCTCACCCTCACCTCAGATCAAAAGCTGCAACTGGCTCGAATGGTCAATGTTGATAGGTGGTGCTCAGACCTGCATCACGCAAGTGTAGCATGAGTACCAAAACTACAAGTACTCAGTAGACATCATAAGCCGACTGAGCAGGAAAAGTAAAAGTGAAATGATAGAATCTAGACACAAGCAAGGTCAAAGCGGAATTTAAAAGAAAAAGCACACGAGTGTACCAAGATAGAAAAGAACTAAGTACAACTAAACTAATAAACCTACCTGGACCTCATAAGCCTAGAAGATACACTCTATGCAAGTTTAAGTAAAAACCCGAACGGACCCTTATAAGCCCAATAGGTACACATAATAGCTAAAACTACTAAGAATAAGATACGGTGAGTCCAAATCTACAGGTCGAAGATCGGACTTTTAACCGCGAATAACCTCCAAGTAACCAATAAGAGCCGCCTAGCTAAGGGGTGCAGAGCCCGGACCTCGAAATGCAGATGGTCCCCAAATGGGTAATAGGCTGTAGCCAAAGTGTATCGTCTCCGTACGTAGAGGATATAGAGCAGTGTGATTATACCATGAATCTCCGACTATGAAGGGCTGCGAAAGGACCTCATGTAAATCATCATCATAGAACTATCGTGGAACGACGTCCACTCCCAAGTAATCAGAACAACAATCCAAGCTCGAACCAACTCGAGTCTCTAGTTCATAGTGAGGCCCGAAATCTCAAATGTAACATTTAGGGTCGTAGAAAGAGGGATAGTGGATAGAATGTTGTCAAAGGTAAGTCAACACTTAATCTAAGGCTTATTCTACGATACTCCAGTCTACTACACCAGTCTATAAGGAGCTAAATTGTCAGAATTGATGTCGAAGGAGAAATAAAACCAAAAAGGCTCCAAGTATCACAAATCTATGGCAGACACTCGTCTAAGCCTAGAGTAAGGCCAAACATGCTCATACAATCAACAAGTAGCAACAAACAAAGGCAACAACAAAATAAGGATGATCAAAATCACAACTAGCATGCTTCTAAACTCGAAAGTCCTCGCTGGAGCCCTGGGCATCTGTCCTACCACCTGGCTTGCCTCCTCGGAGCTGATGACTACTACTATGGTCCTGACCCTGGCCTCTACCTCTGACCGGAGGTGCTACTAGTGGAGTTGGTAGAGCTGCCTAATGACACAAACTCGCACCGTAACCCCCGGGACCCTAGCCGACCATGCCTCTAACCTAAAATGACCCTTCCGGAGCTGATGAAACCATCAAAATTGTGTTTTGAGGCCGTCTTCCTGAACTTTTGAATGGATCACCTATTAGTCTCAGCAAGTCATAAATGACTTGGGGTCGCTATCAGATCTCTCTAAACGACGAAAAGAAGACAAACACATAAATGACCTAGAGGGTCATTACACTTGCTTTTGCTTTTTTTTTTTTCCAATTAAATCCATCAGTTTTTCTGCTACTTCTTCTTATGTTCTGTTCCGGAGCTTATAATGTGTCAACTTCAGTTTTATAAATTTTACTTATTCTTAAATTGTTTGATGTGTATAGAAAAAGCGTAGCACACTTGCTTGCAATTTTGTGATCAGATTTGTCATTTATGTTTTAACTTGAAAATATTTCTTACTTCTTCAATAAGGTTCTTTTGATATTTTGATAGAAATTAGAAACTAGTGAAGTTGATTGAAAATCATTTTGAGAATGTCATTTCTTGATAACCTAATTTAATCATTGAAATTACAATTGTTGAGTGATCAAATTTTTGGCATGCTCAGTAAGTTAGAACAAAAATACAATAAGTAACATTTAAAATCCTATGGCAAGTCAAAGAAATTGATTCTATAACTAACAAGTTAAACAGGTTTGATATCAAATATTAATAACATGCACACCAATAGAAAAGAAAAAGAAAAAATGCAGGCACACATGAACAAATTGACAATTAACTATTATTTCATATGTTAATTAGCCTAGGAATTAACTGTACTTTATTATGGTATTTTGCCTGTTGTACAGAGGTTAGTTTTGCTGTAAGCATTTGATTTTGGCTTTAGTTGAAATTATATCTACTCCCTCCATCCCAATGAGAATGCCACTATTATTAGCATCAATTTACTTTTTTTATAATATAATGAACATCCTAAAAGCCTTTTTTGACTATAAAAATCATGATACATAGGTTCTTATATGTTTTTATATATGTACATTTTTTGCAAAAATATTAAGATATGAAGGGGTTTTATGTAGTTCTTTTGACATGTTATTCTTACAAAAAATGTTAAATAAATGGTCCAATTTACTAGCTAAGGTGATTGACACTTGCCTTCGAACCTTGCCATTCTTATTGGATGCAGGGAGTACTAAGTAATAAATCTCATGTAACTTATAATAACTATCAATCAATTTTGTATTCAATAATAAGATTTCAACAACGTGAACTGAAATATTTAGTTTATGATTAATCAACTTAAATTTCCCCTTACAATTGGTTAACTAAAATTTGAAGTGTCCAATGACAACAGGTTTTGGTCTTCAGACTTAATTCTTTAGTTTTAGGCTTATCAGATAAGCCCCTCTGTAACCTACTGACCTTGTTGTGCTTAACTTGCACAGTTCCTGGTTATGGAATACAGCAAGGGGCATTAATGGAGAAGAGGTCAAGGAACGCCTTCTTCCCAACAGTCATGGATCAGGAAAGACATTTCCTGGACCTCGAGCTCTTAAAACTGTTGCTTCTGTAAGTTTTATTCAAACTGAACACTCATCTTCTGGATTACACTGATCTATCTTCTTTTACAAGTTAGACATAACTGATGTAGGTAAAAATAGAAGCAATGATGTTCTGATTTTTACATACCTATTTACTTATATTTACATCAGAGTTTTATTTTGAGTTCTGAATGTTTTATCTACCGGTTAAAATGGACCACTTCTACTTCATTGCTTTGTTTCTAGGTTGAAAAGTGGCTTAATGAGCTCTGCGAAGAACTTAGTGAACGTCTTCAGTCTGATTTAGAACAGAATAAGCGCATTGCACATACTCTTACTCTACATGCCCACGCATACAAGGTTGGCTTTTCTTGTCAGGTCTCCAGCATGATGACATAACTATTTGCAAGTCCCTTATTTAAGTAATTTAGAGCTATGTTGCTCGGACTCTTAAAAAATGTCGACGGGTGCGTGTCAGATTCTCCAAAAGTAGTGTAATTTTGAAGAGTACAACACAGGTGCGGCATCATTTTTGAAGAGTCCGACCAGCATAGATTTAGAGTTTCCTGAAATGGCATACTTAAGTCTGTGCTATTGTGCAGTCAAATGATGGAGAATCATTCAGGAAATTTCCATCAAAATCGTGTCCACTCAGGTATGGGACTTCCAAGATAAAGGAAGATGCCCTAAGCCTGTTTCAAGCAGGATTGCGTGAATATCTTGGCCTGTTCAATGTGAAGATTTCCGGAAATCAAAACAATGGGTGGGGTATAACTGGTCTTTCTGTTTCAGCCAGTAAAATTGTAGCTATACCATCAGTAAGCTCTAAGTTTCTTGTAGCTATAATCTATTACATTCATCCACTTCTATATACATATATCCAATGTTTACATCTCCATAGACTTTTTTTCTGGTCTGCAATATAAGCCTCTGAGATGTGCACCCGAATATCAAATGGAAGCTAATTTCAATGGTTTTTGTTTGTCTTACGAAGATATATGAGAAAGGGATTGTACAACTACTTTATACTTGATATGATAAATCCCTTCTCTTGATTACTTCTTTCAGGTTGCAGTTTGGATATAATCAGTAAATGGCTTAACTTCTTATTACAGTTTATTTTGTGACCCTTTGCTTTCTCCAATTAACTGTCCTGAACTCCATGACACCATCCAAATTGAATTCGCATGTTGATGATCATATTCTTGCTACTTCTCGTATAGGTTCTTAACAGGTCTCTACTTCAAAAGGCAATTATTTTCGAGTTAATGAACTTGGTCAAATGAGTTTCCAGCATAATGCAGTGTTATTGTTGCTGAAAATTCCTGTTAAGATTTATATGCCTTGTGGAGTTTTTATTTCAAATCTGGATTATCTTTATTTCTGCTGATAACATTACAGTGGTTACTTTGGTGCAAGCGAATATGAAACTCTATTCTAACTTGAAGCTGCCTAAGATATGTACAATATATTCTATTTTCATTTATTATTTCCCAGTTTGAATATGTTCAGATTTTTGAAGCTGCTATGGTGTGAAATGTATTGTTATTAAAACATAACCTTGGACAGATGAATATTTATGCAATAAGCAATACCTTATGTCCTAGAAGTTCCTTTAAGGTGAACTGCATCACATGTATTCAACGAGTTACAAATAAATTTAGTTGTGGAAGCAAAGATAAACAAACAGATAATCTTGGATTAAAGTCTATGACATAAAGATTGAATAAACAAGAGGAAGTGCTATGAGATCTGTGTATGGTGAACTAGAATCCGAATAAACATCCAAATGGCCAGAGGAGTTTACTTTGTTCAAGGTTATTTGATGAGGAAAGGATGAAAAACTTCTGTAGTTAAATCAGGAAGTTTAAGTGGGTCAAGTGCAGCTGACTGCTGAGTGGTGCTATTAATGAAGAGCTCCAACTTTGCTCTTTCGCTGCTTGTTTCTGCCTAGTTATTTGATAGTTCAGTTATGAAAGCTTTGACATGGAAGAGAATCCTATAAAGAGCTTCTTGAAATGTATTACGGCATCCGGAATCTTGCTTTGAGTATAAGGTTTTCTGTTGTTTAGTTTTCTCTGACTTCTTTTTCATTACATTTCTTGGTTGGTGTTCTATTTCTTGCATATGCTTAGTGTCATGGTATTATGTTCTGCTAATTAAATCTTTTGGCAGGGTACACGTTCTATTATGAATTATTTTCATAACCAAGAGGAATCTTTCCCTCAAGTTAAACTATCCAGCGAATAACTTATCCAAGATGCTCCACTTTTGTCACCTTCAGGTTGTATGGCCTGATGCTAGTTATTACCTTTATTTTTCTTTTGGCCTTCTTTTCTTAATTGATTGTCTTACCTTTTGAAATTGAAATTTAGAAGAGGACAGTCTTGAAAGTGGAGGTCATCTGACACTGCAGTCAATAGAGCCATGGATAGCATGTCGTGAGGAAAATGAAGAGACTAAATATTCCATGCCACTGGACAGACAGGAAGAGGACAAGGACATGTGTAAAGAAAAGGTTTGATGTCATTCTTGTTATTTCAATCTGCATTGATTTCATACAAGAACATCATACGTGCAACATAATGTTTCCAAATCTTGATTAAAAAAAAATCAATATTGTTTCGAATATTAGTTATGCTATATTTTGAAGAGCTAAGGGGCGGGGAGGGGGGGGGACGGGACCATAGGAATGCTTGATAAACTTAATGATGCATGCAACTGATGTTAAAATATTTTCTTTTACACCTTTAACCTTTTCTCCTAACGATTTTATTTATCATTTGTTTTGAATGCAATTATCTGCAACCCATGTGCCTGTATTTTCTCTATGCTTGTAGTTGAATCTAATACTTCAAGAAATTTGTTGACCTTGTGGGAAGTGCTTAGAAGATATCGTATCCTACCTGAAGTTTCAAGAGACAGTGTTCATTAGAAGTGTCCAAAACATTGTTAAGCATGTCCCATGGGTGTTGCTTTTGCTTGGTGAAAAGTGAATCACGAGCAAATCAACCTCAGTCGAGGCAGCTTTCTTGTCTACTTCTCTCCTTGGGTTGAAATCACATGCAACTATGAAGAATGTATGTAGATACAAAATGGAGACTTTTTAGCAGAAAATTCAATATACAACAAATACACCTTAGTCTCAAGCGAGTTTGGATCAGTTATATGAATCCACATTGACCGTAGAAAGTTCAATGGATTAGATTTATAAAGATGTTTGTTAATTGAGTAAAGTGGTACATAAAAGCATTACAATAACATTAGGGAAGGCACCAAAGCACAAACCACTTGTTGGCTTGAAAACTTAAAAGTCACTTAACCCTCTCCTATATATCTGTAAAAGAAAATCCAGGTGATGGAAGTGGAGATCCTTACTTGCAGATATCATACTAGGCTTTGCTACATACAAGTAAGGATATATTTAGGGCCTATTTGGAAAGGAACCTATAATTTAATTGATTGTAATAGTGTGTAATTATATTGTGTTGGTATGTTTGTCTGTCCAAGTAATTACTTGATCAACGTGTAAATGAGAGCGAGTAATTACAATCTTTAAGTTTCAAGGGGGTTTGAAGATTGCTGGTAATTACATGGTGAGATTACAGGATTATTTTTAAATTTTAATGTTTATATAATTGATTTTTTATTTTATTTTAATTTATTTTTTACTTTTACTTTTAAAATGGTTGGTAGGCCTCAACATACCATAAGAGAATCCTGACATGGGTGTACACATAGCATGGCTACCCATCAATATTTACAAACCCGATATATGTCCATGGAGCCTCTATAGCATACCCTTTAATGCCAACCACTTTTTTTTTTTTGAAATTGGTAACATTAATGCTGACCACTTAATTAACAGTTGTTTCATGTTTGTACATGACTACATTCACTTTTCTTATTCTACTCCTAAGCTTTACATCTAAGACTACTAACCTATGTTGGGAGGTCATCACTTCTCTTGGAATAACTTTGTTACAGTCCTTGCATGTACTTCTCATCTTCTTGTAAGGATAAATTCTATTTGACTATGGTTACCCCCACTCCTAAAAGTAATCAAGTGAGAATCCTTTTTCTTAAAATATGCATTAGCTGTCACTAAATCATAAGCTAAGGCAAATTCTATTTAGTCTTGCCTTTGTCATTCCTAGTACCATAACCTAAACCACCATGTACTTGTTCAAAATTATCACCATCTCTACCTACATGGCCATTTATATCTCCCCTATGATATTTGTTGATCTCCTGGAATTCCTGAATCAAGTTATCCCAAAACTTAGCTTTAGCTTCTGCATCTAATCCTATTTGCAGATCATAGGCACTGATAACATTGATTGTCTCCTTCCCCATTACGAGCTTTATTGCAATAATGGTATCCCCAACTCGTATTAACTCCACAGCCATATCTCTTAGTTTTGGTTCTATAGTAATTCCCACTCAATTCCTATTTTTATCTTTCTCACAATACCATAATTTATAATCCGTGTTACCAATTTCTCTAACCTTTTACCCTGCTGTCCATTTGATTTCCTGAAGGCATGCAATATCCACTTCCCCTTTTTAGAGTATCCACTCATTCCATCGATTCCCCTGTCGTGTTCCAGCTTCCTACCTGAATCCGACTCTCTTGGACTAGCTTTTTTACCCTCACTCGTCCATGATGTGAGAACCCTTTAGCATGTTATCTTAAACTCCACTAGCCTTTTCTTCGAAGGGTGGAAGACAAAAGGTGAGACATAGTGTCCCTGGTAAGAGAAGAGGAAGCAAACCATATACTGATTGATTGTTATCTCGGAAGCCCACTTTACTGAATTGGGATGTCATTTATAACAATTTCAGTACTACGACCTACTTTTGTGCTATAAATTATTTAAGAGACCTGGTCTTTCAACATTCAGTATTATGCATGCTTTCTGTATTTTCCATTTTGATGGTCCTCTATGGTGTAAAACAGTTATAATCTATAGCCACCTTGACCAGGGCTGTTTCTGTTTTTTTTTTTTTTTTTTACCATCTGAGCAGCTGCCAGATAAAGTGACTTCAATATGTTCTTCACCAGGTACTTCTTCCTATTGGTTCTAATAGCTAAACCTTTGGTCAATATTTCCTTAATCTTGTTCTTCTTCCCAGCTTGATTTGTTTTAATTTTACTTTTCAATGCTACTTTAGATGCTGAAGTGTATCGGGGATGGGAGAAAGATCAGACTGAATCAAGCGGGGACTACCTTACTGTAAAGATTAGAGATAGTTTAGAGTCGGAGGAAGGGAAGAGGAAATCAAATAAAGAAAAGGTTTCAAACTCCATTCTATTATTTCATTGCTATAAGAAGTACTTGTCTCATGGATTGTAGCTATGTATTGGCTGTATTCTTCAGTTTCTCCTTACCCATTTAGCTTTCTTTAAATGCATGACTTTTTTTTTAATTCCCCATTGTCCTTTCTAGTGTTGTTACTCTTTTACTTATGAACTGCATTTTGCTATTCCTTGATTTTAAGATGACACATCGTTTGAGTAGTCAGATTTAGGTTTCCATTCTGCTCTTTCCTTGTTTAAATATTTTTACTTTGTGTAGTTATTTTAATCTTCAATAAAATATGTATTAAGGAGAAAACTCAACATGCAACCGCCTAAAGAACATCCAAAAGATTTATTTTCATGAGGCTAATGGATCTCTGTTGGTTGATTAGAGATCATATATCTATGATCTAAACATTAGGTCAAGTTATAAAAGACAAGCATCAGAACATTTATCAAGGAGATCTACTTTATCAAAGAGTCTCTTTCCACTCCTTCTATGTATTGCTATGCACATGCTTCATACATAAAAGGAAGTAAATAAGGAATGCACACATTTAAATCAGTCATCAATGATCTCAGCCACTGAATTGGTGGTATCAGTTTCATCGATACCCTTTCAAATTGTGATGCACCATGTTTGGAGTTGATGCCTTAAAATTCTCTTGGAGTAAATGCGCCCAGTATTCAAATAACGAGGGTAATCTTTGTTTTGATTGCTTCAGAAAACTGTTTTAAGCTTCTTTTTGCTGTTGTTATATCAGGGAATGTCAACAATCTCGCGATATTTTCAAAGTCAACTCTCTGGCTCTCTCTTAAAGGCAGAACATGCCAGTACTAGTAAGCTAAGCGAATCCTCCTCCTTGTCAGGTAACATATTCACCAGTCAGTGTGCTCTTTTTCCATCCGCTTTCCATTTGTACTCTATCATGTTCGACTGAACATGGTGTTTAAGATGTTAAATTGACTTAGTGCTTGTTGAACAATTAGATCATAATGAGCATGTCACATCAAGTTCTAAATTTGAATAGTCAAATGATTTTGAAGCTTTAAAAGTTGTTGACACTTGTTATTTTTGGATGTACAAAAACACACATTGTTCCATATTTGTACAACTATCACATTTTTCCTAGAACTCAAATGTTTAAATTATTTAACTTTTGAACTTCCGTGTGATGTTTCTCTATCAAACTAACTTTTCAATTGTTAGTTGAGTATTTTTTTTACCATCACCAGTATACTGAATAATTCAACCTAATATATTAAAATTCTTACCCAATCAAATACCATCATATATGATGAAATGGAGCAAATATAAGATACAATTATTTGTGAAATGTTGTCAAACATTTTGGGATGACCTAAAATGGAAAAGGATGTCATATAAATTTAAAGCATGGAGTATTAGGTTTCTTACTTGTATTTATATTGCGCAGCCTGTCAAAGTGAACTTCCTCAAGAAAATTCACCCACAAGAGGTGAATCTAGTGTTGATACTCATCTTTATGGACAGATTAAACTGAAAAGGCCTGCCTGGAGTTACGACATTGATGAGATTGACCAAGATATCTTGAACGAGTTACCAAAACAAATTCAAGAAGAGGTACAAGCATGGCTCAGGCCTCAGAAGCGACCTAATACAGTGAAAAGGGATTTGGGTATTACTCGTTATTTCTTACCTGCAAAGGATAAATAGATTTGGGATGATGTCAAAGGCCTAGATTGAGTTGAATCCTATTGAATAGGAGGCCATGTTAACAAGTTGGTTAGTCATCGCATTCAGTCTTGATGTATATATCATGTGGAATATACCCCGATGGTTGTTGGGATTGCCTAGCATAGAAGACACTGCTTCTATGAGATCGGCATGAAGAGAGCATAATAATTTGTGTATGTATTAGGTTAGCATTGACTATGTTTTGCCTAAGGATGTGCATGTATATTATTGAAAATGAAGAATTAATGTAAATATGATTATGTCGATTACCTCATCGATGTTCTGGGAAATGCGGTATGTTCTCTTTAAAGATCAGCATCTAAGTTTTAGGTGGTTTGCCTAATTTATTAGATATAGACCTCATGGTGCTCAACACACTTCATTGACCACTAGGTCACACCTTTAGGTATTTGATTACCTGACATTTGTTAAAGGTTGTTCCATTTATTGTCTGACTAATAATAATTTATACTTTTGTATCAAAGTGAAACGTGCAATACCCAGATCTCTTTTTCTCCTATGTCATTTCTTGAGTAATGTGCCTGATGCTTGTTACAGTTATTTGAAGGCTTGATTTTGTTTCTCTTTCCTTAATGATAAACCTCTTGACTAGTATCCTTTTATTGCATTATACACATCAACAATGACTTGATTAAAAATTCAAGAAAAGAAATTTTAAAAACCACGGTATTATGGGGCCTAATTATTAGATTCAGCGATACTAATAATTATGTATTCAATATCAAATATTTATTTTTGTTCCCAATGTATTTGTATTCACTATCAATTTCATCTGGTGTATTCAATATTAATTTATGTTTCAGAATCAAACATGCATGGATGTATCCAGTGTTTATGTGCATAGATATGGACTGATGCATCCATTGTATTTGTGCATAGATGCATACTTAGAAGAAGATACAATTATCCAGATATCTGTATTTGGTTTTAAATATGCATTGGCACTATCATCAAATAAAGCAAAATACAACCCAGATACACGTATCTAATATCAATTATGCACTGATACATTCATCGCATTAGTTTCATCTTGTTTCTATATTCATAATAATATTTTTTTTCTGAATCCCCCACCCTAAGTTTGATCAATTGGTTCAGAGAGGGTGCAAGAGAGGAAGAGAGAGAAAATTGAAGGTGTGATTTGGGTTGAAAGTGTGGTAGGTTGAGTCGTTTAGAGACCGTGAGAAAAAATGAGAAAGAGAGAAGAGATAGGAGAGAGACGAGCGAGAGAGGCGAGAGGAGGTTGAAAATGTTGCTGAGTTATGTAAATTGTTAAAACTATAACTGAATTGAGTAGATATACTTGCAATGTTTACTTAGATGTATTATTTTTCGTAAAAATAACTTGTAGGAAAAAGTAAAAACTGCAAGAAAAAGAAGAAGAAAAGCAGGAATCGAGGAAGCACAATGCCTAAATTTTGAGGTGGCAGTATAAAAAAGTCTCTGATTTTTCTCATACTTCCTTTTTATTTTGTATTACGTTATTCGGTTAGGACGAAATTTAAATTAAGATTTAAGTGACATTTAAAAACTTAATGTATTACTTTTGATAAATTTAAAAGAGTATCGTTACTCAAAAAATTTAAAAATGCACAAAAAGTCAAAAAACATAAATCAATAAAAAATATTTTAACACCAAAGTAGAAAAATATTTTACTCCTTAAACATAATGAACAAAAAGAGTATGATTAAATGAGTTAGATTATTATTCTTTCCGTTCAAGTTTATTTGTCGTGTTTTAACTTGATATGAGTTTAAGAAAGTAAAAAGATTTTTGAATTTTGTGTTTTAAAATTAATGATATTTCAAATATATCAAAATGCCCTTAATCTCATGGTATTAAATTTGTCATATAGAAAGTTGACGCTAAAGAGTTGTCAAAAGGATAAGAGACGTGGGTATCAAGAAATTAAACCCACTTGCAGAAGAAGAGGACAAAAGAGATGGCTTAGAAATTGCTTGAAATTATCAACTGAAATCAACTTTCACAAAGAAGGAAAAGATATTTATATCCTTATTCATCATCACTGTCCCTTTGTTTTATGATGAATTAAATCACGACTCTTCATTTTTTTTACCGCTATAAATAGGTGTTGGCATGCAGTTTCTTAGGGAGAGTTGGCAAAATAGCCACTCTCAAAACTTAATTGAGTTTTTAGACACAAGTCTTCAAAAATTGATACTTTAGACACTAATTATGACATCACTCATTATTCTTTCAAAATATGCAAGACCAACTTCAAAGTTTTTAATATTACACTTTAGTTCCCCCACCTCTTCCAATAATATTTTATTTTTTCCCATCATTATTTTCAGATTTAAAAATAATCAAAAAAGAAAATATTATTCAAGCCTAAAAAAAGCTCTCATTTTCCAGCCGTTTTTCACCTATTTTTGTCGATTTCGATAATTTTTCCGGCGAAATTTTCCTCCTCACAACTGAAAATCTCCATTCTTGCTCATTGTCTCTATTGTTATTCCATTTTTTAAATTTTTTTTGTAAAAAATATTTTTACACTATTTTTACTAGCTTGAAAAGCTTGAAAATTCCACTCAATACCTCGTTAGTAGATAGATTCCATAGCTTAGAAGCCCTACTAATACATTTCTCCATTCCAGAGCTAGCAGGGTACCTATTACATCCGATTTCATTTATTGACATTTTTTTTTTGAATAATTTCATACCAGTCCTTGCCCAGTTATAGACCGACACCGTAATGTAGGATGAATCATTGTGGTCTATAATGACAATAGTTGCAGTAATTATTGTTAATGGTGATTATATGTATGTGTGTGAGAGAAGACTCCTAAATGTTGAATTTGAAATTATCTAGTAAGGTAACAGTGCTCATCCATTTCATCACAATGATCTATACACGACATGATTTGAATCGTAATCGAGATGTGAAAAATTAGCTTGCGAGCCAAGCGAAGTTTTGATTAGTTATCTAATGAATGAAAGGAAAAAACACATCCCACATTCATAAAAAAAAATGGCAATCAAGTGTCCGGGTAATGTTGGATGTCACTGCTAATCGCACTATGCCAATATTGAAAATAAATATTGTCGTGAGGTCTTTGGTACCCCTCTCACCACACCCTACAATCGATGACGATGATTCGATTAAAGATTAAAGTTTGTGTGATTATTGATATGGATGGTCATCCCAATGGAATCGAAAGATCCCGAATTGTTTAAAAAAAAAGCAACGAAAATGTGGGTCAGGATATAACTTAACCACAACTTCTCCGATGGAACTAATTTTCAAATTGGACAAACATTTAGCAGCAAGAATGAGTTGAAAATGTTATTAGACCAAGCATCGATGTAGAGTTCTTTTGATTATGATACGTTGAAGAATTGTAGTAAAATGGTTCAAGGTGAAATGTGTATCCCCTGATTGTGCCTGTATACTGCGGGCGAGGAAGTATGAATGCTCGACCATATTTTTCATCTATAAATATGTTGGCTATCACACCTGCAGCGTCGAACATGTCACACACAGCCCTAAGAAAATCTCAATCAAAGTCATTATATCGCATTATGTGAAATCTGTATTGAAACGGCAAGGGCAAGGGACTAGACACTCTAGAAATTCAGAGAATTGTTTCAAATAGTTTCATTATAGTTTAAGCATCTACGAGTACTAATCACCTATGTATAAGTCGACGTCTATCTCCTTGCATACTCAAAATCAATTAATATTATCCTTATAGAGTTTGAATAGTGTCTGCAACATGAATTGTTAGATGTGAATATTCTTTCACCCTTGTCGATACCTAGCTTGGAAGAAAGAAAGAAAATGTGTTACGGATGTTGGCGAGACTTTCAAAACTAAGAGGAAGAATAAGTATTTAGTGAGTAATTGATCCGCACACAAGAGAACCACATGTAATAACAATAAATTTTAGATAGGCTTGTCTCACTTTGTTTTTGTAACTCAAGACAATGTATGTAATTTGAAACTTAGCAGTTTGATATAATTAGTATCATGTTAATTTTGTCATAAGTTTTTTTGGAAATTATTATCCTAAAATCAACATTTCCTAATATAAAAATCAAATTAGATAATTGTTCTTTTTTCTATTCTAATCAACCTTTTCTTTTTTTCCTTATATAAATCAAATTAGGTAAACTTCCTTTTTCTATAAAAAGATTTTGGTAGTGGAGAGTAGTTGGTATGTATTACCACTACTAAATATATATCAATTTTAGCTCTGTCACGTTTGTTACCTGTGCAGCAGCACCATTTCGGTTCAACTAATACTGCTGTGACCTGACACCGGTTATAACCATGTAATTTGAGACTCAGCAGTTTGATATAATTAGTATCATGTTAATTTTGTCGTTTTTGATCCTTTTCTATATAATTAATAGACTAAAATAAATATATATTGTACATACTGTCTATTTGATTTATGCACTACTTACTACATAATGTATTGGAATTTTTTGTTTGATTAGATCAATTTATACTAAACAAATTAAACGGTCTAAACGGTCTATGCTTGACTGAGATCATTAATGCAATAAAAAAAAGAAAACAATTAATTAAAAAATAAATTATTGAAATTTACACGATTAAATGAACTTAAACAAGTCATACAAGCATATAAGAGTTCACATACATTGGGAAAGATAATTAAATCGAGATGTGTGAGGATGAGTAGTGATTATACAATCAACATCCTCATAGTAATGTTGACCAACACAAGTATGTTGTAAGGATTTTATTTGTTCAACCACAATCCATTCTCATACATCCCTTATTATTATATCCAATTTACGCTGACTCTTATATGATCATATGAATTGTTTAAACTCATTTAATTGTGTAAATTTCAATAATTTTTTTTATTAGTTAACTATTCTCTTTTTAAAATTATACTAGTTAAAGTCTATACTTGTGTATCATAATCTAGTAAATTTATTATGGATGAAGGTCTTAGTATAGGCTAGACTATACTTATTAGTTTAGTCCTCGACTTCTTATAGTCTAACCTATTCTAAGACCTTCACCCATAATAAACTTACTAGGTTAGGATACATATGTATAGACCAAAACTAGTAAAATTTTAAAAAGAGAATAATTAATTAATAAAAAATAAACTATTAAAATTTATACAATTAAGTAAGTTTAAACAAGTCATATAATCATATACGAGTGGATAAATTGAAGATAACAATCAAATGTATGAGGATGAGTCATGGTTGAACGAATGAAATCCTGACAAAACATACTTGTACTTTAGTAAATATTATTTTGAGGATGTTAATTGTATAACCACTATCCATCCTCATACATCTCTGATCGTCGTTCTCAATTTGCGTGGACTCTTATATGATCATATGATTTGTTTAAGCTCATTAAGCTGGGTAAAATTTTATAAATTTATTTTTTATTAATTAATTATTTTCTTTTTTGACAATATGCTAGTAAGAGTTGTAATTACTCATACAATATATTATTGATAAAACGTGTAGTTTAGATATACAATGAATTCAATTGATGGTCCTCAATATAATATAATTTATGTAGTTATTTACTTTTTTATTATATACTAATATTTTGTTTATCATTGCACCAACTAGCATATACCTTACAAATGATGGAATGTCAATCTATACAATCTATCATCTATCAGCCACATGAGAAATAATTGATTAAATTTTGTGATGTACGATACTAACAAAATTTAAATATCCACTTTTGCAACGGTGGTAAAGTACAACTCAAATTACACCCAGTCGTAATATTTGATTTTTTTATATATAAAAAAGTAATCTTTGTTTTAACTCCGTCATTTTATTGACATCATTTTTATCCAATTTTAAATAACTGCGATGTCTCAAGCATCTCAAACATCCAACACAAAAAAATTATTGCTCCATCTAAGTAAACGAAGAATGAGTTGTCTTCCGTTATATAGTTGTTCCATCTAAATAAATGGGGAATGCGCATAGGAGAATTTGAAAACTTTCCAGCATTTTTTTTTATATAAAAATGAAGGGAATCTTTGTTTTAACTTTCTCATTTTATTGACTTATTTTTTGTTCAATTTTAAATAACTACAATGTCTTAAGCATTTCAAACATTCAATGCAAAAAATATATTGCCCCATCTAAGTAAACGAGGAATATCATGCCTTTCGTTATGTTATCGCTCCATCTAAGTAAACGAGGAATGCGCAAAGTAAAATGTATTAAAAATACTGTAAACTCATGGTATATCAGTACTTCCTCACTATCGTAGATGTTTATAGCAAAGGAACATGCCATTTTATCCTTATCATAAAGTCAAATGCATTCAGTATTAAATATTTTTTGGCTATGATCGAATGCCAATTCAATACAAAGGTGATAGATATTGAATCTGAAAATGCATTAGAATTAGGAAGTAGTTGTGAAACTTCTCAATTTCTTGCTTGTCGGGGAACCATTCACCAGACCTCTTGTGTTTCCTCTCCTCAACAAAATTGACTAGTGCAAAGGAAACATGGGCATTTGGTTGATACATGCAGGGCTCTTTTATTTCAATCTAATCTTCCTATCAAATTCTAGGGAGAATTTCTCTTAACAACTACTTTTTTTTATTAATATATTCCCTTCTAATCTTCTTAAAACGAAAACTCCATATGAGCTTTTGTTTGGGAATACACCTTCTTAGTCATATTTAAGGGTCGTTGGTATTTAAGTTATGCGTCTTCTCATTTATTACATAGATCAAAGCTAGATCCATGATCAATCAAATGTGTGTTTTGGGTTATCCTTTTGGAAAAAAGGGATACAAATTACCAAATCTTGAAACTAGGAAAATTTTCATTTCTAGAGATGTAATTTTTCATGAGACCGTCTTTTCTTTTTCTTACCGTATGCGTTAGTACAAAGAATGTACCAAGTATGATAGCCATGTATAAAAGATATGAAATCATGCTAAAAGGGATTTTTACATGTCATACAAAGACCAGGTTAAAACATAAGATAAGAGGTTAGAAAATATCATCGTGATCATGGTCAATGTAAGTACAATAATCATCATAAAACACATGTACATGTGAGATACTTCTTGAAGTAATGTTAGTTCATTATTGCGGGAGATTTACTTTTAACCGACATAGAGACCATGTGAGCTACAACATGGAATCCGGTGTCTACCCCACACCAAAAGGGGTGTCCTACTTGCCAAGGTAAGAGGATGAACTTCTAGCTTACGTGGATCCACTAGCTAATGTCTATCTAGACAACCTATGGTGGCACATAGTTTATGGGACATGGGTAATCACCATTTGTCCACTCGGTACTAAGCATAAATCCTACTGAATATTTGTTAGTCTTATCTTATCTTAACATTCATGAGACATTGGGTATTTGACACTTGTCTTATCATTAAAGGACACGGGTAATTACCGCTTGCCTTATCATTAGAATAGCTCCTTAACTTGATTCATCTTAGGTGAGAAGACCTTTCAACCCTATGAATCCTTTATGTGAGAAAATCCTTTCACAATCATGTTATGAGTAGTATGTGAGAAATCATTTCACAATAACAACCACATCACTCTCAAAGCATTCTTAAAACATTTACATCATTTTCATAAAGAATATGCATATCTTCATAAACTCATCTTTCATGATTCAAAAGGCTCATTATATAACAATTCTAGAAAACATGGATTTCACATGGGTTGATGGGGATTCAACTTAGAAACATGCCATTACTTCACATGCATAAAAATATATAAAACAATCAAATAAATCGTAATTCAAAGGAACCATGAGATTGAGTAAAAATCTCATGGTTTAGGAACCATATGGAGGAAAGGACTCCATAGGTGAATACTATCATACCATAACGCCAAGAGCTTACACTCAATGGTGAAATTGGAGACTTGACTTGAAACCCTTGCCTTCTTCTTCAAGCTTGTAGAGAGAAATATTAGAGAGGATGAACTTGTTCTTCTTTCAGAAATTTGAGATAATGAATTGAATTAGGAGAATGTTTATATAGGGTCTCGAATAGAAGGTAAAATGACATCATGTTAGGTTAGAATAATTAGGAAAAGACCCAAAAGCCCCTTATTAAAATAACTGTCGAACCTCACCAACGGCCATACCTACGGTCCGTTGGTCAGACAGATCGTCTTGGTCAGTTATGGGTGAGATCAGAGACCACCTAATCTTGGACCCCCATCAACGGGACCCATGCACGGTCTGTGGGTCCACCTACGGGCCGTACACCTCTATTGTGGGTCCTAACTTTTGATTCTAAAGTTTCTCTAAGTATGAGACTCACCTATGAGACCTACCTACGACTCGTGCATCGGGTAACGATCCGTCTTGGTGAACCATATAAAAATACTGAAACTTGGACACTTTTGGAAAAATCTGGACTGAACAACCACGGGCCGTGTGTTAGACCACAAACCGTTGGTGGCTCCGTTGGCATATGCAACAAATCCCACAACCCTGAAATTGTCTATCTTTTTAAATCTGAGGTGTTACATTAGCGATATAAATGAAGTATTTGAGTAGGGATGTAATTTAGATGTTTGAGAGAAGATTTAGAGTGTTTTCTCTTAAAAAAAGTCAACTAAAAATATAGTGGAATGGAGTTCTCGAGTTAAGGAGGGTATTTATAAAGCCTAGATCAAATACTACAGAGATTGAGGAGTTTTTCTAGGCGAAGTCTAGCGTGATAGACAAGGCCTCGCGCACTGCGAAAGCTAGAGCGAAGTTTGCCTTGCTCTTAGCTTAGCTCTGCGAGGTCACCCCTGCTTTTACACTTAGAAATTTTCAATTTTTGCATTATAGTTTTGTAAAACACCCATAAATTTTTGTATCGAACTCCAATTGACGAACAATGTGATGTAGTGGAATCCAAATTCAATTTCATATTATCGAGGATAAATATCTTATCTTAAAACACAATTAAACATGGTTTGAGTTAGGGCTGTGTATCGGTCGGTTCGATTTTGAAGTTTATCGATTTGGCTTATTGGTTAACGATTTGTATATATGCTAAACCGTTATAGAACCATTAAGATATTGACTTATCGGTTATTGGTTTATCAGTTATTGATTATTATCGGTTTAACCGTTAAGATTTGACACAAAAAAAAACATTTAAAATCACTTAGAAACAAGGTGACAAACCAAATGAACCATGCACATGAGTTCACAAATTACATCTTGCTCAAAACAAACACTTTTATATTGTAGAATAACCAAGAGTTTGAGACAACCAGAAATAGAAGTAGGAAACCAAACTCTAAGTCAAGGACTTTATATACAAAATGTATAATAATTATTTAATTTACTATCGGGTTATCGATCAAAAAAACCTCAAACTGTGAAGAATCGAAAACCCGATAACAAAAAAAATCAAAATTGTTATCAAAAGCGCTAAACCAATAACCCATTACTAATAAATCAATAACTTTTTTTCGGTTCAGGTTATCGGTTTCGGTTCGATTTTGAACAACCCTAGTTTGAGTTGAACCACATACATTTGACTAGTTCATCACAAACTGAATTTACAAATTGTTATAATTATTAGACGGAACCCATCGACAACCCCTTAAAGTTGATACCAACTTTTACTTAGGCACCTCGAGTACTTTTTGTTCATTTTAAACACCTCAAGTAGGACTCCGTTGTGTCATTTTGACACTTTAGATTTTTAACAATCAACTAAAATTATAAAGCGTGGGTAATACACTCGTGGAGACATGACATGAGGATCCAGATCTTCTCCATTACATTTTTTCTCCATTTCACAAGTACACGTTTAGATGATTGACACTTGACTAATATAATTTTTAAAGGTCAAGATTAAATTGATTTAACAAACATCTTAACTATGATTAAAACATTAAATTTAGAAACCACCTCTTAATTATAGTATGCAATATCAATCTTCCACATATTTTGATACTCATAAATTTCAATTTCTAAATTTTACATTGAAAAATCAATAAATCAAAGTTCGTTAATATGTCCAATTTTTCTAACTAAACATAATAGCATCAAATTAATATTACTATCACAGTACTTTTCCTAGTTTTTTTTTTCTTCATGCAGGGTGTGTTTGGTATGGAGGAAAACATTTTCCAATTTTCCGATGTTTGGTTGGCTTAAAATGTTTGGAAAATGTTTTCCAAATCAACTCATTTTCCTTCCAAAATTAAGGAAAACATTTTCCAAACCTCTACTTTATCCTTTAATTTTTTTTTCTTACCCTAACAATACCCCTTGCCCAACTCTCCCCATTCAATTTTTTTTTTAAATTCTTATTTTTTTAATTTCAAATTTATTTTTATCCCTGCCCCCAACCACCCCTCCCCATCAAGCAAAAAAAATAAAAAAAATTAAGAATTATTTTTGAAAAATGTTTTAAATTTTAAGATTTTTTACCTCACCCAACCCCTACATCCCCCTCCCCCCAAATTGCTTTAGAAAAATATTTCAAATTTAACTTTTTTTATTTTTTAAGCCACCCCCCCCCCCCCAAACAAGGCCACACCCTCCCCATTAATAAAATTATTTTGGGAAGTATTTCAAATTTAAAAAGATTTCATTTTTATGCCACGCCTACCCCTACACCCCCCCTCCCGCGCTACCCTTCCTAGGCCACCCCTGTCAATTTTTTTTTTAAAAAATTAGGGGTGTGCAAAAACCGATTTAACCAATAAACCGAATCGAAAAAAACACTATTGGTTTATTGATATTGGGTTATTGGGCTAACGGTTTTGCAAATTTTTTTATTGGGTTATTGGTTCGGTTTCCGGTTTTATAATTTTTGTTAATGGTTAAACCGATAACCCAATAAGACTATACTAAATTTACTAGTCTTATTGTTAATGGTTAAACGATTGTTACTTTCACACTTTTTGTTAATGGTTAAACAATTGTTACTTTCACACTTTTTCCTTTGAATGTGTCTAGTGTCTAAACTTGCAAGAAAAATGATTATTACTTTCATGCCAAATGCTGGAAAAATCATATGGTTTATTTGAATTTTTTTTTATCGTGTATATAATATATATGAGTATTCTCTTATTGGTTAAACCGAAAACCGATAAGAAATATGTTATTGGTTTGGTTATCGGTTTGAAGTATTTACAAACCGAAAACCGATAAACCGATAAACCGAACCAATAACACCTAAAACCGAACAAAACCGATCGATGCGCACCCCTAAAAAAAATTACTTCTAAAAATATTTCAAATTTAATTTTTTTCATTTTTATGCCATCCCTACGTACCCCTACCCCACCCCTCAGCCGCCACCGCCACCGCCACCCAGGCTATCCCTATCAAAATCTTTTTTAAAAAAATTAGAAAATATTTCAATTTATTTTTTCAATTTTATGCCACCGCCTACCCCCCCCCCCTCCCTGGCTTCACGCCCCACCCCATCAATTTTTTAAAAATGTTATATTTGAAAAATATTTCAAATTTTTTAAATTCATCTTTTATGCCCCCTAGCCCCAGCCGCCACTCCATCCCCCCCCCCCCCCCCCCCCCCCCGCGACGCCATCAATTTTTTTTTTTTAAAAATATTTTAGAAAAAAATTCCTGGGTCAGGTCCTAGGTCGAAAGTCTGGCTCAAATTTCAGGGTCAGGTTTTGGAACGGTTATCAGGGTCTTGTTCTAGTTTGGGTCTCGGGGTCGGGTCCTAGATCAATTATCGGGGTTGATTTTCGGATCATAAATTATTTTCCCAAAGATTATTCTTTAGTCTCAAGCAAAAAATGAAATATATTTTCTGAAAAATATTTTTCATTCTCCAAGTCCAACCAAACATTAAAAATAATTTCCAGAAAATATTTTCCACTCTCTACCCACAATGAGAAAATAAGTTAGAAATCCACTTGTTTTCCAAGAAAACATTTTCCTTCATACCAAACACACCCGTATTCTCTAATTTAGATAAGTCAAACTAAATGGAAGAGAATTAATCTAAATACTATCATATATATTTTCAATACTCTAATTACTTTTTATATGTCAATTGAAAATTAGAAATATTATTTTATTCCCCTCATATATTCTTTAATTCAATTTTCAGGCTAATTTTTAAATCAATTACTTAAAATTTATGATCGCAAAACATTTTTTTTAAAGAAAAATTATACGGATTTAGGGAATGGGGGAGGTAGGGAAGTTTACTGATAAAACCTACAAATTGAAATTTAATGAGAATAATTTTATTTTATTTTTTAAAAGATGAGTATCAAAATATATGAGGAGATTGACATTGCATACTATGGTTAAAGAGTGTTTTTAAATTTAATATTTTAATCATAGTTAAGACGCTTATTAAATTAATATAATTTTGACCTTTAAAAGTTATATTAGACAAGTCACATTCATCTAAATTTTTACTTGAGGAAATTGAGAGAAAGTGTAATGGAGATGAGCCGGATCCATGATATGATGGCTAATTAAAAATTGACATGTGAAATTTTAGTCTAAAATAATAGATTTATTAGCACACAAAAGTTGAGAAAATGTCACAAATTAAATTGTTTCTGAACTATTGGAGTAGGTTTAAAATAGTCCCTTAACTATACAATTACTAGATTTAACTCTTTAACTATCTCAAATCTCATTAGGTTTGGTCCATTAACTACACACTTATCGATTTTAGTCCTTTAAGTATTAAAAAAAAACTCATCAGGTTTGATTTTTATCTATTTTTAATACAAATAGCTCAAGTTCATATTAACGGAATTCATGCCTCAATGAAATTAAATTCTTGACCCATTTTTTCAGTTGTGTTCTCTCTCATGCTACTTTTTCTTCAAATTACTCTTATGAAAAAAGGCTTAACATCAACGATTCAAAATAAAATTTAAAAGAAAATCAAGACTTATTATTTTCCTCATTAATTTTATTTTGAAAATCAAGACTTAGCAACAAATTTAATGATGATTTGGTCGTTGCTATAAAAAAAATATTGGCGACCGATTAGCAACGAAATTTTTTAATGGAAAATATGCTGGCTCAACGAAATTTTTAGTGACGGATTAGTGACATAAATTCCGTCGTGAATTTATTTGAAATAACGAAATTAATTATGAAATTAGCAACGAACTATATAAGTATAACGACGGACCAGTCCGTCACTAACAAGTGGCGACATATATCATTCGTCGCTAAACTTGCGACATAACTATTTTTTCGTCGCTAAGAGATTACTAACGAGCAAATACTAACAGCCAACAATCCGTTGCAAATTTGGTTTAGCGACGAAATACCATAAATTAGCGACGGATTTCGTCTGTCGCTAAATGTTCTTTTTTTGTAGTGTTTCCTCACTAATTTTATTTTGAATCGTTTAGGTTACAGTTCTTTTCACACGAGTAATTTGAAAAAAAAATAGTGAAGAGAGAAAAAAGTGAAAATAGGTTAAAGATTTAATTTCACAGAGGCATGAGTTCCATTAATATAACTAGGGTCATATTACCCCCCTCGAACTCTTTTTTTCTGTATTTTTGTGAACCTTTTGTGCTGATGTGACACCTTCGACCACCCAAGTTGGTTGTGTTTGTACACACGCATCTGCCACATGTGTAAATTATTTTTGAAAAAATCTTACTTTTTTTTATCTTGTATTTAAATTAAGTTAGTACACTTTTTTTTTGCCTTGTATCTAAACTTTTTTTTTTACCTTCATTCATTGGTTTTTCTCTTGTATTTGTCTATTGATTTTATTTACTCCTTTTATTTTCTTTTGATTTGATTTCAAATTCAATTCCAAATCATGTCTTGTATTAAAATAAGTTAATTTCGAACGGATATCAAAACAAGTAAAGAAAATAAAATAAAACATAAAAAAAGTTAAAACGTTAACATTAAAAGACAGTTTTTAATTATTTTTTGAAAAATATACATAATTTTTTAAAAATAATTAAAAGTGAAAAGATAAGAAATTCATGAAAGAAAAAAATAAAAAGTTTAAAGTGAGAAAGAAATAAAAATAAATATTTTACAAAGAAATAAATTAAAATAATTAAATATATATAAGTTTTAATATCAATAAATATGTGTACTAACTAATTATAAGTTACCAATTAAAAAAAGGAAAAAGGACAAATATACCCCGAACTATCGTAAATGGTATGCAAATACCCTCCGTCATACTTTTAGGACATTGGTACCTCTGCCGTCCAAAAACTAGAGCATATATGCCCTTCACTCTAATGGAAGACTAAATATGGACACGTGACGCAATCTTATCCGTCAATCTGATTTTTAATAAATGTCGGGTCGGTGAATAATATTATGACACGTGTATGTCCGTTAGTATAAAGGCTCTATATACTCTAGTTTTTGGATGACAGGGGCATCAATGTCCCAAAAGTTTGACAAAGGATATTTGCATATCATTTACGATAGTTCGGGGGTATATTTATCCTTTTCCCCAGTAAAAAATGACATATGTCCAATTTTTTCACTTACCACTTGCCTTCAAGAGAGTGTGCACTCTCTCTCTCTGTCACGCCAATATTTATGTTGTATTTATTTCATTTTAAATTAGTTTAGAGGGGGGAGGGGGTAATATGACCCTAGTTAAGTTGAGGTGTATCTCTGGAATTTCGGTTATAGTCTAGGGGTTACTTGTGCCTTATCCCTAAAAAAATAGACATAGACCAAACCTGATGTGTTTTTGAATACTTAAATGACTAAAACTGATAAGTATATGTATAGTTAAGGGACTAAAATCAGTTAGTGTATAGTTAAGGAACTAAGGTTTTAAATAGTTAAGGGACTAAAAAAAAGTTAAAAAATAAAAAGTAGGTTATGGTTAAGACCTATTCTAATAGTTCAAGACCATTTATGACATTTTCTCCACGAAAGTCAGAATACATTGTTATTTTTTTGAAAAAAGTATATGATCGAAAAGAGTGCTGGGTAATAATTATTGATGATAATACTGGTTAACTATTGTTTGATCAAGATATGGGTAATTGTTGTTGATCAACACATGGGTAATTATTGTATGATCAAGATACTGGGTAATTATTGTATGATCAAGATACGGGTAATTATTGACAATCAAGATATGAGTATTATTGTATGATCAAGATACTGGGTAATTATTGTATATGATGCCTTCCTTTGGGGAGCTATCGGTTTGGTTTTTGATTTCTTTGCCATCTCGGAATTATGTAAATCTCACATTATCTAATTTCAAATCTTTTAATTTGGGGTGTAGGTTTCTGGTTTTTGAATCTTTGATCATCTCTGTAGACAAAGGATGGTTAGGGGTCTTGGGAGTTCTTGATCTTTTAGTGTGATTCAGTTTGCAATTAGTTCTGTTTTTTTGGCTAATTTATTGATTCGTTTGATATTAGTTCTGTTTTTTTGCTAATTTATTGATTAATTTTTGTTGTTTGTTTGATCAGGTATGGTAATGATGATAGGAGACTGATTCTCCTTCTACACTTGCTGTTGCCTTGGTCTCCAATGTTAATTCTGAGATTTTTGTTGTGAGAATTCATGTGTTGGTGTCACCCTGTTTACTACTCAGAAACTTCTAAGGCGTAGTTTGGAAACTTCTAAGGCTTGTACGGTATGCATCCCTGTGCACCTTGTTTCTTGATCTTCTTGGTGAATGAATGTGTAGACCACATACATGGTGATAGATATTGGTAGGCTTCAATAAAAATGGGGTTCTTAATCTTTTCTCTTGCATATCAAGTGATTTCTTAGGTGATATGGGTTTTGTCAGCACATAAATGGTCCTTTCTTTTTATGCTTGCAGTTGGGTTTTACTGGGCAGTGAATTATTTTTTTCATGGAGGAGGCTTTGTTTGGTTATTTGTGTTGAGGTATAATGAGTACTGAGATACTCAATACTCATTTCAGGTTTTTTCCCCATCAGAGTGGTCCCTCCTCTCTTTGTCAAAAATTGCTGTTGTATGGAACTTGCCAGCTAAAATAGTTTCTTTGCACTCACTTGTGTTGTATTTTGCTGTTGTTTCGCATTTTTAGTCTAGATGCATATTTTCTTGGATGATCCACTTGGTGGGATTCCTGGTGGTTGACGGGCATATGGTCTTATCAATACTTGAAACTCAATCCTGGATCTATTCCCATTCAAGTGGGTCCCTGTTAGACCCTTTCTTTGGTGTTCTCTCTGCTTTAACTTCTCTGCTTCATTTTCTTGCATCACCCTAGCTTGATTTTATTTGTTGGATGGATGACAGTTGAGAGGACTAAACTTTGGAAAATTTTGAAGGTTGATGCCAAGTGTCTAGTCCTGTGCTCGCTGTTTCCTTGCCACTTTTGTGCTTGCACTACAATCTGAATATCATCAGGCTTCGATAGAGGGGTTTTTCAATCTTGTTTCTTTGCCATTTTTGTGTTTGCATTGAATATTATCAGGCTTCGAGAGAGGGTTTTTTCAATCTTGTCTGTGGCATTTTCTTGTGGGTTTAGTCAGTTTTGCAGAGAACTTTTCCCTTCATTCCTTTGCTTGTAACCATTGGGTCTTACAAAACAGTGATTCTTCTTTTCATGGAGGTACCTTTTTTGCCATATGTGTTGAGGTTTACGAGTATATTTTTCTTCCCTATTGACTCTCCTTTGTCTTTTATAAATAATTAGGACATTATTTTCACCAATATGTGTTGTATTCTGCTTCCATGAAGTTCTTAGTTTTAGATGTTCATGTTCTTATGGTGATCCAATTGATAAGCTCTCTTATGGTGATATGAGGTCTCTTACTCTCTTATGGCTTTGGATACCTGATAAGTACTTGACCAATTATAAATCTTTTGGTAGTGACATAAAATATTTAGATAGTGGCATAAAATACTTCTCAACGTTTGTTCTTTTTGATACTTATCTTCTTTGGTTTCATTTATTTTTGTTATCCCACTAGTTTTTTTTGGTTGTATGGATGTGTAGACCATATGGTGACACTGTTATGGACGTTCAGATTTGAAAATTTCAAAGTTTGGTTAACCAACATGTTTTCCTTTGCCTCATTTTGGTCTTTTTGGTGCTTGCATTGCAATCTGGATATTTTTTGGGCTTTGACAAAAGTGAGTTTCAGTATGGCATCTCTAGTGATTTACTTAGGTGGTTCGGGGTTTATCAGGTATGCTCTGAACTGCTCCCTTCTTTCTGTTCTTGCAACCATTGCTTACAGAGCAACAAATTCTTCTTTTCACGGAGCGGTCGTGTTTTGTCGGTTTGCCTTGAGGTTTCTTTAGTCAAGTCTTTTATGATTATGGATATTTTGGATTCAATTTTCTTCCCTAATGGCCCTTAGTCTTTGTCAAAACTAATGTTGTATGGAAGTTTCTCAACTAGGACATTATTTTTCACCGGTGTGTGTTGTATTCTACTGTCGTAAAGTTCAGTCCAGACGCTTATGTTTTTGATCATCCAATTGATGAGGTCTTCTATGGCTATGGACGCTTGATAAGTACTCGGCCAATTCTAGATCTCATTTGGTAGTGGTGTAAAATACTTCTTTACTTTTATTCTCTAGCTACTTAATTATCTTCTCTGCTTTCATATGTTTTTCGTTATCACACTGTTTTTTTTTTGTTGAATGGATGAGTAGTAGACCATGTGATGACACTATTATGGATGTTCAAAATTTGGAAATTTCAAAGCTTGGTTTACCAAACATGTGATCCTCTGCCACCTTTTGGTCTTTTTGGTTCTTGCACAACAATCTGGATATTGTCTGGGCTTTAACAGAAGGGGGTTTTCAGTCTTGCGTATGGCATTTCTAATGATTACTTAGGTGATCTGGGGTTCCTCAAATTTGCACTTAACTGTTCCATTCTTTCTTTTCATGCAGCCATTAGTTGCAGGGCAGTGAATTATTCTTTCCATGTAGTAGCCATGTTTGCCTGTTTGTATTGAGGTTTCCTTAGTTTAAGGTTTTATGAGTATCAAGATTTTCGATTCAGTTTTCTTCAAGAGTTTCTCGACTAAGACAATATTTTTCACTAGTGTGTGTTGTTATTCTGCTGCCGTGAAGTTTTTAATGCAGACACTATGTTCTTCAATGTTCCAATTGATAAGGTCTCCTATGACTATGGACACTTGATAAATAATCATTCAATTTTGGATATTTTTTTTAGACAGCACCATAAATGCTCATCGGCATTTGGTCTTCTAGGTACAACTATTTAGGTTATAACAACTTGTTTTTTTTGTTTGGATGGATGGATATGTAGACTATATTGTGACAATAATAGAGGTTAAGATTTGGAGACTTTAAAGGTTGATATCCAGTATGGTATCTCTATATACTCTTGATCTTTTTGGTTCTTCCACTGCAATTTGGATATATCAGTCAGGACTTTAACAAAAAGGGGGTTTTAAATCTTGTCTATATGGCGTGTCTAGTGATTTCTTGGATGATATGGGTTTTCGTCAACTTTGGATTAATTGTATCTTCTTTTTGTACTTGCATCCATTGCGTCTTACAGAGCTATGAAATATTCTTTTCATGGAGCGGCTTTCTTTGTCCATTTATGAGGTTTCCTTGGTTCATGCTTTTATGAGTTCTGATATTTTCAATTAAAATAGTTATTTTTCCATTAGTGAGTGTTGTATTCTACTGTCATTTTTAGTGTTCAGTCCGGATGCAATGGCCCAATTTGATGAGATTCTTGATGGTTGATGGTAATGGCCCCAGGGATACCTGACAAGAACTCAAATTTGGATATTTAATGGTTTTCTCTTTTGGTGTCCTCACTGCTCATTTTCTCTGCTTTATTCTTTTTGTATTACGCTAGCTTGATTTTGTTTTGAGAGGTCATGACTTGGAAGATTTTGAAGGTTGGTGTCTGGTGTGCTGTCCTGTGCACCTTGATTCTTGGCCGTGTTGGTGCTTGCACTCCAATATGGAGATTATCAAACTTCGAAGGCGATTCTCCATTTTGTCTGGTATTTGTAGTGAATTCCGAGGTGGTAAGGTCTTAACCAGATCTGTATTTCAACTATTTTATCTTTCTGGGTTTTACAGAGGGATAGGTTCTTCTTTTCATGGAGCAGCATGGTCTGACAGTTTCGTGTTGAGGTTTTTTGTTTGATGCTTCTAATGATTATTGAGATCTTCAATTCTGTTTTCTTCCCTAATCAGAATGGATTCCTTCTCTCCAATGCTTCACTGGCGTGTATTTTGCTGGCATATTTGTTTTTTAATAATCTAGATGCTTATGTTCTTTGGTGATCCAACTAATGAGATCTCCATGGTTATGGACAACACATGATAAGTGTAATCATACTCTTTTGATGGCCTTGTAATGCACTCCTATGCTTTTTGTGTACTCGCTACTTACCTTCTCTGAGTTCGTATAGCCTACCAGTTGACTTAGTTTGGTTGGATGAATGTTTATAGGCCACATGGTGGTAGTAAAGCGGATAATATTTGGATATTTTGTAGTTTGGTTTCCAGTGAGCATCCTGTTGATCATGTTTCTTGGCATTTTGGTGCTTACACTGCTATCTGGATATTGGATATCACCGACATCAAGAAAAGGGTGCTTTGCAATCTTATGTTTGGCATCTCTAGTATTATCTCCTACATGGTATTGGTTTCCACTTACCTGTTACATTTTTTTTGTGCATGTAACCGTTGGGTCTTCCAGAGCAAGCACTTCATTTCAATTTTTGTTCCCAATCAACGAGTCCCTTTTCTCTTTGTCAATTATTTTTTGGGATGATCCAAATGATGAGATCCCTAATTTTCATGTACACATGAGAAGTACCCAAACTCAATTTTAGATCTTTTTATGGCCCCAAGAGTTCCTCTACTTTGGTGTTCTTGCTGCTCTTATGCTTGTCATGCCACTTGATTTTGTTTGTTTGGATGCATGTTTGTAGATTACATCAGATTTGGTAATTTCGAAGTTTGGTTTCAATGTGTACCCTATTCCTTCGCCATTTTGGTGCTTTTGCTTGCACTGCAATTTGGATATCATCAGGCACTGGCAAGGGAGTTATGCAATCTTGTCTGGCATCTCTAGTGATCTCTCCTATGTGGCATGGGTTTCGCAGCCTGCTCTCTAACTGTTCCCTTTTTTTGTGCTTGTGTTGTTGTGTCTTTTAAGATCATTGAAGTTTTTCCTTCCATGGAGCAGCCTTGTTTGTCTTAGTGTTGAAGTTTTGTGAGTTCAGGCCTTGTATAAGTATCTAACTTTTCGATTCAGTTTTCTTCCCTGGTCATAGATATCCCCTTAACTGGTTGTCAGAAAGGTTGTTAAATGGAAGTTTTCAAATACATTAACTCTCTCCACAAGTGCATTTTCAGCTTTTAGTCCAGATGCTTAAATTTTGGGATGTTAATTCTAAGTTTTTTGTTGTTAGAATTCATGTGTTGGTGTCACCCTGTTTACTACTCTGCTAGCAGTTTCCTTTTGTTGAATCAAAACATGAGTAGAATTGGACATTTGGCTCTAGGTGTGCATAGATGTGCATCTAGGTGCAAGTGGTTCTACTAGAACAAATGTCTTGCTTCGGAGTTTGTGGTCTGGAAAGATCCAACAGTTCCAAGGTCTGCGACTAAAGGTATTTGATTTTTTAGTATCCCAAAGCTTTGTTCAAAACTGGAACAAATATGTAAGTTCTCAACTATGATAATTCTTTTCACAAGTGTGTATAGTGTGTTCTGCTTCCAGTTAGTTTTAGTTGTTAATTCAAATGCTCATGTTTTTTGATGATTCTGGTGTCTTTTGTGGTGTTATGGACACCGGATGATAGTGTTGTAAAGTGCTCCTCTGCTACTTATATTCTCACCGTTTGCCCTTGGTATTTTTGTTTATTTATGAATGAATGTGTAGAGCACATGGTGACAGTAATAGACGATTAGTTAGGAATCTTCTAAGGCTTGTCCGGTATGCATCCCTGTGCACCACATGGTGATGAATATTGTTAGACTCTCTTGCATCTCTAGTGGTTTCTTAGGTATATGCATTTTTTCAGCGCATAGTTGGTCCCTTCTTTTTGTGCTTGTAGTTGGGTTTTACTGAGCAATGAATTATTCTTTTTATGGAAGAGGCTTTGTTTGGCCATTTGTGTTGAGGTTTAATGAGTACTGAGACACTCAATACTCATTTCAGTTTTTCCCTCCAATCAGAGTGGTCCCTCATCTCTTTGTCAAAAATTGTTGTTGTATGGAACTTGCCAGCTAAAATAGTTTCTCTTGCACTCACATGTGTTGTATTCTGCTGCCATTTCTCGTTTTTAGTGTAGATGTATATGTTCTTCGATGATCCAGTTGATGAGATTCCTGGTGGTTGATGGTTACATGGTCTTATCGACACCTGATAAATTCTCGAAACTTAATCCTGTATCTTTTGACAACCCGGCCAAGTGGATCCTTGTTAGACCCTCTCTTTTGCCTTAACTTCTCTACTTCCTTTTTCTTGCATCACCCAAGCTTGATTTTGTTTGTTGGATGGATGACAGTTGATGGTTGATGCACAGTGTCCGTTCCTGTGCAGGTTGTTCCCTTGCTATTTTTGTGCTTGGATTGCAATATGAATTTCATCAGGCTTCAATAGAGGGGTTTTCCAATCTTGTTTCATTGCCATTTTTGTGCTTGCATTGCAATCTGAATATTATCAGGCTTAGAGAGAGGGTTTTTCAATTTTGTCTGTGGCATTTTCTAGTGGGCTTTGTCAGCTTTGCACGCAACTCTTCCTTTCATTCATTTGCTTGCAGCCATTGGGTCTTACAAAGGAGTGATTTCTTCTTTTCATGGAGGTACCTTATTTGCCCATATGTGTTGAGGTCTTGTTAGACAGTCTTTTACGAGTATAGATAATTTTCAATTTTTCTTCCCTATTGACTCCTTTGTCTTTATCATAACTTCTGTTGCATGGTAGTTTCTCAATTGGGATATTATTTTCACCAATGTATGTTGTATTCTGCTTCCATGAAGTTCTTATTTAGATGTTTATGTTCTTATGGTGATCCATTTTTTATTTCTTGGCTAGCTCAAAATTATATAAATCTCACGTTATCTACTTTCGAATCTTGGTTTTCAAATCTTTTAATATGGGGTGTAGGTTTCTGATTTTCGAATCTTTGATTATATTTGTAGACAAGTTAAGGTCGGAGGAGGAATGTTAGGGGTTTTGGGAGTTGTTGACTTTTTTTTTTTTTGTCAATTTATTGATTCGTTATTGTTGGTTGTTTGATCAGGTATGGGTAATGATGATAGGGGAATGATTATAGGTACCTTCCAGTGTATTTCATGATTCTCCTTCTAGGTGGCTGTTACTTTCTGTCAGTAACCTAATATTCATATCCTTGCTTTCCTTCATGTGTAGTTTATTTATTTATTTGTTCGTTTTCCTTTTCTTGTGTATTATAGTGGGAGTTTATAATTGCAATCCTTTTGATTGATTCAAAATACGTGTACATAACAGATTCGTGTGCAAGAGTGTATTCAACGAACAACTACAATATTTTTTTCTGGGGAACTTTTATATGAGTCTATATAAAGGTTTTAAATTGGCCCTTAGTATTAAAGATAATTACATTCTTGAAAGGATTAAGGGTTCTACCTTCGTGACTTTTTGCTTGTTAGGACTGGAAATTTAGCTCTCCAGGCATGCCTACTTGGATCTTCTATTGTGGACTTATGTGTCACAACCATACAGTTGACCTATCAGTTTGGATTTGATATCTTGACTTCCGTCTTGAATGCTAATTTTGATGCTAATCATGTGTCTCTTTATATCAACTGCTTTTACCTCTTTAGTTGGTTTGGTCATCAATAAATGTTATTCTTAGCTGTCAAGAATACATGGATGGGGCATCTAGTTGCTGGTTCTATAGGAATAAGTGTCTTGCTTCGGTGTTTGTGGTCGGGAAAGATGCAACAGTTCCCAGGCCTTTCACTATAGGTCTTGGATTTTCCAGTCTCTCAAACCTTTGTTAAAACTGGTACAGTATGGAAGTTCTCAACTATGATAATTCTTTTCACAAGTGTGTATAGTGTGTTCTGCTCTGCTAGTTTTAGTTCTTAGTTTAGATGATCATGTGTTTTGATGATGCTGATGCCTTCTATGGTGTTATGGGGCACCAGATAAAGTCAAAAGTCAATTCGGGATCTTTGACTCTGCTTTTTGGGTCCTAGCAACTTATCTTCTCTATCGTTTTTCTTTGGTTATCATGCCAACTTGATTTTGTATTGGTGAATGAATATGTAGACCATATGGTGATATTAATAGTGGATTAGTTTTGTCTAGAGGCCTGTATCCGGTATGCATTCTTGTACTCCTTGTTTTGTGGTCTTTTTGGGGCTTGGACTCCAATATATTGTGTATTATAGTGGTAGTTTATAATGGCAATTCTTTTTATTGATTTCCAATGTTATTAGAAATTGGAAGCTGGTGAGGTCCACTATAGATGCAATTTCATGTTTGCTTCCAGGCTTTGGGAAATTCTGAGGTCTCTTTGTTGTGACAATTCATGTGTTGGTGAACATTGTTCTGTCACCCTATTTATTACTATGAAACACAAGATTTCCCTTTGTTGAATCAGAATACTGGAAATTTGGCTCCATAGGCATGCCTACTTGGATCTTCTATTCTTGACCTATGTGTCACAACCATACAGTGGAGCTATCAATTTGGATTTGATATCTTGACTTCTATCTTTAATGCTAATGCTAATCATGTCTCTCTTAGCATCAACTTCTTTTACCTTCTTATTTGCTTTGGTCATCAGTGGATGTCATTATTAGCTGTCAAAAATACATGGATTGGCATCTAGGTGCAAGTGGTTCTACAGGAATAAGTGTCTTGCTTCGGTGTTTGTGGTTGGGGAAGATGCATCAGTTCCTGGGTCGTTTACTATATAGGTATTGGATTTTTCAGTCTTTCAAAATGGGTACGATATGGAAGTTCTCAACTATGATAATTCTTTTCATAAGTGTGTTTTGCTGCGAGTTTTAGTTCTTAGTTCAGATGCTCGTGTTCTTTGATGATCCTGATGTCTTTTATGGTGTTATGGGGGCATTTGACAAAGTCAAAAGTCAATTATGGATCTTTGATAGTGTTGTAAAGTGCTTTATGTCCTAGCTACTTATCTTCTCTACCATTTTCCCTTGGTTATCATGCCAACTTTATTTTTTTTTATTGGTGAATAAATGTGTAGACCACATGGTGATAGTTATAGAGGATTAGTTTTGGAAACAACAATGATACAATCTCAAATAAATGTGACGACAATATTTTTTTTTTATATAGAAAATTAAATTAAAGAAGACTAATAGAGAGAAATATAAAAATTAAACATAGAAGAAAAAATAACATACGCATCATTCTAAAGACTTCAATCATAACAATATATAAATGAAAAAAAATATAAAATCGGTACATAATTTTACAAGTTTTTGTCGACACATTCTCTCATATCAAATCATTATTCAAAAGTCTTCTCCATTGAGTCAAACTATAGCATGAATCAAATAGAAAAATCACTTCATTTTCGTAAAGTGATATACAATTAGACTAAGGTAGATATATCATATACGTTAGATGTTGATGGTTTCACTACTTTAACTATAAAATGAAAAGGATAATCTTGGATGTGAGTTTCATGAAATAAAAAAGATAAATTTATTTTGATAAAAATAGAGGAATGTCAAAAGACATCTTAAAGTTTCAAATTAAATATTTAAAGGTTATGCATATAAAAAGCATGAAAGTTATGGATATTAAGCATGACAATTGAATAGGTAATTTATATATATATAAAGCAAAAACATAAAAATGGTGATGTGGCGCTCTCTAAGACTTGGAATCATATTTATCTTTTTTTGTGATTTTATTGAGTTTTTTCTTCACTTTAAAAAATATAAAATATTGCTTAAATTTTTACAGAATATTAAAGCAGAGTATTTAATTCTCTCCTCATTAAAGCATAAACTTAAAAGCTTTAGTTAACAATTTTTTACCATAAAAAAACATTTTAAAAAGAAATTCGAGAAATACGTTACTAACGACCTTCGAATCACGGAGAAACCAAATCATTCTAGTTCGAGAAATATGTCACTAACGACCCTCGAATCACAAAGAAAATTTAGACAGAAGAATCAAGGAATAAGCAGATGACCAACGATATTTATCAATAAAACTATGTTTCTTCATAAAAATAAAATAAAATAAAATATAGTTCTCTATTTCATGCTAATTAATTCTACTCGAGCTTATTTACAATTATCTATTCAGGGTTTCAATTTGGGGTTCAATTTGTCTTTATATTACCATTGTTTATTCTATTTTATGTGATGCATTTACATAATATATTACTAAAATTAAGAACAAAAAAATACAGAATTGAAACTTAGTTTAAACAATAATAAATAATTATGTGATTATAAATCATTTTATTAAGAATATAAAAAAAAATATGCTACCAACAATTGATTTATGTACTAAGTTAAGCTATATATCTAATGAGCTAACAACAAATTAAACATGATTATTTTGCTCGACCACAGAATTTTCAGATGAATCCCCTTCATCGGAAGAGAAACACCATAACATCATGACGATAAGCAAGGAAGATAGAAGCAAGGCAAGAGCACCCACGATCTGCATAAACTTGTGACCATGATTACTGTCAGGATCAAGAGCATCCGAGCTCTCACAATCATCAAAAAATTCTGAGCTCTTACAATCATCGATCACCTTTTCTTTTGTGTTGTTATCTTCATCGTTAACAATATGAGAATTCGTAACAATATTATTATTATTATTATTATTATTATTATTAGGTTCTGATTGTGATGAGAATAATAGTTTTCTAGAGAGGGTGGTGGGAGGGAAAGTTACTAGTAATATTATTACTAGTAGTCTAACAAGACAAGAGGGAAATAGTTGTTTTGTCATTAACTGTTTTGTTTTTGTTGCACAATTGTCAATGTTCTAATGAAAAAAATTATTGACAATTGGGATTTCCCTTTTCTATTCTTTTTTGGATTTGTTTATTATTATTCATATTCCCTAACGACTATGAAATGCATATTAATCAATTAATTTTTTCACGAAATGTTAGACGGAAAAAGTCATTTATAGGTGAGAGTTAATTAATTATTAATTTAACTATACATAATATTAAAGGGATAAGACACAAGTATCTCTTGATTATGACCGAAATTTCAGAGAAACACCTTAACTAAACTAATGTACTATTATCCCTTCGAATCCATTTTTTCTTTGTAATTTTGTACACCATTTTGGCTTACGCGTCATACTCCATGACTCTGCATAGTTAAGGCGCATGGGAGATGTTTGGATGTCACGCAAGCCACCTTTTTGGGTTGGGCTCAAAATAATTTGATTCGGTTCAATCTCAACACATTCAAGCCTTAATCCATTTAAAGAGGATCTTCAATTAAATCCAATTTAATCTTCAATTTCAACTTGTTTTAAGACTTTTTATTTGCATTAATGTAATGTATGTTCCTATATTGAAGATATGAATTACTATCCATTTTATATCTTCTAGGATTTATCTATTCATTACTAACTTCTTCTTTTGTTCCTATATTGAAGATATGAATTACTATCCATTTTATATCTTCTAGGATTTATCTATTCATTACTAACTTCTTCTTTTTTCAATTATTATTATTATTATTATTATTATTATTATTATTATTATTATTATTATTATTATTATTACTATTACTATTACTATTACTATTACTATTACTATTACTATTACTATTACTATTACTATTATTATTATTATTATTATTATTATTATTATTATTATTATTATTATTATTATTATTATTATTATCTTGAGTTGAAATTCAATTTGTGGTAATAAAAGTTAAATAAAAATGTATTAAAATTATTTAGATTAAGGGGGTTAAATGACCCAACTCGATATTTAGCTCATTTGAACCCAAAGTAAACTTAGGCAGGTCATGACTCATGACTCAACCCAAAATCTATTTCAACCCATTTTAGTATCTCTAATTTCAACCCAACCCGCTCATTTGATACCTCTATATAATTAATAAATAATAGAAACAATATAGAGTCTGAGCAAGAACTAAAGGATTCACGTGAGTCAATAACCATTAATTATATTTTAAAAAAATGTTCTCTTATAACTCAAACATGTCTTAGGACTTGGTGTTGGCTCTAATTTGCACCACAAAAGCAAATTCCTTTCAAACAATTTGCTATAGATTTAGGAAGACATTGTAATGACCGTCGGTCATTTTTAGAAACTTTCGCGAATTTATCGTCTTGCCCCTCTTGATATCGATCCTGACTCTTTTATGATTGGGTTTGAAAGGTTGGTCTTGAATTTTGAGTTAAAAGTTTTGAATTTGAATGACTTATATTGTTAAGAGAGTGATTTTTAGAGTTTTTTGGAGTTTCGACTATCGGAATGGAATTCCATCGATTCCATTAGTCCCGAAATGTGGGATCTATCCAAAGAGAGTTGTCGATTTTAGATTCCGAGTCTTTTTAAGGAGTTGAGGTCTTAAGTTGTGAATTTGTAGAAATTTAGCCTTTGGGTTGACTTTGGTGAACCTTGGGGGTTTGAATGCTTGGATCGGAATTTTGAGAGTTTATTTGGATTCGGGGGATGAATTTAGGCCTAGATGAGGTATTGATTTATTTTTGAGAGGTCTCGAGCTTGTTTTATCCTTTTTAGGCTTGAATTAGTTTTTTATGGTTTTCACGAATGTCGGGTCTAGGAGACCTCAGATTTGTTTTTATATAATAAGTTTTTATAATTTTATGTTTATTATCATTACTTTATATTTGATATATTAATTATATTTAAATTATCATATTAATATTACATCAATATTTTTTTATTTATATATGTATAATACTGATTGAAAAATTGAATATGTACATTTTAATTCAATAAAATAAAAGTTTTATTAATTTTTTAAATAGATATTTAAAATAATTTTTATATATAAAATAATCTTCATATTAAAAGTACATTGATACTTGTCTTGTCTTGTAATTTGACACTTAAAAGCATTTTTTTAAAAAAAGATTAGCAAACACAATTTGCTTATCAAAAACACTTTTCAAATGAATAAACCAAACAAAATTGTTTATTTTTTCAAAAGCATTTTTAAAATAAACAAATCTATAAATATATAATAGGAGAAGTAAAAAGTGACACGTATCAGCACCACCAAAAACTAAATTTTAATAATTTAAATAATAAATTGAAAAAGTATAAATGAAAAAAGAAAATAAAAAACAGTTGTGAATAAACCATTTTCAAATTGGGTAGGCAGGGGTATTTCTATTGGGGGCAGTTGGGTAGCGAGGGTATTTTTATTGGGGGGGGGAGGGTAGGGAGGGGTATTTCTATTTGGGGGTGGTTGGGTAGGTATGGGTATTTCTATTTGGAGGGTGGGGTTGGTAGGGAGGGGTATTTCTATTGGGGTGGTTGGGTAGGGAGAGGTGTGTTTACGTGAGATAGTGGAAGAAAAAATGGAGGGATTAGAGATTTTTTTTAATTAATGGGAAACTCAAAAGACAAAGAGAACTCTCATTTCTTTCTTATTTAATCCTATTTTTGTTTGTTCGATTAATCGTGCGCATTTTAGCTTAAATTCTTCATCAATTGGTCCTGTTTTATTTATAGGAAATGTTTGGGTAGTCTTGTGGATTGAATGAAAATATCAAAGTAATACTATAGTATTTTTAGACAAGTAAATAGTTGTTTCTTCTTTCCCATTTTGGTCTTACTAGTTTCTGAACACGTGTGTTGTATGTGTGTCCCATACAATATTTTATAAATTCGTTAAGACGATTAAAATTCAATGAAAACATGTGTGTAATGAGTACTACAATAATACAATCTCAAATAAATGTGACGACAATAAATTATTTTTATATAGAAAATTAAACTAAAGAAGACTAATAGAGAGAAATATAAAAATTAAACATAGAAGAAAAAATAACATACGCAACATTCTAAAGACTTCAATTATAACAATATATAAATAAAAAATAAAATAAAATCGGTACATAATTTTACAAGTTTTTGTCGACACATTCTCTCATATCAAATCATTATTCAAAAGTCTTCTCCATCGAGTCAAACTATAGCATGAATCAAATAGAAAAATCTCTTCATTTTCGCAAAGTGATATACAATTAGACTAAGGTAGATATATCATATACGTTAGATGTTGATGGTTTCACTACTTTAACTATAAAATGAAAAGGATAATCTTGGATGTGAGTTTCATGAAATAAAAAAGATGAATTTATTTTGATAAAAATAGAGGAATGTCAAAAGACATCTTAAAGTTTCAAATTAAATATTTAAAGGTTATGAGTATAAAAAGCATGAAAGTTATGGATATTAAGAATGACAATTGAATAGGTAATATATATATATATATATATACTAGACATCGGAGCCCGTGCTAGCACGGGCCCAATATGTATCATTTTTTGTTTCAATTTATGTGACAAAGACAAAATTAAAGAGTTAATCAAATTTTAATATTAATTTAAAATAGTTTAAATTTTTAATTATTGTTAACTATGGTAAAAAATTTTTTATGTCTTTTAATATTCTAAATTGCTAATTATTGTTGTATGATTTGTAATATCTTTTACGCAATTTTGAAATAATAAAGGTTATTTCTTCTTTCTCAATTTATGTGGTACTAATAAAATTTCGAGATTCAATCAATTTTTTTTGTCTTTAAAATATTCTATTGTTAATTACTTTAAATTATTGTACTTTCTAAGTAATTTTCAAATAATATATATTATTTCATTTGTCCAATTTATGTGTCACCGATAAAATTTGAAGAGTTAATCAGATCTTTTACATATTTTTATATCTTTTGAATATTTAAGTAAATAATTATTGTGATTTATAATATTTTATACAATTATTTTTAAAAAATTAAACAACAAACAAAACGAATTCATCATAGGAAAATTACCAAAGGATCCTTGAATACATCAATAATGAGTCCCACTTTTTGTTAAAAAAAATATGCATATTGGGAGGATATTTTTGTCCAAAGTGGAAATAGAATAAGTATAAAGCATTAAAATCTTTTAAAATTTTAAATTGTTAATTCTTATTGTATGATTTGTAATACTTTTACGCCATTTTCAAATAATAGAGGTCATTTCTTCTTTCTCAATTTATGTAGTACTAAAAAAATTTTGAGATTCAATCAATTTTTTTTGTCTTTGAAATATTTCTAGCTGTTAATTACTGTAATTTATAGTACTTTCTAAGAAATTTTCAAATAATATATATTATTTCATTTGTCCCAATTTATGTGTCACCGGTAAAATTTGAAGAGTCAATCAGATCTTTTATATATTTTTATATCTTTTAAATATTTAAGTAATTAATTATCGTGATTCATAATATTTTATACAACTATTTAGTATAGTAAAATAAATTTAAAAGAAACAAACAAAACGAATTCATCATAGGAAATTACCAAAGCATCCTTCAAAACATCAATAATGGGTCCGACTTTTTGTTTTTAAGAAATTGCACATTCGAAGGATATTTTTGTCCAAAGTGGAAATATTGTGTAAAAAATGTGTATTTATTGTGATTTTGAATGTTTTGTGGGGTAATAGGACGCACGCAAAGTTAAAGTGTCTTTTTGAAAATCTGGGACAACTTCAAGTATCACTTAATGTTTTTTCTCAAAATCTAATTTACTTTCGTAAACTATGTGTCAGATCAAAATAAGATTAACAAATTCAAAAGGAATGAGTAATAAATAGCTCATACAATGACATATTTATTATTTAAAAGAAGTACTCCTTTTGGTTGAAAGCTAACAAGATAGTTACAATGTAACTAAATACTATAAAAATCTTTGCATTGTGACTTATTATATTATATATATAGATATAGCAAAAACATAAAAACGGTGATGTGGTGCTCTCTAAGACTTAGTATCATATTTATCTTTTTTTGTGGTTTTTTTGAGATTTTTCTTCACTTTAAAAAATATAAAATATTGCTTAAATTTTTACAGAATAATAAAGCAGAGTATTTAATTCTCTCCTCATTAAAGCATAAACTTAAAAGCTTTAGTTAACAATTTTTTACCATAAAAAAACATTTTAAAAAGAAATTCTTGCAGTTATATTTTTTTATGTGCATCACTTAATTACAAAATTTAAGAGGTTTTATAAAATTTCAAAGGTTTTATTCCTTATCACTTAATTACAAAATTTGGAAAGCTTTTTCACTATTTACTTTTGAATATTATATAAATACACATACAACATAACATGCATTCTACATCTCTCTATTTGCATAAATATATAGACTGTATAAAACAGATTAAGGAACCACGGTCTAAACATGAATCAAAGATAATTTTGTAACTTCAAGCCTCGAACATTGTTACTATTTGATGATTCTCAAATCCTGTTAATCTTCCACAACACAAAACACTAGCTATATGTGTTAACATTATCGGATATATGTTGAATGTACACGTATATCATTGATGAAGAGGTGAATCGGAGAGTTTTTTTTATTATGATGACCGTCGAAGTGATGGCCGTCCAATTATATCATTTGTAGTGTAATTACTGATTATGTATGGGAAAGATAAATAATATATGAAAAATGGAACGAAAAATACAAAAAAAATATGGAAAAAAATAGTAGAGAAAGATAATGCCCAAACTTTGAATTTTACATTTTGATTGTGTTATTATTATTATTTTCTATTTTCAGTTTAATTTAATTGTCCCATATTATCTTAATTTGTTTCATATTTACTTTCACAAAATTGATATACAATAATAACAAATTCATCAAATGGTAAAAAATATCACTTAAAAAAATCATATATATATAAAGGAGGATGATAGAGGAGGTGATGTGGCACCTCTATTCTTTTTCTCATTTTTTTAATTGACATTTTATTGTTTTATTTCCTAAATTTTCTACTTAAATGCATGAAGAAGTTTAGGTAGAGGAAGTTGAGAAGTTAATTTATCCTCTTCCGTTTTTTCCCCAAAAAGTTGTAACAGTAAAAAGTACTTAAAACAAATTAATTACATTATTTATTTATTCCTAAAACTGATCTCGTCAAATGAACATGCTTGCCTTTTCATCTTTCACTATTAAAATATCAATTTATGAACATTTACAACATCAAACCTTTTTCATTTTCCATATATATATTTGAGCAACATCAAATCTTTTTCATTGTCCACAATCCACATATTGCCTATATGAGATTTTCTTAAGGCGTATGCTCTATAATTTCTACATGTATAGATTGCTTCAGTCATATGTGGATTCTTTTATCTCAAGGAAGTATTTCACAAATAACATGGTAATGCACTGTGATTAATTAATTCGAACTTTGTTAGTTTTCTCTATTATTTTATTGTAGTTTCTGTATGTACTCGAGTCGAGGATCTTTGAAAATCGTCCATAAAAATAGAGACAAAATTTGCATCTACTTTATCTTACCCAAACTCCACTTGATATTCTATGAATGGGCATGTTATATCATTGTTGTATTCTTATTCTTTAAGTGAAAATAATATGATTTGGAATTTCAGCAAATTTAAGGCACGAAGAATTGAAAGAATGAACAGTAAAATAATGAAAGAAAAAGTTAATAAGAAACAGTAATGGGACAGAAAGCAAGTTCCGATATTTATATATATACTAGATATGAAATGCCCGTGCTATGCACGGGCCCAACAGGTAAGATTTTGAAAAAATAATTATAACTTTTCTCTATCATAGTTTGATTATAATGAACAAATATTGTTGCTATACAAATAAAAGAACAGGATACAATATTGCTGAACTATTTTTATAAATACATAAAAGTTCCAGAAGTACAAATACTACGATAAATACATCATTAGAATTTCTCTCATGCTCAATTCACGATGCTCCCTAATAGACAAACACTTGCAAGAGAGCTAGCAGCAAATCTAAAATTGTTATAAGCTTTATTATAGAACTTTATTGTTGCAAACCAGAGACATTATTGAAGTCATACTCAACAGTCATAAGATGACATTCATTTTCAGAATGACTCAGAGATTTCAGTGGTAGTTCAATTTGGTATTTTGCTTAGCCCAAACTTCAAAGGGATGTACTCATAGGGGAGTTTACATATTCATTGCCAAAAAAAAACAAAATTATGATTTCAATTTTTCATTTGTACTACAATTAACACCTCAACTTAAGGCCTATTCATATAAGCATAATAATATTTTTAGAAATAACAAAAATATATAGAAAAATTCGAAGTAACTAAAAGTCCAAGAAGCTCTTCAAAGTAGAAAAATAGAAGCACCTCCATTCCCAAAGTAAGAGCTTCTGAATGACTTGTTTTATCATTTGCTTTTCTAGCTCTTTCTTCCAACTATTTTTTCTCTGGCTTAAGTCAGAACTATGAATCTGTATCAATGTACTGCAAGATATTTCTTTACCTTAAGTCTTCTCATATCAATAGTTATAATCCTAGTAGTATAAATATATACTCAAAACACATTACATCATTCAAAGTAAACATAAAAAGCTTAACGTTGGTAAAACACTTCGAAGCCTCATTCGTCTTCTTTCTTCTAATTGTAGGTATCATAGAAAAGCTGACATTTTATTATTTTCTCAACACTGTAATGCCTACAAAAAATGTCATGTTTGAAGTAATCAAACACAAAAAAAGTCTCATGCTCCATGAGCTTGTTGTTACATGTCATGAAATTAAACTTCCACCCTCCCTTCCATTCGGCAGGTAGAGAATACATTAGTTTATCTTTAAATGAAGGATGTTCGAGTATATTCTAGTGTCTAGCAAATCAACAATCACACCCTCACCATAGTTTAACGTATTTCAGAAGCCTAAATTTTGATGTAATTCAAAAAAACGTGTACAACGAGTTGTCTGTACTCACAATAGCCTTTGAGGTCTTATGAAAATAAAGCCCAACTTTTTTTCCAATGTCTCTACTTCATTTGGTGATATTCTAGTCAGAGGCGGATCTAGGATTTTGAATCACTGGGTGCCAAGCAGAGGCGGACCCACATGATTTGATAGGGGTGCACCCGTTAACTTCGAAAAAATGTGCTTGAGAAACGTATAATCAACAGTGCACCTATAAGAAACGTAGGGGTGCCCTTGTGTAGTTGGTACAAGCCAGAGGAACCACTCGCGAGAATACAATTTAAATCTAGCTAGAAGCCTATTTCATTATTTTTATTTTAAGTTTAGCTTAGAGCTCATATTTGAGTCATTAGTGACCAAGCAAATACTACATTATCCGTTAATTGTAGTAAAAGTTTCGCTAACTACCTAAATTAAGATAGTATTGATGCACCAAAATCTTCAAATTTTGGATTTGCCTCTAATGCCCAGAAAACTCAGATTAAATAAACTTTAGATTCAGATAGAATTATTCGTCTTATGGACGGATGGGTGAGCGGGATTGGGCGACGGACGAAGACTGAAGGCTGAAGCTTTGATTAATGACAGATTTTTGTTGTTGAAAAGTTTAAAGGAACAACGAGGGTTTCAATGGTGAAGAGAAAAAAAAATTCTTTATGTTTAATCAAATAAAAGAAAAGTCAAAAAGTTAAATTAAATTAGTTAAAAAATAATTATTGATTAATACTTAATAATAATAAGTTAACAAGTAAAAAAAATTCAAAAAAAAACAAAAGAGAATGCGCCTTGTAGTAAAGAAATGCTGCCTGCAGTTTAAAAAAAAAAACAAAAAAGGCTGCCTGCAGTTGAAAAAAAAATCAAAACAAAAAGCTGTTAGTGGAGTTCGATCCCGCGAACTTAGACACAAAAATCTGATCGCCTACCACTGGCACCAGAGATCACTTTTGTTCACTGGGTGGCACGTTTATTATTTATACAGATGATGTATATAAATACCTATATAAATAGTGTTTCCGTCGAAACTCGTGGGTGGCGTGGCACCCCCACTGGACTTAATAGATCCGCCCCTGATTCTAGTGGCATTTCCATAGGAATATATTATGCATGAGGACATATTAGATTAAAGTGTAGGAAGATATTGAATAATGAAAACTCTTCTAGCTTCTAGCTTGCGGCGTGCCTATTACACTGTTTCCAACAAAAAGTGAGTACTGATGCTAATCATGTATTTTTTTCACGTGACTCTCATGAAAAATATAAATTTCTGAATTTCTCAATTGAGAAAGATGAGCACGGGCTAATATAATTTGTTAAATGAGAACATACCATGAATAGGATTGCAATTAGGAAAATCAACGACACCATCCATCTAGTATAAATGAGAACTTATCATGAATTGCTTTTATGTTTGTTTAGTTAGTTGATACAGCTATGTAAATCCTTTATTATTTACATTAATGCTTACCTAATTTTTACCATACACACACATTCATCACAATAAAAGGTGATCCCTAGTTCAAGCTTATGAGAAGAAAAATGTATATATGTTGGGGAAGAAAGTGGACTTAACATGCCTGTGTACCCATTGAATATTCAAACTGGACCACATCTCCACCTTCTGTATCTGAACTTCATTAATACATAATACCATTTAAAACCTCGGATTATATTCAGTTCACATTTACCTCTGCTAAATCTTTCACATATGATAAAGAATGAATATATATCATATTTTTTTATCAAATAGTAGAAAGCACTGAGACAAAAGTCATTAACATTCAAAAGACGTGACATTATCGATTCAAGCCTTCAAAATTTTCATTACGAAATTAGCATAAAAGCGCAAGATATAGAAAGCAAAGCAACAATTAAAAAAGGCAAAAATAAGCTACTTACCAAGCACCCCAAAGCCACCATGATCACTATAGAACATGTAAATATGATCATTTGGATCACTATTCCCATCTTTCTGGTACATAGTAAGAGAAGTTTGGTTACCAAAGAGAACAGCTAAAAAGTTATCTACATTAACATCATCTCTAGTGTAATCCTACCTCAAGAGATAGGAATACAGTTTAGTTATATACTAAACAATGACGGAAAACATCTGCCTTAGGAACTCCTTTGTAAACATCCTCACCAGCAGGACAATTAATGATAACTTGTAAGCAATGCCATCATATATGAAAGACAAAAATATTTTCATCCTTGAGACCACCTTTTATTAACAGCTGACATGAATCACATACATCATCCTGATATAAAAGCATAGGTCGACAAGGCTTATCAATAAGCATAAGAGAAAAGAAAAAATAATTAAAAAAACTCCATAATAGTTAATATATCAAAAAGAATGAAAATGTTGTCTTAGCTAAACTTTTTACAAACTGATTTGTTTTTAACTGGTTGGTTGTCTTAATTGATTAGTTTCACAAGCATGGAAAGCTACCAACAAACTTATATTTGGTAAAATCGTAGTGCAAAACAAATCATCGACATTATTGAATTCATCTATAGTTAGAAAAAAAGAAAAATCACACACAATAATGAACCAGATGCAACTACCAAATACATATCTTCAAATTCCAACATTACTAAAACAGACTCATGAACAAAACAACTACAACTCTCCTAAAACTATTTAATATTACTTTCCAGTAATTAGTAGAACTCTTAAAATAGGGAGAACTTCTATTTGAAAAGGCAAAAGACAACAACATGGCTTTTTAATGGTTTAGTACTTGAAGGAACATATCTTTAAAAAGAACAAAAATTAAATCATTTAAGCTAACTTGTTAGTGAAAAGTTTTGATGATAATCAACTTAACTATTTCAGGACAAATCAAAAAGAAAAGAATCAAATAAGAAGAAGATTCTCACAACAAGATTGAAGATCATCAATTAGAAGATCATCAATCAAGGAGGCTGAAATCTGAAATGCACAAATCATGGAAGATTGCAAATCAAGGAAGATCACAAACCAGCTGCCAATAAATAATAAAAGTGTAAGATCTTGATTAGATCTCCAATGGCCATATTAAATCAAGGAAGCTGCAAGAATGAATCAATCAAGAAAGGAAGGAATCTCCAAATGACTACATACAGTTCAAGGAAGCTGCGAGAATGAATCAAACAAGAAAGGAAGGGATCTCCAACGGCTATATACAATCAAGAAAGCTACTGAAGTAGAGACATAAGGAATGGATCACAAACGGCTGTCCGCAAGCTATTAAGGCTAAATCAATGAATAAGCCTTAATCTTTATTCTTGAAAAATAAGGATATCTTGTCTTCTTTCCAAGGATTAAATCTCTTGGGTTGCCATCTCTTCATAGGACCAGATTCAAGTCTCGACCCTGTATAAAGACATCACACTGCAAGTGGAAAGATTGTACAACGAGTCTGAATCATCTCACCGCTCCCTACTCTACTTTTGATAAGCATTGTATTTCTTAATTCTACTGTGTAAACAAAAAAGAGAGAAGAGATAAAAATTGTTGGTAAGGCGTTGTATCAAAATAGAAGAGTGAAAAGAAAGAGAGTGTAAACTGTAAAGTTACACTCAACTTTGTACTCTCATCAAAAGTTACCAAGGCTAGAAGAGAACACCCTTGTAACCCAAGGAGACTGGACGTAAGATCCACATTGGATCTCAACCAGTATAAAAATTATTGTGTCAAGTTTACTTTACGCATTTTCGATTCCATTCATACTTGTCTGCAATCTGTAGTCGACCGAGGTTCCTCTCAAGTCAACTACTCACAAGAAGAAAATCGAAAAAATAACAATTCACCCCCCTCTTGTGCTTTCACTAACATCAATAATTTAATATGTGAACCAATGAAATAGTACAATGAAAATATCAATAATGGAATTACATGAACATTGAGATGCCTTTGAAAGAAAAAAAAACAAACCACTGTATCTTAAGGACAAATGAAATTGTTCACACCCTCAACATGAGTATCCATTTTATAATTTGCAGGTAGAGCTGTCAATATGGGCTAGCCCACCCCATCTGGGCTAACCCATATAGGCTTTGACATTTTACGTGTCAGGCCGGGCTAGCCCATTTTTTGTGTGGGCCAGAAAACGGTCGGCCCAACCCACAAGTACGTGGGCTACAGGCTTGCCAGGCCAGCCCACTTTTTTTAAAATTATATTTTTTATAATTATTAAAATAAATTATAAATTATAATTTAAAAATATTATCATAAATATCGACAAAACAATATTACATCATGTTAATGTAGTAACTTGTTAATCAAATCCACAAATAAAATTATCTTTATAATATATATTAAGGTTTTTTCAAATAAAAGTATAAATATATAAATAGAAATATTAACCTAATTGTTTTGTCACATTAAAACACAAAAAATGTGACAATATTCCAACCATAAAAAAGTTAAAAATAAACTCCTTAAAAAAATCATGAAACTTATGGCATATCTAACACATCATGAAATCTATGGCGTATCCAACACTTCATGATCATCTTCATCAAACATATCTGAATCAGCTTGTGGCAAGGTTGTCTTAACATCTTCATTTTCATCTGCAATTTATATGCGGTTTCAATTAGTTAAATATTAAATAGATTTTGAGTTTGGATTCTCTTTAATTTTAAATTTTAATATTATATTATATTTTTTTAATTATTTTTATTTGGCCCACGGGCCGGCCCTACCTATATTTCTCAAGCCCCACAAATCAGCAGGCTTATTCAGGCCGGGCTAAAAAGCCCTTTTCTTAAATGGGCTCCAAAAATCTTAGCCCAACCCTATTAAATTCCGGGTTAAGCCAGGCTGGCCCAACAGGCCTAGCCCATATTGACGGCTCTATTTGCAGGTGACTATTCATGTATGCCCACAACATTTATCAACACAATTCCCAAAATATAATCAAATCGGAATAAACACCTACCAAAAAATGCTAAATCGTACTTCAATTATCCCAACGGTGGTATATTGTAGGCCAAGTGCTTTAGAAAAATATATGAGAACTATGTAACAACTATAGTGCTTTACAATAGAATGAAATATTGTACCCAAGCAATGAATTGATAGAAATTAAAAGTCCACATAGCTTACTATCTTTTTCTAATTGATAATTTTTTTTCCTTTTTAATAAATAAAAAACAGAATTAAACAAGGTTTAATTTTATATAGTCTCTCCTAAATTCTTATGCTAGAATATTCAACAATCTGGCTCCATGATGGTAAACAATTGTAATTTTCACTAACACAAGAAAGGAAAGACGTAGTCTATACTATCTCTCAATATTTGCAAGTCCTCTAGATTTCATTTGTCAGTGTTTGTTGTTGGAGAAATCAAAGGCACAAAAAAAACCAATAAACAACAATAACAATAACAATAACATATCCAATGAAATTCCACACAAAAAAACCAATAAATTATAAATAAAATAGCGACGAAGAAATTTTTTGTAGACATCAAAGAAAAATGTGCCAAATTTCAATTCACAAGAGAACAATTTTGGAGTAAATAACGTGAAACTACTTACTTTTAGCTAAAAGAATTAGTAAAATGGAAAGAAATCGAACCAATAAAAATTAAAATTTACATACCATCTCTACATGAGTACCACAAAAAGAAACGAGAGTATTAAATTTGTGTGTAAATTTATAATCAATACCTTCAAACTAACAATTTGAAAAATTTAGAGTAATACACGAAAATAATTCAACCATCCAAAGAAAACTATAATAGGGCAGGCTAAACAAACATCTTCAATAAAAAACATAATTTCCTATTGGAACATGAGCGACTGCAATTGAACCTATAAGATTGGAGTGAATGAAAGCAGTAGGCACTACTCTTACCTGTGACTATGCATGTAACTAATATATGTTGGAACATTTGGTTCAAGAAAAGCATTACCACAAAATTTAGAGATAAATGGCAATGTGAGAAAAGAGATACCAACTTCTTAATACAAATATTCACCTTCTATTGTAGTAGTCACTTCATCTTCACATTGGTTACATTTCAGTCTTCAGTCTATTCATCATTTAATTTTGCCAAATTCTTTATTCGTTTTTCTATCTGCTTTAGTATAGATAAAAGTTTCACTGAGCTTGCATACCTTTTTTTACGTATGCATGTTTCTAGACATATGTTGTCGTGTCTGTGTTATATTTTCTTAGCCGAGCAAACACGTATGATTCTAGAAATTGGATATAGTGGAAAGTTATCTAAATGGCCTTGGTCTTCCTAAAATAAGTGATACCTTTTGGATTTTGAGATTAAAATAAGTTATTTTTTATCGTACTTTTTCATATACTTTCTAAATATATTGAAGTATCAATTATTGTGACTTATAATACTTTTACGTAGTTTTCAAATATGAAATTTTTATTCCAAAAAATTTATGTCCGAAAAATTACGATCAAAATTAAATTATTTTATTTTCAAAATTTAAATGGTGCCACATAAATTGTTGCCAAATTCTTTATTCGTTTTTCCGTCTGCTTTAGTATAGATAAAAGTTTCACTGAGCTTGCATACCTTTTTTTACGTATGCATGTTTCTAGACATATGTTGTCGTGTCTGTGTTATATTTTCTTAGCCGAGCAAACACGTATGATTCTAGAAATTGGATATAGTGGAAAGTTATCCAAATGGCCTTGGTCTTCCTAAATTAAGTGATACCTTTTGGATTTTGAGATTAAAATAAGTTATTTTTTATCGTACTTTTGATATACTTTCTAAATATATTGAAGTATCAATTATTGTGACTTATAATACTTTTACGTAGTTTTCAAATATGAAATTTTTATTCCAAAAAATTTACGATCAAAATTTAATTATTTTATTTTCAAAATTTAAATGGTGCCACATAAATTGAGACTCTTGCAAATGTTTACAAATAATATATTCATTAAATAAAGATGAAGAAAATTGAAAGAAGCTATAGATGCCAAAAAACAGTTTTCACTTAATTCTTTCAATTATCTTCCTGCATTGTTTCTTTGGAAAGTTTACAAGTAAGAGGGATGGTTCTAGAGTAATGCAGAGAGTGTATTTATTAGTGTAAATTTACATTTTTATATTGGTTGTTCTAATCAACATATTTTCTACATAGTAACATAAGAAAGAATAAGAAAAAGACAAAATATCTAAAGTGAAAAGAAAGGAGTGCTTCTAATTTGCTTAAAAAACAGTTGTATTACATTTTACCCTTAAAAATGAGTATAATTACGATATTGCCAGTGGTCGTCCTCCTATCACGTTTCTATATAATAATAATAGAAAATATTATATATATATTTGTTAGTTTTTTTGCTTTCCATTTGTAATTTCGTCGGTTTATATTTTTCTCTCATCTCTTCTTTTTATTATTGCATGTAATTTCATTTATTTATATATATATATATATATATATATATATATAAAGCTAGATGTTAGAAAAATGATGTGGCACCTTTTTTTGTAAATAATCCTATTTATCTTCTTTTTTTCCAACTTTTTATATTTTCCTATTTACTTATTTATTGTATGAAAAAATAAATATACCAATTACTAATCTTTTATTTATTGTTATACTTAAATGTCTCAAAATTTACTTCCACTCATTATTATTCATTATTAAAAAAATAAAAGTCTTAATATTTACTACTCCAATCTTTCAAAATATTTGTCTTTGTTTTTTATATTTTTTCCCTCCTTCAATTTTATCAAACACAATGGAGTAATACAAAAAAGAAGAAACCGATTTGGTTGCTTTCCTAATAAAACTTAAACACCCAACAAATATTTAATAGCTCATGAGTTTTTTTTTTGTCTTCATTATTTTAATTTTTCCTTCTTTTATTTATTTTAAAATTTTCACCTTCATAACTTATAGCTATTGTACTTCTACTTTTAATAATATCATTGAATCATTTTTAAAATTTTATTTTCATATTCACAACCCCCAACTTTAACTTCATATGGTATTCCTTCAATTTTATGTATATACATTCACATGTGTTTTGTTTCATAAATTCCTACTCAAGATTATTGTGTTTATTCCATATTTGAAGTAGTGATGTTCTTATATAATTGTTGTAGTATAAGATTTTTGACTCCATGAAGAATGTTCTTGGATGTTGATAGAAGGGGAGTCGGACAAAAGCTCAAAAAGACTATGCATGGATTATCATTTTTTTTTCATCTACATTTTTTTTTTATGATTAAGGTCTCAAGAAGGTGTGTTGTTATCTTTTTTTTTTTTTTTTTTTTTTTTTTTTGCGTACCTTCTCATGTGTTCTCTCTATAAAATTTCTTTAGCTTAGGTTTTTATGAATTTTTAATTGTAGCAAATTATAATTTTATTTAGGCGCACATTAGTGATTTGTAATTTTGTTAGAAATCTGCTAACTACGCTAATCGATGTTCAAAGTTTACTGTTGATGCTCAAGAGGAATGCATATTAAATATTGAAATACACACTTCTTAGGTGTTTCTTATGGTGAAGAATCATTTCCATTTTCTTTAAATTTGTTCATTTCTTCTACTTTTAAAGAATTACAAAAGAAGATAAAGACGAAAATTAGCAATAAAAATTTATTTAGATGATAATGAAAAATAGGAGGAAACGATTTATTTAGATGATGATGGAAAATAAGACGAAAAACAAGGACAATAAAATGATTCAATATACAAAAAATGAAATAAAACTACTTATCTCTTTTTTCTCCTATTTTTAGCTTTATGATTTTTTGTTTCTTTTCTTTTACTTGAATATAAGGAAGATATATCAAATAGTTTAATAAAAGCAAGAAAAAAAAATTCAAGTCCTTAAATATATTTATTCGAATTGTATTATATAATCATGTATTAACATCATAATAGATAATTATTTTAAAAAAATAAAAAATTAACCTTTTACTTTAAAAAATAATTGATGATAAAAATGTAATTCACTTAAGCTCTAATTCCCAAAAAAAATTGTATTGTGATTTTATCATTTTCTTATTTTTTTAATTTTTTTCTATCATAAATTAATTTTAAAATAAATTTACTGATATTTTTTATAACTGCGCGAAGCGCATCCAGATTCCCTAGTTCTTAAAATATTGTGAGGAGAAAAAAAGAAGAAGGAAAGAATGATCTTCTAAGGAAAAAACTTACCCGCATCGGTTGTTTACACCAAACCAATGAAATTTTCATTATTATGTGATTTAATGAAGTAAAATGAACTATAAATTTAAACACATGACATGCATGTTCAATACTTGGTGTAAACACCCGTTGTGGGTAAGTTTTACCCATCTTCTAAAGATAATTTGGATGAAAAAAAGTTGTCATTTACCAATTGTATTAATTATATGTATTATTTTTTTAATTTTTTTATTGTTATTTTTTTTTTAATTAAATACGTTGGACCAGTGGTCCGTTTATTTCTCTTCATCAAGAAGTCATACAGACAATTAGAAAAAAAGCCCAAAATAAGAAATGTTCAGCTGGCACATATTAGGAAATTTAAGACTAGCTAAGTACTAGTTGATACGCTCAAATTACACCTCCCTAAAGAAGCATAAGCGATTGTTATCAAGTAAAGAATCCAACTTATAGGTTGGGGTCGATCCCATGAGGAAAATGGTTTAGACTTCACTTTAACCAACAATTATATTCGTTTAGTCAAATTACTTCCAGAAACAAGTAATCAAGGCGGGGGAGGGGGAGGGGAATTTGTGAATTGTAAGAAGTCAGTAAGTAATCATTAAACAAAAGTCAGTTTTGGTTGTTATCAATATGAGAGAATTAACTAGGGTATACGTGTTCCCCACAAGCTCATAACACAATAATCCAAGTAATAGCAATCCTTTCCTAGTGTACTACATGCAAAGTGATAAGCTAGGTATCTCTAAATCCTTGGTCCGGCATCTAGAGAATTTCACCCCGCACCTTGGTTCGGTTACGTGTGTATAATTTATTAACCCTTACCTTTACCTCATATTAGACATCACATCGATGTTTGGCTTAGTTATTACTTTGCACGAATCGACACTAGACTATTAGATAGTATCACACTAAATCTATGTTGATAATTCTTTTCTTGTTGATTACCTCCTTGGTCCGGCAAGTAGCAACAAGGCGAGTTCTAACGTTGCGCACCGTTAAAAAGACTTTTAAACGAAAGAATCATCAATGCATGCAAAACACTATTCAAGAATTGCCTATTTACTATTCATACTTTGTCAATCGCTCATGGCTCCCACAACCCTAGTTGTGGAATTTAGTTACCCATAATCATATGAACACAATTCATTGTTTTAGATGAAAGAATTATGAACTTATGTAAGAAGTATAATAAACCCAGAAATTCAACTTGAATTGCAACACCAAAATCTTCAAAACGAACTTAGGAAATTAAGAATTGCTAAAGTTGCAAGTTAATATCCCAAGTCAAGAACTAGAATAAAAGTAATAAAATCTAACCTCTAAAAACGAGGTTTACATACCCTATTTATAGAAAATAAATCCTAAAATAAAAGGGAAACAAAATAAGGAAATAAAACTGCAGGACGCGTCTCCATTCCACGAGGCTGACCTACGGTCCGTAGGTCTCTTCCGTGGCTCCATACTTAGCCGATTTGAAATCTTCACAAATCCACCTCTCTCAGTCAGCTTCCACGAACCAGCAGCACGGTCCGTCAGTGAGACGATGGACCGTCAGTCACCTCCGTCGCTCTATACTTAGATTATTTCAACTCAGGTACTGGAACCACTCTTCTGATCACTTCTACGGACTTGCAGGACGGACTGTAAGTCATTCGACGGTCCGTCAGTCCCCACCGTGGTTCTACACTTGGTCAAATTTCCATGAGCTTCAATCTTGCCATGCCTGGTCATCCCACGACCCTTATCTACAGGGCATCACTCATCCTACGATCCGTAGGTGACTCTTTTCAGCACTTGCCTCAACTACATCTTCATCTTTTCACGCCTGAGTTTATTTCCTAAAATTACAACAAAAAACACATAAAACTAACACAAAAATGCCTTAGACATTCACAAATCCTAAGTGAAACGTATCACTAGTACCGTAAACTCACAGCACATCACTAGTCTTCCCCTGAAATAGGATTTCCAAATTAGATCTTCCCATAAATTCCAATCCTACTCTCCATTGCTCCCATATTTCTTGTTCCCTTCTCCTTGCCGTAGCTCATTATCTTCCTCTGGATCATTAATGTGCTCCATCTGTGGTTGTGGAAGTGTTGTATCATCTAACAAAGGTATTTGCTTTTTGATGTTGTTCCACCTCCAACTAAACCAACAACTAACTTCATTTTTTTGCAAATGTGAAATATAATCTTAATTTGTTTCATAATTTTCGAAATTGATATAGTAATAAAAAAATTAATCAAATGGTAAGGAGAAAAAGGAAAGAATGATCTTTTAATCAAGAGCACATTTAATTCCTTTCATCATCAATGCTATTAATTTTCCTTCCTTACTCTTCCTTTTAATGTCTTTTTGAATTTCCTATATCATTAATGTTATCTTTTTTTTCTCAGATTTTTGAATTTTTTCCTTATATTAGAGTTAAAGCACAAAATGTTGCATAAAAACTGCCTTCTCATAATTATTTTTTTTACTTTCTTGTATCACGTTTTTGTTAGAAAAATAGAGTGATCAATGCAATATTTATTTTGTATTGAAAAATAAGTAACAAACTAATAATTATTGATATTTAAAAGATAAGTTACATTGAATTTAAATATATTAAAATATGAAAAGTCATGACAATTAACCACGTTTATCATATTAGTCATGAACGTATAAATAATATAAGAAACATTTTCTAAGTAAAAATGTGTGAGAAAATAGTACAATGCTCGATAATAATGATATATATAGACTGTTTCAATATTGATGATAAGAAAATCTGTTTTCTTATAAATATATACTTTTCAAAAGAATTTTATTAGTCGTTTAGATAACGTGAATAATGAAACTATATATAATTTTATATTTAATTATTTTAGGAGCATTCCAACAATGCGATATATGTTTCACTTTTTTTTTGTTGACATTTTCCTTCTCTTTTTTTTGTTTGTAATTCTTTGTTCATTTTGGTACATAATATGCTATTTTCATTCATCTACCTTTTATATTTTAATATTTTAATAAAAATATATATAGAGGCGTGCTTTATCTTGAATGACATTTGTTTTGCTTCTAAAAGTTTAAAAGTTTTGCAAAATGCTTATGGATTAAAATTAGTTATTGTGTTCAAATTATTTTTCAAAATATAAAGTAACAATAACTCATTTTAGATTTAAAAAATTATATTTGAATTATTTCAATATTCAAAAATAAAAAATATATAATAAAAATTTACATATGAATTTGTTAATAATCGCGTGAAGCATGAGCTAATTCACTAATTTTAGTAACAATGCTAAACACACTAAAGTTGACACTGAAAGTGAATTAGTAGGGATGGCAATGGGGCGGGGTGGATACGGGGCAGAGCGAATTTTCTCTTATGCGGGGCGGGGTGAAGCTGCCTTATGCGGGTGTAGGGCGGGGCGGGGCAGGGCGGGGCGAAGCTGCCTTTATGCGGGTGTAGGGCGGGGTGGGGCAGGGCGGGGCGGGGCGGAGTGGGTTGAAATATTTTTTGAGGGATTTCATGCAGGTGCAGGGCGGGTGTGGATTAGTTCTACTTTACTACTTTTACTAAACATAAACTATTTGAATATGCTAGAATACATTTCAACAGTTCCCTTTCCATGTCCTTCTTTCTTCACTCTAATCTTTTTCAAAAGGAATTCTTCAATCGTATACTGATCTTCACTCAATTTTATCTTAGTTTATTCACTTGTAATATTCATCATTTTAAAAAAAAAAAATTCTCTTATAATATGCATAACTCTTTATTTTATAATCACTGAAATGACATCACATTTTGGTCTCCAATTTAATTGTCCATATTTTGGACTTTTCCAATTCTTATAAGTTGTGGATATTGTGAGGTACTGTATATAACATATTTATTATGTCGTGGTAAAATTATTCAATCGTATGCTACTGTGTCATAATCTTTGAAAATATTTCAATAAAATAAATACTATGTGTTGGTTTTCAATTTGATGAATTTTATTAATGTGTGAAACTCAGTTATTTTCTTAAAAATGTTATTTCGGGGAGGAGCGGGGTGGGCTGAAAACAAAATTTTGTGTTATGCGGGGGCGGAGCGGATTGAAATCTTCTCGAGTTTATGCGGGTTTGCCCCGCAACCGTCCCGCCCCGCTTCATTGCCATCCCTATGAACCAGAGTGACTTTTGAGTGTGAAATAATTTTAAAATAAATTATAAAAAATATATATAGTCGAAAATTTAGTTTGTTGAACGGCTAAATTGAATTCTGAAAATGCGTATAACGGCTAAATTAATAAACGCGTATGACGGCTAAATTAATTCTGAAAAACACCGACCCAATGCCACCGCCTTTGAAATATTCTTTCTTAGTCTAAATATACATCAACCCTATAAATATTCTTTCTTGGTCCAAAAACCCCGTTCGTTGATTGTTTTTGAGGGTATACGCAGTGTTTGCTTGTTCATATCGGTAGCTTTTGTTGATCAAGACATGGGTAATTACAGTGCCTTATAGTTATTCTTGATCTGGGTAGCTATTGTTTATCAAGATACAAGCCAAATATTGTATAATCAAGATAGTGGATAGTTATTGTTTGATCAAGATACTGGTAATTATTGTTGATCAATATTGTGGGTAACTATTGTTTGGTCAAGATACTGGGTAATTATTGTGCTCCTTATTGTTAATCTGGATACTTATTGTTGAGCAAGATAGCGGGTAACTATTGTTGATCTGGATAATGGGTAATAATGTTTGATCAAGATATGGGTAGTTATTGTAGATTATTGTATATGATTTGGTCTTCTTTCGTTGGTATCTTGAGGATATAAGCAATGTTTGATTGTTCATATGGTTTATTTTTTATCAAGATGATGGGTTATTATTGTTTGATCAAGATGATGGGTTATTGTTGTTGATCAACACGTGGGTAATTATTGTTTGATCAAGATATGGGTATGTCTTCGTTTGGGGAGGCGACTGGTTGGGTTTTTGATTTCTTGGCCATCTCAGAATTATATACAATCTCAAGTCATGTACTTTTGAATCTTGGTTTTCAAAGATATCAATATTTAGGGAGCCATTGCTTAGGTTTCTGATTTGCAACTCTTTGATCTAGGGGTTTTGGGAGTTCTTGACTTTGTAGTGTGATTCAATTTGCAATTAGTTCTGTCTTTATTGGCTAAATTATTGATTAATATTTGTTGTTTGTTTGATCAGGTATGGGTAATGATGATAGGAGACTGGTGGTAATTTCTCAATTAGGACATTATTTTCACCAATGTGTGTTGTATTCCCTATTGACTCCTTTGTCTTTTATGGTAGTTTCTCAATTAGGACATTATTTTCACACATAGTTTCTCAATTAGGACATTATTTTCACCAAAGTGTGATTCACGTACTCTGCTTCCATGAAGTTCTTAGTTTAGATGCTTATGTTCTTATGGTGATCCAATTGATAAGTTCTCTTATGGTGATAAGGTCTCTTACTCTCTTATGGCTTTGGATACCTTATAAGTACTTGACCAATTCTAGATCTTTTGGTAGTGACGTAAAATATTTCGATAGTGGCATAAAATACTTCTCAACTTTTGTTCTTTTAGCTACTTATCTTCTCTGCTTTCATTTTTTTTGGTCATCCCGCTAGTTTTGGTTGAATGGATGTGTAGACCATGTGGTGATACTGTTATGGACGCTCAGATTTGGAAATTTCAAATCTTGGTTAACCAATATGTGATCCTTTGCCTCCTTTTGGTCTTTTTGGTGCTTGCATTGAAAGTTGGATGTTTTCTGGGCTTTCACAAAAGGGGGTTTCAGTCTTGTCAGTGGAATCTCTAGTGATTACTTAGGTGGTTTGGGGTTTGTCAGGTTTTCTCTGAACCGCTCCCTTCTTTCTGTTCTTGCAGCCATTGCTTACAGAGCAGTGAATTCTTCTTTTCACGGAGTGGCTATGTTTTGTTGGTTTGCTTGAGATTTCTTTAGTCAAGTCTCTTATAATTATGGATATTTTGGATTCAATTTTCTTCCCTAATGGGCCTTTGTCTTTGTCAAAACAAGTGTTGTATGGAAGTTTCTCAACTAGGACATTATTTTTCACCGGTGTGTGTTGTATTCTGCTGTCGTGAAGTTCAGTTCAGACACTTATGTTCTTTGATCATCCAATTGATGAGGTCTTCTATGGCTATGGATGCTTGATAAGTACTCGGCCAATTCTAGATCTCATTTGATAGTGGCGTAAAATACTTATTTACTTTAATTCTCTAGCTACTTAGTTATCTTCTCTGTTTCCATAGGTTTTTCGTTATCACACTGATTTGTTTTGGTTGAATGGATGTGTAGTAGATCATATGATGACACTGTTATGGACGTTCAAAATTTAGAAATTTCAAATCTTGGTTTATCAACATGTGATCCTCTGCCACCTTTTGGTCTTTTTGGTGCTTGCACAACAATCTGGATATTGTCCGGGCTTCGACAGAAGGGGGTTTTCAGTCTCTTCTATGGCATTTCTAGTGATTACTTAGGTGATTTGGGGTTCCTCAGATTTGCACTTAACTGTTCCCTTCTTTCTGTTCATGCAGCCAGTGGTTGCAGGGTAGTGAATTATTCTTTCCATGGAGTGGCCATGTTTGCCAGTTTGTGTTGAGGTTTCTTTAGTTCAAGTTTTTATAAGTATCAAGATTTTCGATTCATTTTTCTTCAGTAGTTTCTCGACTAAGATTCTTTCACTAGTGTGTGTTGTTATTCTGCTGCCGTGAAGTTTTTAATGCAGACACTATGTTCTTCGATGATCCAACTGATAAGGTCTCCTATGGCTATGGACACTTGATAAGTACTCATCCAATTTTGGATCTTTTCTTTAGACAGCGCCATATATGCTCCTCTACATCTGGTCTTCTAGGTACAGATTTTTTGGTTATCACAACTTGTTTTTTTGTTTGGATGCATGGATGTGCAGACTATATTGTGACAGTAATAGAGGCTAAGATTTGGAGATTTTAAAGGTTGATATCCAGTATGGTATCTCTGTATCTCTGTACACTCTTGGTCTTTTTGGTTCTTGCACTGCAATTTGGATATATTGGTCAGGGCTTCAACAAAAAGGGGGTTTTAAATCTTGTCTATATGGCGTCTCTAGTGATTTCTTGGATGATATGGGTTTGTATCTTCTTTTTGTACTTGCAACCATTGCATCTTACAGAGCTATGAGATATTCTTTTCATGGAGCGGCTTTCTTTGTCCATTTATGTGGTTTCCTTAGTTCAGGCTTTTATGATTTCTGATACTTTCAATTAAAATAGTTATTTTTCTGGTAGTGTGTGTTGTATTCTACTGCCATTTTTAGTGTTCAGTCCAGATGCAATGGCCCAATTTGATGAGATTCTTGATGGTTGATGGTTATGGTCCCTTGGACACCTGACAAGAACTCAATTTTGGATCTTTAATGGTCTTCTCTTTTGGTGTCCTCACTGCTCATTTTCTCTGCTTCATTCTTCGTGTATTATGCTAGCTGGACTTTGTTTTGAGAGGTTATGACTTGGAAGATTTTGAAGGTTGGTGTCCAGTGTGCATTCCTGTGCACCCTGTTTCTTGGCCATGTTGGTACTTGCACTACAATCTGGAGATTATCAAGCTTCGAAAGTGGTTCTCCATTTTGTCTGGTATTTGTGGTGAATTCTGAGGTGGTACGATCTTCACCAGATCTGCACTTCAACTGTTCCATTTTTCTGTGCTTGTAGCTGATGGGTCTTACAGAGGGATAGATTCTTCTTTTCATGGAGCGGCATGGTCTGTCAATTTTGTGTTGAGATTTTTTGTTCGATGCTTCTAATGATTATTGAGATCGTCAATTCTGTTTTCTTCCTTAATTAGAATGGTTCCCTTTTCTCCACTGCTTCACTAGGGTGTATTTTGCTGCCATATTTGTTTTTCAATAGTCCAGATGCATAATTCTTTGGTGATCCAACTGATGAGATCTCCATGGTTATGGGGACAACACATGATAAGTGTATTTAAACTCAATCGTGCTCTTTTGATGGCCCTGTAATGCACTCTTGTGCTTTTCATGTTCTCGCTACTTACCTTCTCTGAGTTCGTATAGCCTACCAGTTTGATTTAGTTTGGTTGGATGAATGTCTGTAGGCCACATGGTGGTAGTATAGCCTACCAATTCGTATAACTTTTCATGTTCTGTTACTTATTTGGATATTTTGTAGTTTGGTTTCCGTGTGCATCCTGTTGATCATGTTTCTTGCCATTTTGGTGCTTGCACTGCTATCTGGATATTGGATATCACCAGGTATCAAGAAAAGGGTGCTTTGCAATCTTATCTTGTTTGGCATATCTAGTGATCTCTCCTGCGTGGTATGGGTTTCCACTTACCTGTTATGTTCCTTTTGTGCATGTAACCGTTGGGTCTTCTAGAGCATGAACTTCAGTTCAATTTTTGTTCCTAATCAACGAGTGCCTTTTCTCTTTGTCAATTATTTTTTTTGGGATGATCCAAATGATGAGATCCCTGAGTTTCATGTGCACCTGAGAAGTACCCAAACTCAATTTTAGATCCTCTTATGGTCCCAAGAGTTCCTCTACTTTGGTGTTCTTGCTGCTCTTATGCTTGTCATGCCACTTGATTTTGTTTGTTTGGATGCATGTTTGTAGATTACATTAGATTTGGTAATTTCAAAGTTTGATTTCAGTGTGTACCCTGTTCCTTGCCATATTGGTGCTTGTGCTTGCACTGCAATTTGGATATCATCAGGCTCTGTCAAGGGAGTTATGCAATCTTGTCTGGCATCTCTAGTGATCTCTTCTATGTGGCATGGGTTTCACAGCCTGCGCTTTAACTGTTCCCTTCTTTTGTGCTTGTGTTGTTGTATCTTTCAAGATCATTGAAGTCTTCCTTTCATGAAGCAGCCTTGTTTGTTTTAGTGTTGAAGTTTCGTGAGTTTAGACCTTGTATTAGTATCTAACTTTTAGATTTAGTTTTCTTACCTGGTCATAGATATCCCCTTATCTGGTTGTCAGAAAGGCTGTTAAATGGAAGTTTTTAATTACGTTAACTCTCTCCATAAGTGCATTTTTAGCTTTTAGTCCAGATGCTTATATTCTGGGACGATCCAACTGATGAGGCCTCTTATGTTAGAGATCTCTCCCCAACTTTTTTTTTTTTTGAAAATGTAATTATTTTCAGATATTCAATCCTTTGAGGAGTTGCTTCAGACTATTAGCTATTATGTAGAACTATAATATCAAAAGAGAGCTCCTGCACACTTTTTTCCTCCATAAAACATTGCCATTTGAACAGTGTTTTGCACCAAAGAGCGAGTGATCCATTGAATCTCGAACAAATGAAGTAAAAAACTTGGCTCATCTTTTGGGTAACAGGCCATTTACACTCTTTATGTTATTTATATCAACACAAAGGTAACTATTTTTTCTGTGTAACTATTTGTAGATTACATCAGATTTGGTAATTTCGATGTTTGGTTTGAGTGTGTACCCTGTTCCTTCGCCATTTTGGTGTTTGTGCTTGCACTGCAATTCGGATATCAACAGGCACTGGCAGCAAGGGAGTTATGCAATGTTGTCTGGCATCTCTAGTGATCTCCTATGTGGCATGGGTTTCGCAGCCTGCGCTTTAACTGTTCCCTTCTTTTGTGCTTGTGTTGTTGTGTCTTTCAAGATCATTGAAGTATTCCTTTCATGGAGCGGCCTTGTTTGTCTTAGTGTTGAAGTTTCGTGAGTTCAGTCCTTGTATTAGTATCTAACTTTTTGATTCAGTTTTCTTCCCTGGTCATAGAGATCCCCTTATCTGGTTGTCAGAAGGGCTGTTAAATGGAAGTTTCAATTACGTTAACTCTCTCCACAAGTGCATTTTCAGCTTTTAGTCCAAATGCTTTATATTTTGAGATGATCCAACTGATGAGGTCTCTTATGTTGGAGATCTCTCCCCTACTATTTTTTTGAAAATGTAATTATTTTCAGATATTCAATCCTTTGAGGGGTTGCTTCAGACTATTAGCTATTATGTAGAACTATAATATAAGAGTTCCTGCACACTTTTTTCCTCCGTAAAACATTGCCATTTGAACAGTGTTTGGCACCAAAGAGCGAGCTTATCCATTGAATCTCGAACAGATGAAGTAAAAAACTTGGCTCATCATTTGTGTAACAGGCCAATATCAACACAGAGGTAACTATTTTTTTCTGTGTAAAAGATTTTCTGATGAGATATCCTTGTAAATCCATTACATGTTAGATCATCATGCAAGTTGAAGTTTATCAATGGATCTTGTTCTTCTAAGTACTCTTCCGAGTTAAGTTTTGTACTAATTTTCTTAATACTATTGAAATTGCTATTGTTTATAGAACATTGTTGTTCTGTCATAGGCAATAGTGATCCGGGAGTCCCGTGTGAAAGGCTCTCGCTCAACGGATCAAAGGTACGCCAGGGATAACAGCCTGATGACTCCAAAGAGCTCTTATCGACGAAGTCGTTTGGCACCTCGGATTTCTAAATATCTTATTATCATATAACACTAGAACATAGACCAATTAAATGAAACGAAAAGAAAGAGATGACAGAGAATCCATTAAGAAGTTTACCTGTATCCAAGGTATTTATTCTCCATGTTGTTGCTATATCGTTGATGTATGATTAGCCAACCGTGTTCCTAATATGTCACTAAATAGATAATTTGTTCATCCAAATGTCACTTCACAGATCTGTACTACCAGCTATAATTCGTTTCTTATTTCAGGAATTGTTCCTTGCTCCTTGTTTTTCTTGTATTGGTGATCTATTAGTAACCTTGCACAAGTTAAAAGGGATCTTCTAAAACGCCCCAACTAGACCAAGTTTCGACAGTTTTGAAAAATGCTGTTGTGTTTGCCTTCATTCATCAAATATAACAACTCTCCATTCACCAGTTGAACATGCCTGTTTCGGCATTTGGAAGGTATTTCGGTCATTTTCAGTAAGATGGAATAATCTGATAAGTTTGAAAAGAATCTTTCTGTAGCTATTTTGGCAAGTTTAGATGTGCATTGCCTAAATTATCCTCTCATCCTTCGTCATTGTACTTAATTCTATCAGTTCCGCATGTGAGTTAGTGGGGACCAGAAAACCTTTTAACTGTTAAGTATTATCTCACTTTTTCCCCTCACTATATTATTGGTTGTTCATGAAGAATTTCTCCAATAATTATAAATTGTAGTAATAATTTTAAAGAATATACTAAAATTTTAGTCAACTTTCAAAATTTTATGTGTGTCACATAAATTAGGACAAAGGAAATAACATATATTATTTGAAAATTATGTTAAAAGAATATTATAGATAACAATATTAACAACTTAAAATATTCAAAAATCATATAAAATTTGGTTAACTTTCCTAACTTCATTTGTGCTTATATTAAAGTGAGACAAATCATAGGCTCTTGTGTCTAGTACTTGAGATATTGTATGGTTATAGAGGGGTTTTTCCATTTTTATCATTTTCCCTGATTCTCTGTTGCATCATTAGGAAATAACATTTTGGTAAAGAGAGATCCAACTATGATTTCAGTCATTCAGCCTACTTAGGAGTTCTCTTGGGAGTCTTTGTGTAGTCAGGTTACGGTTAGACCTATCTTCTTTCTTCCCTCCCCCTAATGTGGGTAAAGCTGTTCATTAACTTCCTCTGCATGATGGTTAGAGATGTTTATGGTGGGTCAACGTGGGCAAGATTTTAATTAAGTCTTGCATAATGTGATAATGAGAATGTTCTTACGTGTTTCACAAAGTTGTAACTGTCTTTGGTGGTTTGGAGTTGATACCTCTACTTTAATGTCATACTCATTTGTTTCATCCCGATGCCCTCTATAAACATCCCTTCTTGGTCGTAATGGGGAGGGATGGCAACTCGAGTTGTTTTCTCCTTCCCGTTGTCTTATCTGATCCGGTGGGATTAATTTTGTCCCTGATGCGGGTTTCTGCTCCTTGGTTGTGGCTATTAGAAGCTTGGGTGGAGGGGTCAATGAGGTTTTTTTTCGAGGTTTCTTCCATAATGCAACTAGTCTTGTGTGACCAGTGACGGTCGATGATTTTATAGTATTTACTGAATTGGTGTCTGGATTTGTTGGTGCTGTTGTATCCGTAAATTTTCTGATTTTGCTATATAGGTATGGAATATAAGCAGATCTGTGAGTTGCAAAAAAGAAAGTCTGGCAGAATGCTTGGCCTCTTGTGCAGGAAGTGAGACCTGAAGGGTGAGCTTATGGTGAAGAGTATCTATTTTTGGGTTTTGCAGTTGGGTATTGCATAGCAGTGAATTATTCTTTTTATGGAGGGACTTTGTTTGGCCACTTGTGTTGAGCTTTCTTTTTAGGTTTTTATGAGTATTGAGATTCTCATTTCAGTTTTCTTCCCCAATCAGAGTGCTTCCTCTCTTTATTTCTGTTGTATAGAAGTTCCTAACTAAAATAGGTTTTCTTGCACTCGTCTGTGTTGTATTCTGCTACCCTTTTTAGTTTTTGTCCAGATGCTTATGTTCTTCAATGATCCAATTGATGAAATTCCTGGTGCTTGATAGGTATAGTGTCCTACACATGGTAAATACTCAATACTCAAATCCTGGATCTCTTGACAGCCCCGTCAAATGGGTCTTTATTACTCTCTCACTTTTGGTATTCTCTCTGCTTGCCTCCTGCTTCTTGCCGCATCGTCACCCCAGCTTGATTTTGTTTGTTGGATGGATGACAGTTGAGAGGATCAGATTTGGAAAATTTCGAAGATTGATGATGTGATCAGGCTTTGACTGTTAGTGTTTGTTCCTATCTTGTTTGATAGAGGGGTTTTCCTATCTTGTTTCTTTGCCATTTCTGTGCTTGCATTGCAATCTCAATATATTCAGGCTTCAAGAGAGGGGTTTTGCAATCTTGTTTGTGGAAATTTGTAGTGGGTTTCATCAGCTTTGCATGTAACTCTTTCCTTCATTCCTTTGCTTGCAGCCATTGGGTCTTATGAAGCAGTGAATTCTTCTTTTCATGGAGTGACCTTATTTGTCCATAGGTGATGAGGTTTTGTTAGTTCAGTCTTTTATGAGTAGAGAGAATTTTCAATTCAGTTTTCTTCTCTAATGACTCCTTTGTCTTTGTCAAAACAAGTGTTAGTTTCTCAATTAGGACATTATTTTCACCCATGTGTTGTGTTCTGTTGCCATGAAGTTCTAAGTCCGCATGCTTATATTCTTTGATGATCCAATTGAAGAAGTCTTTTATGAATTTGGAGACCTGATAAGTACTTTGGCCCATTCTAGATCTTTTGGAAGTTGCATAAAATGCTTATTTACTTTTGTTCTTCTAACTTTGTATCTTATCTGCTTCCATTTTTTTCAATTATCACACTAGTTTTTTTGGTTGTACGGATGTGTAGACCATGTGTTAACACTGTTATGGATGTTGAAATTTGGAACTTCCAAAGTTTGGTTAACCAACATGTGATCCTCTTGCCACCTTTTGGTCTTTTTGGTGCTTGCGCTGCATTCTGGATATTGTGTGCCCTTTGACAAAATGGGGTTCTCAGTTGTCTATGACATCTATAGTGATTATGTAGGTGGTTTTGGGTTCGTCAGATTTGCACACTTAACTGTTGCCTTCTTTCTATTCTTGCAGCTATTGGTTATAGGGCAGTGAATTATTCATTTCATGGAGAGGTCGTGTTTGTTCGTTTGTTATTGATGCTTCTTTGGTTAAGTCTTGTTTGAGTATCCAGATTTTCGATTCAGTTTTTTTGCCTAATGACTCCTTGTGTTTGTGAAAACTATTGTTGTATGGAAGTTTCTCAAATAGGACATTAATTTCCACCTGAATGTTTTGTATTTGCTGCCATGAAGTTTTATGTCCAGACACTTATGTTCTTCAATGATCCAGTTGATAGGTTTCCTATGGTTATGGACACTTGAAAAGTACCAGCCAATTCTAGACCTTTTGATAATGGGCATAAAATACTTCTCTTCTATTCTTGTAGCTACTTACTTATCTTCTCTGCTTCCATTTCTTTGTCGTTGTTACACTATTTTTTTTGGTTGGATGGATGTGTAGATCTTGTGGTGATACTGGTATGGATGTTCAAATTTGGGAATTTCAAAGTGAGGTTGATCAACATGTGATCCTCTGCCACCTTTTGGTCTTTTTGGTTCTTGCAATGCAATCTGGATATTGTCCGAGCTTTGACAAAAGGGGTCTTTTAGTTTCATCTATGGAATCTCTAGTGATTACTTGGGTGGTTTGGGGTTTGTCGGATTTGGACTTAACTGTTCCCTACTTTCTGTTCTTGCAGCCATTGGTTATAGGGAAGTGAATTTTTGTTTTCATGGAGCGGCCATGTTTGTTTGCTTGTGTTGAGGTTTCTTAGTTAAGTCTTTTATGAGTATCGAGATTATGGATTCAGTTTTCTTCCTTATAGCTAAGGGTCTTGTATGGAAGTTCTCAACTACGATATTAATTTTCTCCGGCATGTGTTGTATTTTGCTGCCATGAGGTTTTTAGTCTATACGACTTATGTTCTTCGATGATCCAATTGATGAGGTCTCATATGGCTATCGACACTTGATAAGTACTCGACCAATTCTAGATCTTTTGATAGTTGCGTAAAATACTTCTTCACTTTTATTATTGCAGCTACTTATCTTCTCCACTTCCATTTCTTTTTCGTTATCACATTAGTTATTTTTGGTTGGATAGATGTGTAGACCATGTGGTGACACTGTTATGGACGTTAGATTTGGAAATTTCAAAGCTTGGTTAACCAACATGTGATCCTCCGCCACCTTTTGTCTTTTTTTATGCTTGCACGACAATCTTGATGTTATTTTAGTTTTGACCAAAGGTGGTTTGTTCGTTAGATTTTCTCTCAATTGTTCCCTTCTTTCTATTCTTGCACCCATTGGTTACAGGCAGTGGATTATTCTTTTGACGGAGCGGCTGTGTTTGTCCGTTTGTGTTGAGGTTTTTTTAGTAAAGTCTTTTATGAATATTGAGATTTCGTTTCAGATATGTTTCCTAATGGCTCTTCTGTCTTTGTCAAAACTACTGTTGTATTGATGTTTCTCAAATACGACATTATTTTTCACCGGAGTGTGTAATCTGCTGCCATAAAGTTTTAAGTCCAGATGCTTTTGTTCTTCGATGATCCAATTAATGACATCTCCTATGACTATGGACACTTGATAAGTACTCAGCCAATTCTAGATCATCTGATAGTGGCGAAAAGTACTTTTTTACTTTTTTTCTTCTAGGTACTTATCTTCTATGCTTCCATATATTTTTCGTCATCACACAAGTTTTTTTTGGTTGAATGGACCATGTGGTGACATTGTTTTGGACGTTCAAATTTTGCAATTTCAAAGCTTGGTTTACCAATATGTGATTCTTTGCCATCTTTTGGTTTTTTTGGACGTTCAGATTTGGATAATTCAAATCTGGATATTGTCTGAGCTTTGACAAAGGGGTGTTTTTAGTCTCGTCTATGGCATATCTAGTGATTACTTAGGTGGTTTGGGGTTCATCAGATATGCACTTAACTATTCCCTTCTTCTGTTCTTGCAGTCATTGGTTACATTGCAATGAATTATTATTTTCATGGAGTGATCGTGTTTGTCTGTTTGTGTTGAGGTTTCTATAGTTCAAGTCTTTTATGAGTATCGATATTTTCAATTCAGTTTTCTTCTCTTATGGCTCCTGTTATACTATAGAAAGTACTGTTGTATGGAAGTTTCTCGGCTAAGATAATATTTTTCACCAGTGTGTGTTGTGTTTTGCTGCCGTGAAGTTTTTAATCCAGACATTATGTTCTTCGATGATCCAATTGACGAGGTTTTCTATGGCTATGGACGCATGATAAGTACTCGGCCAATTCTGGATCTTTTCTTTTGACAGTACCATAAAGGCTGCTCTACTTCTGGTCTTCTAGCTATATATATTCTCTGTTTCCATCTTCTTTTAGTTATCACCATTTGTTTTCTTTTGTTTGGATGGATGTGTAAACTATTAGTGACAGTAATAAAGGTTAAGATTTGGAGATTTCAAAGTTTGATATCCAGTATGGCATCTAAGTACCCTCTTGTTCTTTTTGGTTCTCAAGGCTTCAACAAAAGGGGGTTTTAAATCTTGTCTATGTGGTATCTCTAGTTGTTTCTTAGATGGTATGGGTTTCGTCAGCTTTTGGACTTAAATGACCCTTCTTTTTGTGCTTGCAACCATTGGGTCTTACAGAGCAATGAATTTTTCTTTTCATGGCGCGAATTTCTTTGTCCATTTATGTTGAGGTTTCCATGGCTCAAGCTTTTATGAGTTTTGACATTTTCAACTAAAATAGTTCTTTTTTTCATAAGTATGTGTTGTTCTACTACCATGTTTAGTTTTTAGTCCAGATGCTTATTTTCTTTAATAATCCAATGATGAGATTCCTGATGGTTGATGGTTATTGTCTCATGGACATCTGACAAGTACTCAATTTTGGATCTTTTGAAAGCCTCGTAAAATGGTAGTCTCTTTTGGTGTTCTCGCTGCTCATCATCTGTGCTTCCTTTTTCTTGTATTATGCTTGCTTGATTTTGTTTGTTGGATTTATGTATGGTGACAGTTGAGAGGAATATGACTTGGAAGATTTTGAAGGTTGGTGTCTAGTTTGCATTTCTGTGCACCTTCTTTCTTGTCCATGTTGGTGCTTGCATTACAATCCGGAGATTATCAGGTTTCGAAAGAAGGTGGTTCTCAATCTTGTCTGGCATTCGTGGTGAATTCCTAGGTGGTATGATTTTCACCAGCTTTGCACTTAAGACTGTTCCATTCTTTCTTTCCTAGCATCTGCTGGGTCTTACAGAACCATACATTCTTCTTTTCATGGAGCGGCGTGGTCTGTCAATTTTGTGAGGTTTTTTGGTCGATGCTTCTAATGATTATTAAGATCATCAATTCAGTTTTCTTCCCTAATCAGTATGGTTTCATTCTTCCTTATCAACACTGCTTTATTAGTGTGTATTTTGTTGCCATATATGTTTTTTAATAGTCCAGATGCTTATGTTCTTTGGTGATCCAACTGTTGAGATCTCTATGGTTATGGACAACACATGATAAGTGTATTCAAGCTCAGTCGTGGATCTTTTGATGGATCTTTTAATGGCCCTGTAACACTGTTCTCTAGTTTTCGTGCTCTCGCTACTTACGTTCTCTGATTTCATTTTGCCTACCTGTTTATTTAGTTTGGTGGGATGAATTTTTTTAGGCAACATGGGTAGTAAGAGGATAAGATTTGGAAATTTGTAGTTTGGTTTCAGTGTGCATCCCTGTGGACCATGTTGGCCATTTTGGTGCTTACACTGCAATTTGGATATTGGATTGACCATTCCTCTAGAACAGGGCACTTTACAATCTTATCTTGCTTGGCATCTCGAGTGATCTTTCCTGCATGGTATGGTTTTCCACTTACCTGTTACGTTCTTTTTGTGCATGTAACCATTGGGTCTTCCAGAGCATGGACTTCAATTCAGTTGTCTTCCTATTCAGTGGGTCCCTTTTCTCTTGTGGAAGTTCTCAACAATGATAATATGTTCCACTAGTGTGCATTGTACGCTGCAGCCATGAAAGTTTTTACACCTAGATGCTTATTTTCTTGGATGATCCAAATGATGAGATCCCTGATTGTTATGGACACCTGAGAAGTACCCAGACTCAATATTCCCAAGGGCTCCTCTACTTCGAAGTTCTTGGTACTTATCTTCTCTGCTTCTATTTTCTTATGTTTATCATGACACTTAATTATGTTTGGTTAGATGCATGTTTGTAGATCACATGGTGACCGTGAGGGGGATTGGATTTGGTAATTTTGAAGTATGGTTTCGTCCTTCCCTTGTGCACACTATTTCTTTTTCCATTTTGGTGCTTGTGCTTGCACTGCAATTTGGATATCATCAGGCACTGGTAGGGGAATTGTTGGGTCTGGCATCTCTAGTGATTTGTTCTATGTGGTATGGGTTTGGCTTCTGGCACTTAAACTATTAACTTCTTTTTGTACTTCTTGTTGTTGGGTCTTTCAAGATCAGTGAAGTCTCCCTTTCATGGAGTAGCCTTGTTTCTCATAGTGTTGAAGTTTCTTAGTTCAGGCTTTGTATTAGTATCCAGCTCTTTGATTCAATTTTCTTCCCTGGACATAAAGAGTCCCTTACTTCGTTGTCAAAAGTGTTGTTACATGGATGTTTTCAACTACGATAACTCTTTCCACAAGTGCATTTTCAGCTTTTAGTCCAGATGGTTATGTTTTGCAATGATCCAACTGGTGAGGGCCTCTTATGGGTGTGGATATCTGGTATGTACTCCCTCAGTTCTGGATCTTTTCACAGCCCAGTAAAAATGCTCATTTATCTTTTGTGTTCTTGCTGCTCATCTTTGTGGCTTCCATTTTCTTTTTGCTTATCACATCAGTTTGAATTTTGTGTGTTGGAAGGATGTATATACCCTACATCGTGAACTGTATTGGAGGATTAGAGTTGGAAATTTTAAAGGTTAGTGTTCAGTATGTTGGTTGTTTAGGTGCTTCCACTGCAATCTTGATATCATTTTAGGCCTTCGAGAAAAAAGGGATTTCGAAATATTAATGATTTGGAAATTTTAAAGGTTAGTGTTCAATAAGCTGGTCGTTTAGGTGCTTGCACTGCAATCTAGATATCTTTTTAGTGCTTCGAGAAAAAGGGTATTTCTAAATATTATCTACGTCATTTCTCATGATTTCCCAAGTGGTTTGCGGTGGCCAGCTTTTCACTTAACTGGTCCTTCTTTCTGTGCTTGCAGTTGTGGTCTTAAAGATTTAATTTCTTCTTTTTGTGGGGAGGCCTTTGTTTGTTGATTTATGTTAAGGTTTCATTTTGTTCAAGCTCTTGTGAGTGTCTGATATTCAGTTCAGTTCTCTTCTCTAATTAGTATGATCTTTTCTGAACCATTCTATTCAAAGTGGTGCTCTTCAAGCAGTTAGTTTAACTGAAAATTTTTCATGTCAATGGTGGTTACAGTACATGGTCATTTTCATTCAATTTCTGGTTCATTATTGGGTGCAGTATCTGCAAGCCATAATCACTACTATTTTCTGACTAATTGTTGTTAAGTAAATAAAGCGCCTTTTTTTATTTTTGGAGATCTCTCCCCTATCTTCTTCTTTTTTCCTTGAAACATGTGTATTATTTTCAGATATCCAATCATTTGACAAGTTGCTTCAGACTGTAAGCTATTATGTATAACTTTAATATTGAATGGGTCTGGAGGGGGAGATTTGTAGGGTCCATACCCATTATAGATAAACATAAGAAAAAATGATATGCAGGAAAGGTTGAAATGTTTGTTGCAACAGTTGTTGACTTTAACAATATAAGCAACAAACATTTCAACCTTTCCTGCATTTCAACTTTCCTTATGTTTATCTATAATGGGTATGGACCGTACAAATCTCCCGCCTCTAGACCTATTCACCGGAAGAAGACCATCTTCATTTTCTTTAGAGAGAGCTCACACTGACAAGTTCTTTGCATAACTCTAACTTGTCTCTCGGTATTGTCTTGGTTAGCATATTTGCAGGATTTTCACTTGTGTGGATTTTTTTGACGTGAAATGATTCACTCTCCATTTCCTCACGAATCCAATGATATCTGACGTTGATGTGTTTTGTCCTTGCATGGTACATGGAGTTCTTGCTCAAGTCTATTGCACTCTGACTGTCATAATAGACAACATACTCTTATCTGTTGCAATCCAAGTTCTTGAAGAAATCGCTTTAGCCATATCATCTCCTTACCGGCTTCAGTAGCCGCAATATACTCAACTTCAGTTGTAGATAGTGCAACACACTTTTGCAACTTTGATTGCCATGATATAGCTCTCCTTGAAAAAATAAACAAATATTCAATTGTGGATTTTGTGTTATCAAGGTCACCTGTCATATCAGCATTTGTATAGCCCTTCAAGATTGGATATGATGCTCCAAAACACAAGTATTCATCTGAGCTTCCTCTAAGATACCTGAGTATCCACTTCACAGCTTCCCGATGCTCTTTTCCCAGATTGTCGAGAAATCTGCGGACAACACCAACTACGTGAGCAATATCAGGTCTAGTGCATACCATTGGATACATTAGACTTTCGACGTCAGAGGAATATGGAACTTTGGCCATGCTCTCTTTTTCCTCCCTAGCTGTAGGAACACCAACTGCGTGAGCAATATCAGGTCTAGTGCATACCATTGGATACATTAGACTTTCGACGTCAGAGGAATATGGAACTTTGGCCATGCTCTCTTTTTCCTCCCTAGCTGTAGGACACATCTTCTTGCTCAATTTCATATGACCAGCAAGAGGTGTACCATGCTTAGCATTCTTCATACTGAAGTGCTCTAGTACACGTTCAATGTACTTCTTCTGTGAGACCAGTAATTCTCATGCCCAAAATTTGCTTTGCATGACCCAAGTCTTTCATAACAAAAGACTTGCACAACTCTTTCTTTAATTCATCAATCTTGGAAGTATTTTTGCCCACAATCAACATACCATCCATATACGGCAAGAGGATAATAAAATCATCGTCAGAAATTTTTTGTACAAATACACAATGATTTGATGAAGTCTTCGTCTAGGAGCTTGCTTTAGGCCATAGAGACTCTTTCTGAGTTTGCACAAAAAAATTTCTTTACCTTCTATTCTACTTTGAGAGTAGAAGCCCTCAGGCTGTTCTATATAAATCTCTTATTCTAGGTCACCGTGAAGGAAAGTCGTCTTCACATCCATATGCTCAATCTCTAAATTAAGACTAGCAGCCAAACCTAGAACCGTACGAATGGAGGACATTTTCACGACAGGAGAATATTTCGTCAAAGTCAATACTCTTCCTTTGACCAAATCCCTTAATTACAACCAATCTAGCTTTGTACCTGGGCTTCAAGTTATGTTCTTCAACTTTAACTTTGAACACCCATTTGTTCTTTAAAGCTCTCATGCCCTTGGGCAATTTTACCAACTCATAAGTGTGGTTCTCATGCAGAGACTTCGTCTCATCTTGCATGACTTCAATCTATTGATCCTTGTGCTCATCTTCCATGGCCTCCTCATAACATTCAGGTTCTCCCCCGTCAGTGAGTAACACATACTCATTGGGTGAATAACGAGAGGAATAAACTCGTTGTCTTGTGGACCTCCTAAGCGGGATATTTGATTCGTCCACAACTTCATGAGCAGAAGGATCATCAATAACAACATCATTGTTATTGTCAACATCAACGTGTTGATCCGAGGCATGATTATGGGCGTCACCATGATCATCAAGCCCAACAACATCATGCATACTTGTGTGAGGAACTTCATCAAGATGAATTATGCCATCAAAACTTGAAGATTCTAGCTTCTCCGTTTTGTCAATATCTTCAATTGTTTGATTCTCCATGAAAATAATATCACGGCTTATCACGAGTTTCTTCTCAATTGGATCATATAGCCTATAACCAAATTCATCAAGGCCATATCCAATGAAGATGCACCGTCTTGTCTTGGCATCTAACTTTGACCTCTCATCTTTCGACACATGTACAAAAACTTTGCAATTAAATACTCTCAAATTATCATAGGAAACATCCTTTCTATACCAAACTCTATTTGGAACATCACTTTGCAAAGCAACAATAGGAGATAGATTAATAACATGTGCAGCGGTCAATAAAGCCTCACCCCAAAATGAGTTCGACAACTTTGCTTCAGAAAGCAAACATCTAACTCTTTCCATCAAGGTCCTGTTCATCCTCTCAGCCAAACCATTAAGCTGATGAGTCTTAGGAGGAGTCTTCTGTGTCTAATACCTTGATGCTTGCAGTATTCGTCAAATGGTCCACAATATTCACCACCATTATCAGTACGAATACATTTCAGTTTCTTTCCTTTCCAGTTTCTCTTTCAACTGAAGCCTGAAACTGCTTGAAGACACCTAACACTTGGTCTTTAGTCTTCAAGACATAGACCCAAAGTTTTCTCGAGCAGTCATCAATAAAAGTGACAAAGTAGTGTGCACCACCCAATGTCCTTTTCTTCATTGGACCGCATAAATCAGAGTGCACCAACTCAAGCAACTATGTCTTTCTCGAAGGAAGTTTAGACTTGAAGGAAACTCTATTTTGTTTACCAGCCAAACAGTTCTCACACTTTTCTAATTTTGCACTTTGGATATTTGACAATAATTTCTTCTTGGCTGGAACATTAAGTACTTTCTCGCTGATGTGGCTAAGCCTCTTGTGCCATAACGTTGAAGAGTTATCGCTCTCAACCGCATTCACCATATCAACATAAGTAGAAGTTGTAGTCCAATATAGACCACGACATTTGTTGCCACGAACCACAACCAAGGAACCTTTAAGTGTAGCGACCCTAAAAGTGAAATCATGAAACTAGAGCCTCGTGTGTTGGTATTTAGTTGGTAATCTTGTATAAATGCTTAAAGATGGTGTTAGAGGTCAGTTTGGTTGTGTTGGAGGTCAAACGTCAAGAGACGTCCATGACGTCCGGAAACTAGTTTTTTGGTGCTAGTGTGTTCTAGTGTGTTGTCATTGATATTGATGTGTCGTTTTGAAGGTGAAATCATAAGGAGGTGGTTCCAATGTGTAGTTGGACATGTGTAGGGGGTAAACGTTCGGGTACAACTCCCCAAGGACCACCCTAAGGGTCCTTGAGGAGGACCTAACCCAAGGCTACCCCAAATGAAATGATTCACCACAAAGTGGTGACCTAAGGATGGGGTTCACGCCCCGTAGGTCCATCCATGGTTCGTGGTTGGCCTCTGTAGGCCAACACTTAGTTTTTTTGGAGCTTAACTCCATTTGGCCCCCCCTACAGTACCAAACCACGGATGCACAACACGGGGCCGTCAATCCATCCACGGACCGTGGATGGTGGCCGTGGTTTGGCACCTGTGTTGCTGTCATTTAAGTCGGCCATGGTGCCAATTCACCCCAAGTCTTTTAAAGTGTGGGGTCGGTTGTTTTAACTTATTTTAGGTATTTTAAAAGGTATTTTTTTGAATTCATTCTTCAAGTTAGGCCTCTGTAGGCCAACACTTAGTTTTTTTGGAGCTTAACTCCAGTACCAAACCACGGATGCACAACACAGGGCCGTCAATCCATCCACGGACCGTGGATGGTGGCCGTGGTTTGGCACCTGTGTTGCTGTCATTTAAGTCGGCCATGGTGCCAATTCACCCCAAGTCTTTTAAAGTGTGGGGTCGGTTGTTTTAACTTATTTTAGGTATTTTAAAAGGTATTTTTTTGAATTCATTGTTCAAGTTAAAACTCCCAAAGACTTTCTCTCTCTAGAGTTCTCTCAAGTTCAAGGAAGAAGAAGGTAGAGAGCTAGGGTTTCAAATTGAGGGTTCCTTCCACCAAATTTTGTTGGGATTTCTTCAAGTGAGGTATGGTGGCTCTTCATCTGGGACTCATCTTCATCCTAGAGTCAATTTCAAAGGATTTTACAATGTTTTCAAAAAGTGACTAAAAGCTTGTTTTTGAATTCTATCAAGGGTTCTTGCATGAAAATGATTCGAAACGTTTGGATATGGATTAATTGATGTTTGTTTGTGGTTTTTGAATGAAATACTCCATGAACCCTTGTCTTTTATAAAAGCCTAAAATTTGCTATGAAGTGGGTCTATTTCTATAAATTCAAAGTTGATGGAATTATGTGTAAAGTGAATTGTGTTGATATCTCTTGTGTTGTTTAATGTTTATTCATGATTAATTGTTGATAATGGGTGAATTAAGGGTGGTAAGCCTTATTGGTGATTGCTTGGATTTTGGTGATTTTGGCTATGGCTTTGGATTATGGTAAGAAAGCTTGAACTCTCTTTATTGAATTGATTGTTGTTGGTAGGTTGAATCCACCTTTGGTGGAAGTGTTATATCTTATTCTTGTGTGGTATTATTGTGAATTGTAGCCATGAAGGCATTGGTGAAGTTGTTGTATAATGTTGGAGTATTGTATTATTGTGAATTGAGGCCATGAAGGGCATTATATGAGTGTTACTATATTGTTATATTATTATACATATATGAGGCTATATGTAAAGTCCTATATGAGGCTATATGTAAAGTCATATATGAGGCTATATGTAAAGTCCTATATGAAGCTATATGTAAAGTTTGTGTGAAGCTATAATGTGAAGATGTTCTAATGGTATTAATGTGATATTGTATAAAGTGTTATTATGCTAATGTGAAAGTGTGTTTCTCTTGAAATGGTGATATGTGGTGATGATGGACTATGATGAGTCTTTATAAGATGATGTTGTAGCTCATATGCTAGACTTGAGTATCTTGTCTTGTGTCATGAAAGCTTGACTACATATATGTTTGGTTGGGCTACGACTTAGTAATGGAGCTCTTCCTATGAATGCTAAAAGAGGAATTCTAGGCCAAGACTTGAATGGTAGACTTAAGCATAGTGCCTTTTTCATGAGTCTAGCTTTCCTAAGTAAATGTATAACCTTGAAGGATGGCCTTAGGGTGATGTTCCCTTCTTAAGTGAAATAATAGACTTAGAGATGGATGGAGCCGGAACGGCATGAGAATCCTTATCTAAGAAAGTCAAATGAGCTATCCTTATGAACTTAGATTGGCTATGACTAAGAAATGGGGCCTTTCTTGGGAAGAGGTACTATGAGTTGGTTGAACTAGAAAAGGAACCCTTTCTAGTACATATGTGATTGAATACTCTATGGAAACCAAGGCTAAGCAACGAGTGGATGTGGTTAGGATGGTGGCCTAGTTGAGCATGAGATTAGGCACAATAAACATCCTTGGACATCTCTTAAACCATGTGCCAACATGGGTTGCTTTTAGTTCTACCCTTGGCAAGTAGAACAACCTCCACAGAGTAGGATAGACTCCGGATTCCATACCTTGCTAGTGTGGCAATGTCTGTTAAGGCCTATTTCCATCATATGGGATGTGCACTCTAGTATTGGATAAGTTCTACAACGTGTAGGTAGTAGTATGGGATGCTATCTACACATGGCACGAGTAGGCTTAGAAGATGCTAAAGTGAGTTCCCTAAGCCTTTGGGCTATTATGTGATTGACCCCTATATGCTTGTGTGTCTCTTAAATGGTTTTATAAAGAATGTTGACTTAGTATGTTATAATGTAATGATAAAACCCTTGTCTATGGTAACTCTTAGGAACACTTAGGTGTATATGAAGAGGTTGTATGGGCGGTCACTTCATTATTCACTTTAAGTGTGGCTTAGGATGACTTGAGATAGAGGCTTAAATGGTAACGAAGGAATTACTTTGCTATCTTGTTTAAGTATTGTACACTTGTGTTAATTGAGTTGTAAATGATGTGAATATGGTCTTATTTGTGAATGGTGACTCGAAATGTGGGTTTATGCTTATGGTTGTAAAGGTTTGTTAAAGAAGGTCTTAAAAGCATACATTCCTTGTAAATGTCCGTTGTGCATGTTTTCTTGCATGGTCATCATACTTAGTACTTATTGTACTAATTCCATATTTCTCTATTGTTACAAGTGTAGGTGGTGGAAAGTGAGGAGATCTTTTGAGGAAACTTGGGATATTGACTCTTCTCAAGAAGCTTGGTATGTATATATTCGAGGACATAGTTGTTATCTTTTTAGTATTTCCATTTAGACATTGTATAAGACTTGTATTTTCTAATGTTGTAAAGGGTCGTGTCCCTAAGATGTTCTATTCGTGTCTAAGATGGTACATGAGACTTAGAAATTCTACTTCTTTACATTTGAAAGATTTTGTAATAAAAAGTGTTTTTATTCCTTACGGTTTTTATTACCGAATGCAATGATTGATTGCTAAGGGCTAGTATTAGACCTCCAAGAGGTCGAGTACGCATGTTACGACTTGGGGGTGCTCTCGGGTCGTGACAATAAGTTTTCATTTTCCATCACCGTTGGTACTAACATATCCTTCATCATCCATAATCAGGTGCAGACGAACATCAGGAGCATGTTTCACATTGTTCAAAACTAGTTTAGTTTCAACACTAGTTTCCAAACAAATTGTACCAATACCATCCACCTTAATGATCCCTAACCATATTGATGTTCCTGAGTTCTAGTCTTTCTAGTAGCCAATGATCTAAGGGAGCTAGCAGTGCAAAGATACTCAAAAGTGGTACGCGCACATAAAAAAGCGGTTGGACAGTGTCTTCTCTGTTTTGTTCCTTCCTCAGAAAGCTTTGGGAGTTTCCTGATGTAAGCTCCCTGGGTACGGTTTCGGAGTTTATGTAAATGCCCTATCTTCAAAGGGAGCTGCTGACTTAAGGTATCCCCTGATCCGAGGGTGAGCTAGAATTGCATATGGTGAAGAGGAAAGGAAGAAGTCATTGTAAAGGAAGACGACATTTACCATTTCCGCTGCCTGCCTAAAGGCTTATTAGTAGCTCTTAGGTTCTCTGTCAATAGAGTGATTGCCAAAACCTAGGTATGTTTTCAGAGAATAATAAGAAGAGACGGTTGTAGCTTTTAGAGACTATCCTTTGCAGCTGTAGCTACGTGGAAGCCAGCTGCTTAAAGACAAGCCCCCTAACCATTCCGCTATTCCTGCCCTAAAGCAAGGGAATCCGCTCTGACCCACCACCCTAGTAGGAATTGCCAGATTTACAGTTAATGAATCCTTGTAATACAAGTTTTTTCCTCTAACGATGGCTACGAACTACACGAACTGAACTATCAAGGCTTTCAGACCAAGTCTTAGAAAGCTCAATCAATAAAGAGTATTTTAGTGGAATGACTTAACTTACTCCCCATACGAGACTGGAAAGGAAGCTAGCAAACCTAGGGTCAACACCAAGGTAGGGGCAAAAGGGAAAAGAACGATGTTTGATGTGAACGGAAGCACACATTCCGCTAAGAAAGCAAAACAGGAAGCGGCGATAGCAAACATTACCCTTACTCAGAACAATATGCTCTTGGGAGACATGAAGCACAATCAACCTCTCTACCTTAAGACTTCTAACATGGTCGATTCTAGATAGAGCACGGTAACGATCCGCGAGAGGTCTTGTGGTGCATCCATCTAGAACAGCCCTCAAAACGATCCAAAACAAGAATGATTACGTTCAAGCAGAGATCTCACCAGTGGTAGAGGCGGGGAAGACCTATACTATTGATTTCCCGATACCGAGACTCTACTCTAGACAGCCATAGTCTCTAGATAGCCCTAGCCAAGGTTCCGATTCTGATAGAGTAGCCTTGCCTTCCCCACAGAGGAGATAGACTGGTCTATAAAAGGTACCTTCTGGAACTAGAAGAAGGAATGTAGGAGCTAGTCTTCAAAGCTATCCGGGATATGAGAAGCCATGCTCATTGGCTTGTGGCGGGGGGTAATAATTATTCTATATTGCTGGGGTAAATAGCCCCTTTCCCAACCCGAACTTGGTTTATCTGATGCTTGGCTGAAGCTTAGGAAGAGAAAAAATCACCAAGAGTATAGGTAGAGAAAAAATCATTCCTTGATGTCACGTGAGATGCAGCATCAGTGTCCACAACCCAATTTGACCCATCACAAGCAATATTTATCATATCCGCATCAAGGACGATAACAAGATCTTCGGTGGTGATAGTGGCCAGGCAATTTTCACTGTCATCTTCTTTAGTTTCCTCTTTGTTTTTGTTCTCCCTCTTCAATTTCCTGCAAAACTTCTTTGTGTGCCCTTTCATGCCACAATGATAGCACTCAATATCCTCAAGTCTTCCTCTGGATTTGCTCATATTTTGTTCTATATTCTGAGAACCACGAGTTTTGTTTCTCCCCCTGGAGCCAATTATCAGGGAATCTGACGAAGAAGAACCTTGAGATTTTCTTCTCATTTCTTCGTTCAAGACACTACTCTTGGTGGAATCCATAGAGATCACACCATTCGAAGGAGAATTTGACAAATTAGTTCTAAACGTTTCCCAAGAGTCTGGTAGGGAACCAAGTATAAGCAAGCCTTGAATTTCTTCATCAAATTTGATGCCCTACCAGATAATTGATTCATGATTCCCTGAAAATTATTCAGATGGTCCGTCATCGGAGAACCATCATGATACTTTAAACTCAACATCTGCTTTATTAAAAATATTTTGTTGTTGCCAGTCTTCCGAGCATACAAACTTTCAACATGCTCTTATAGAGTTCGAGCATGTGTCTTCCCAGAAATATAGTTCAACACATTATCGTCAACCCATTGCCTAATGAATCCACAAACATGTCTGTGCAACATATTTCACTCTTCATCTGTTTTATTATCAGGCTTTACAGTGGTAAACATTGGTTTGTAAAAATTCTTGACATGAAGCAGAAATTTCCCCTTCCAAATGTCATAATTAACACCATTCAAAGTAACTATTCTACTTGTGTTGGCTTCCATTGTTTATCCCCCAAAAATATAGTTATTGCAAACCAAAGTAGATATTTTATGATGTGGAAGTTCAGACTGTGCTGCAACCACAGATACTCGGATTAAACCTTGACTCTAATATATATGGTCAAGATAATAGAAATAAAATGGGAAAATAATGACAACAAGGATTTTAACGTGGAAACCTTTTTAAATAAGGGAAAAGCCACGGTCCAAGAGGAACAACTGATATCACTACAGTAAAGAATTTTACACTGTGTAGTCACGAATACAATACTCAAAGTGACTACTACATACTCAAAAGGAATAACACTCTTTTGATTTTCACTTTACTAAAATATCGCTCACACTCTATTTTTCTTCACAGACTATTTTTCTTATATAGTCTATGGAATACCTCACTTTGCTCTCAAATATTATTTTTTTTCTCTCTAACTTGGTGTGTTTGAAATGAGCAAGGACTCTCTATTTATACAAGAAATCTACTCCTAATGATGTCACCCATGACAACATAAAAAACACCAAAGTTTCAACCTTTGCAACTATGCAAATTTCTTGGTAAGATTTTAGTTGAAAATGAAATGGTGAGCTTTGGTTTGTTGCAGCATTTGTTGACTTTAACAATAAGCAACAAACATTTCAACCTTTCCTGCATTTCAACTTTCCTTATGTTTATGTATGGACCCTATATATACATCAGCCATTGAAATTGGGAATTCTTAGTTTTGGAGAAAACTTTTCTCGTTTAGTCTGTTTCAAGTTCCCTTTTGGCTGTTTGAGTTGTTCGTGGTGGAGGGTATGTGTTCGATTTATTGTTTTGACGGGGAAAATGCAGAGGATAATTATAAGGATGACACAAGGAGTGTAAAACATGTTTATTTAAATGTTTGTGACTTTGTGTGGGGCAAGACATGTTTATTCAGTTCGTGATCGTAGTTGCCAGGTCCCAGAAAGCTGATTCTAAAAGGGTATTATTATCTCAATTTTTAGTTTGCTATACGTTGAATTTGTGTATTAGCAATTTTTTTTTCTAGATTTTGCTTTGACTGTCTAGTTTTCAATTCATATTTGATATTTCTTTGTATTCATTGTTTATGATGTTTAAGCCTTTATTCTTGTAATCTTAGGTAGAATTGTTAATTTTAATCCTTAATCAATTTAGCTTCATGTATGCTTAGAGATTTTTGTAAGTATTTAGCGTTTCTCATTGATAAAATGCTTCACTGCTGCACAATAGCACCTGCTTTATCCTTTGTTACAACTCTTTTCCTCTTCTGTTCTAATATCTAAAAATATCTCTTTTAGGTGGAAGTTTGATGTTTACTTGACTCATAATCAAAAGTTGTTTGTTTTGATGAGAATCTATTTCAATTTATTTAAGGTTCACAATTATGTAATTCCTAAAAAAAATAATTTTATTCCAGTTTAAGTTTAGATTTCAGATTGAAGTTTGTCTTGAGTTCATGGCTGTTTTAAATCTTATACTTGTCTATGCTTTGGTTTATCCACTCATTCATTCTATCTTGCTATCAACAGAGTTAGCCGATGATTATTCCCCATTACCGTCATTGCATTTTCTCCGGGAAAAGAAGTTCACGACCCGTTGGCCTTCTTCTACCTCCACACGGCATTGCTCCATCAGGCTTTCGCCCATTGCGGAAAATTCCCCACTGCTGCCTCCCGTAGGAGTCTGGGCCGTGTCTCTGTCCCAGTGTGGCTGATCATCCTCTCGGACCAGCTACTGATCATCGCCTTGGTAAGCTATTGCCTCACCAACTAGCTAATCAGACGCTTCAAAAAAATCTGGATGTGATCTCGAGATGTTGAATCTAAGGCTAGAAAGTAGTTGTTCATCTAAGTAATCTTGCCAGCTGTGCATTAAGAGTAAATTAGTGATATATTTTATCAGCTCCTCTTTAATTGCTTTGCTTACTTGCTAAAAGAAATGCATATACAAATGATAATCTGTGCTGTTTTTGATTGTTTCCCTTCCTTCTAATGGCTCCGTCACCTAGGTGTCTTTAGGTAGTTGTTCATCAGGATATATTTTAATAGCATATTTGTTTCCATACAGTGGCCTATCTCTGCATGTTTTTATCTGTATGGTAAGTTTTGTTTCCTCTTGGATTGTGTCTAGTGATAGAATACTTACATGTGTCATTCAGCATGTTTTTAACATATGTGCCAATTACCTGTACATATTAATAAAATGTTGAAAAATTGAGACGTGCTTGTCTATCGTCAGATCTCCCTTACTGTGAAGTTGTTGTTGCCTTATATAATTTTGATGCCAAGATTTTTAAAGACACTATTTCTCTTTTGCGAGTGTCATCTGATTCACTGTCTAAAAAGAAAGTCTTAGTCATCTATCTTGTGAGTATTCTAATATGCTAGTATAGTAGCTTTAAACTTTGTCCGGCTACCTATCGTTTTGGGTATAGATTTATAATTTTTTAATATTGCTATGAATTCTCATTTGCTACTGTTTTAGCCAGTCCCTTTAAAGAATGTTATGTGTTCTCACCATTCTGTTTGCATTTGACTGTTTATTACTCGTTTTGAAATCTGTTGGAGTTAGAAATTTATAAAGAGTCCTGAATGTGTGCTGCTTTGATCTACTGTCATCAGTTTTACCTTTGTTTTTCTCGTTTAAATGATTCCATGCTGATTTCCAACAAATAGTCTGTTTTATCCTATCCAGTGATTGATTAACTAAGGCTTGAACTATGATTAAATAGTATGGTTTGTCTTAAATCAAGTTCTCTTTCCTTTTAAATGTTTGTCACAGTCTAAGGTTTTAATCGAGGTGTAACTATGATATGTTTCCGCTAAAAGGGCTATAGTTGTATGAATACTTGGAGATTATGGCCTTAATGTTTCCTCCTACTGTCATCTATTTGAATATGCCTGACCACCAGCTTGCTTGAAGTCATCACTTTGTTCTAAATTTACCTTGTTAAAGGGTTGATTAAGTGTCAATCAATTGTTGTGAAAATTGACATCTTTGTTCCTTTGTTTGTTACTGTTAAGGTATATAACCTTTATTTATTTTGAGTTCTTTTGTTTCTTATTAATGATAGGTTTTCTTCATTGTTTTCTTTTTTCTCTACTTGAGTTTGATATACTTGAGCCGATGGTCTTTCGGAAACGACCTCTCTATCTTCAAGAGGTAGTGGTATTAGTCTGCGTACACTCTACCCTCCCTCCCAGACCCCACTTAGTGGGATTTCATTGGATATGTTGTTGTTGTTGTTGGTATGCTAAGAAGGGGTTAAACTCCCACCTATGATAATGTTCATTAGTTATTGAATCAATTTCAGATTTACCTTAGCTTAGTCTTTCTTTAAGCATGCTTGGTTTAGGATAATTCAAGTTTGATTATTTCTCATTTTCTAGGATTAGCTCTTGGATCATTATTTCAGTTTTGAAAATTTGCTCAAAGTTTAATCCATCTTTACAAGTTAATATTAGGTTACTGGTGTTGCATCAGTTAATTTGCTTAATTAGTTTGCAAAGTCTCCTTTTAATCCTATTGTACATGAATTTCTTCGAATCGTTGACTCCTATTCTCCCTTACATTTTCAAATTGGGCTCAATCCCGAGTTCGTCTTCAAGTCAACCTCGTCAAAGTGAAAGGGAGGCCAGTATTTTAAGTGGTCAAGACCTAAATTCGCCAACCAGGTTTTTTTTCTAACTTAGTCTCTTTCATTAATCAGTTACTATTTCAAATATATTAATGCATCTAATTGCTTCATTTTCATTGCAAATTTTAAATTAGTGTATGAATTTTATTTGTTGCAACTCTAACTGAATTCCCATTGAAGTTGTTGTATTTTCATGAAGTCTCATTTATTTTGTTTCAAACTTTCAATTATGGAATAATTTTCTTTAATCTCAGTTAATTTTATGCTCACCACTTGTTCGAATTCTTAAAATGAATTCCAACTTCTTTTCTTTATAATCAAAGTCAAGATTTTTTGTATCGCCTTTCTTTAAGTTAAAATAAGCAAATATTTCAAGTTTCCGAATTAGCTATGTAAAAGATTTGCTGGTAAATCATATTAAAGGCAGTCAATCCTTCACGATCACAAAGAAGGATGTACATGCACCAATTAACAACTGTTAAAATTCTAAACTTCGTGGAAGGACCCTCCGAATTTGAGGTCGTTTCGATAAAAAGTGGATCTCACACCCAATTTTTATTTTAAGCTAAAAACCACAAGAAGGCTCTGAATGAGACCGAAAGCCTAAGGAACCACACGAAAGGTCGTTCTAGATCAAACTCAAAATTCCAGAGCTAACCGTTCTGACATAATTCTCATATGAGCATGTTTACCAAGAATGTTGACCAAAGTCAACCTTGACCTAAGCTTCAAAGTTAAAATGCCTAATGACACAAACTCACACAAGAAGTGTCAAGGCGCGAACAACCATGTCCCTAGTCTAAAATTGCACATGCAGAGCTGATGAAACCGTCAAAATTATATTCTGAGACCGTCTTTCTAAACTTCTGATAAAAAATGACCATTCAAAGTTCAAAAGCTCCCAAGACACTAAAATTCGTATTATCACTCGCCGGTAATGACCTCAACCAAATTACACTCTCGCCGGCAAAGACCTCGGCCTCCTAACCATCATATGTTTCATCACGGTGCTCAATGATCAATGCACGCAAGCAATATCACACCACATAGAAGAGACAACAATTACACAATTCAAGTCCACAATCATGCTTTCAAGCATATCATCAATCAATCAATAAGGGTTACATTAAGTCAAATCACATCATCATGTTCAACACTGTTGACACCCAATTTTGGACATCCACGATATAGATTAATCATCGAGTTTCTTCAATTTTAAACGTTTTAAAATAATTAGTTTTACAATTAAATCAAATTAAAAAATAGTTTGCAAGTTATTTTAAATAGTTTTGTCACTTATTTTATAATTTTTAGATAATATATATGTTTTACATGATTATGTATATAATTATTATATTTTATGAATATTCAAAAATCGTCTCAAAAAGAGTTTGTTTTATATTCATTTGGTTTAAAGTACAAGTTATTTATTTTATTAGTTTAATTATTCTTATTTTATATTATTTTGTTTTATTTAATTTTGTTGATTTGAAAAGCACATTTTTATTAAGTTACGTTATTTTAGTTATGGCCATAGTTTTAAAATGATTAGTTTTATAAAAGTAATAATAATAATATAGTTTGCAAGATTTTTAAATAGTTTGTCACTTTTCATAAATTTTAGATGGTGTATATGTTTTACATAATTATGTATATGGTTAGTATATTTTATGATTATTCGAAAATCGTCAAAAGATTTTATATTTTAAATATTAGGGATGTTTATAATTTTGAATTAATGAGTTTTATGAAATTCAAAATACTTTCAAGTTATTTTTTAAAGTAATTTTATCACTTTTTAATAATAATATGTATATTTTTGCAATCACGGTGTTTTATAAATATTTGAAAATCATCACAAAGATTTTACATTCTTAGTTAAATATTTTATTAGTTTACTTTAAGTTATAGTCATAATTTCGAGTTAATTAGTTTGTAATTAATTATTTTATAATGGAAATAATTATTATATTTCGTTAGGATTAAAAAGCTCGTTAATTAATTAATATTGATTTGTCTTATTACCAGTCAAACTTCTCCTAATCAACTAAGTTTGACTACATTTGGCTATAATTTAATCCAATTCTAGCTTATTCATTAATTTTTTTTAGGACCAAAAGTTTGGGCCTTTTCTCAAAACCCAACACTCTCAGCCCATACAATATTCATACACTCCAACAACACTCCTAAACCATCCATACACACAACAATGCAACAATACCCATTCAACCAAATTCCCAGCAGAAAACGGCCCAAACAACACCAAACTGACCCGGCCCCATCCCTTTTTTCCCTTTCAATCCAAACATATACGTAGCAACCCCAAATATAGCGAACAGTAGTTGACCCCTGTGTTCTCTGTCTTCTTCACCATCACGTGAATACACTGGAAAAAAAAAAATTCAGAAACGTCAATAGCAGCTTGCAAACGTCAACAATAGCTGCCCTTACCAAACCATTCCAGCAGCTCCCACACCCTGCTCTGCAACAACCGCCCATTTTGATCTTTTCCATCCGGATTTTAGGGGATTTTGGTTGAATTTCCATACAACAACAGCCTTTCCTTACCCTTGGGGAAAAATTTGAATTGATTTGATTGGGAAATTCCGACTTTGCCCTAAGTTCCTATCCGTTTTCTTCCCCCTAAATCTGCCTTAATTTCTTGGCTATATATATTATTCACTGTAAGGGGGCGAGCAGGGAGTTGGTTCTGGAGTTCGATTCTTTGACGATAGTCGTTTTACACTTGAGAAATTCCAAAACGATTTTCTCATTCTAAGTTCCAAGAAAAGCTTTGATCAAAGGTTGGTTCAAATTTCCTTGTCTATTGCTCGAGTCTAAACCGGTGTAAGAAGTCGTCGCTCTCTTTGGTTCGTTTGTTCTCAGTTTTCTGCCTCGAATAAGGTAATTTCGCCTTCTCTTATGTCCTGTTTTCAATACGGTGTGCTATGTGTTCTATACTTGGTATGGAGTTTGTTATCAATAATGTTTGGTTCCTTCGCTGTAAATCCTTGCTTTAATACCGTTTTCCTGTGAGTTTTTTTTTTGAGCAGTAAACGTGATTCAAGCATCGATGAAGTCACTTTAGTGTTGTATGTTAATTCTTAGACTTGTTGGCTCGATTTTGTATCTATAAAGCCAGCTGAACTTGTTTAGTTTGCTCGAGATGATCCACTGTTCGATTGGTTTCAACTTTGAGTGCGCTAAATGTATAAGTTCTATTTCTGCACTGCTTAATCGTAGCCTTGGTTGTCCCCTTTGTCGTTTTTTTTTATTCATTATAATAAACTCTTATCAATAATAGCTCAATCTCGTGCTATTTAAATCCAACTGCTGCTTTTACATACTAGAATGTTGTCCATGTCCTGCTATTGTTTTGTTCTTTTTTTTTGGCTTCAGGGCGTAGTATTATTATAACCTGCTTGTTTCCATGATCCACAGCCTCGACGCTAAAGTCTCTAATCCTTTCCGCGAAAACTTTGTTTCCTAACCGTGTAGCAAACATCTACATCCCATTCGATCATGTTAAATAAAGTCTACTTTCATGATAAGTCTTGACTATCTGTTTGATGTGGTTAAAAAGGCTCAATAGTTGAAGTGTAAGATTTTACCACCTTGTTTTTCTCTGTTAAGTAGTGTACTTCCAGATTTTGTTGGTTTTATTATTGTGCAAGAGTAGATGATTACTAGCCTTTAAAGTTATCCAACTTCAATTCTGTAGCATTGATCATGTTTAGTGAGTGCCCCAAATTTGTTGGTTTGTTTATTAACGTTCAATGTAGTCCTGATATGTTGCTAATAATCAATAAATAAATAGGCTCTCAAGTTCAAATTAGATTAGTCGTTATGCTTCCCTTAATGTGTTCTATACCCTCTCATGTGTCCCTTAAGTTAGTTGTCATATACTTTCGTTCCCTGTTTGAAATGCCTTGATGCCATGAACCTTTAAAACGTGTAGTTGGTTTAGTTTTGCGGAGAGTTGGATTATTTTTATTTATTTTGCCCATTAACTTAGAAAGGTTCCTTATAGTTGTTAAGTTCTTAAAGTTTAATGGTAGGAGTTATATCTAGATGTGTTCAAAATGATAGTTTTCCACCATAGCTTTCATGCCTTTGTGCACTTTTGTCTAGTAATCAATCCATTTAGTTCACTGTTGACCTTTCTTTACATCATTAAGTTAATACTATATTACATATATTCATCTAGTTGAGAAGCTTTCTGTAATGGCCTATCCTATTCCTAATTAATTGCCGCAATCATCTCTCCTTTTGGATACAATGTCAACACCTTTTGTCTAGAAGCATATTAGTTCGTAATTATGTTGTTGTTTCATAGAATAATGTGTTATCTTCGTCACAAGTTAATCATTTGATTATGTGTTCGTTGGGGGCTCTTATTTTTTATTTTTCTAATTCTCTTCTTTCTTTTTGTGTGTATGTGAATCCCTTTTGAGTCCATGGAGACTCCACTTCCTATCCTTGCATTTCGGGGATTGTGCTTCTCCTTATCGAGTCCAAAATAGCCGATGAACAGGTCACAGGCAGTGTAAGACCTGGGAAACCGAAATTTTCAGATCCCGGAAAGCCCAAAAGGGGCCGTATACAAGATGTATACATCAATACATATCGATCTACAGGTCAAAAACACAGAAATACAGGGCTGAGGCGACATATAGACATTCGGAAGCAAGATATACATGAAAAGAGCTAATATATATGCTCATATACACTGATATACAGTCAGTGTATACAAAAACGGGATTGGGTCAAAACCCAAAAACTTGTAGCGAAATTGGCCCAAAAAGGGGCCCAATTTCATTCTCTTTTACTCTCCTAATTATTTTGATTATGTCTAACTAACTTCATTTATCTCTAACCTTAATTTATTTTAATTAACTTAATTAGATTCCCCAAAAGAGGAGTTATTTTCTTTGTGTTGATTCATTTTCAATAAATTTCTTTCTTTTGTGTCGATTTATTAATCAAGCAAGTAGTTGGTCAAATTTTATCATTTTAAGTGAGTTGAATCTTTTGTTCAAAAAAAAAAAAAAAAATGTTCTTCGGTACTTCTTCACTTAAAACACATTTTATGCATTTTAAAAAAAAAAAAAAAAAAAAATTTAAGTTAGACAATTTTCTTGAATAAACTTAAAATAATTAAAGTGTTTTCCCTTCCTTAGTTTTTTTGTCAGAAAATAATAATAATAATTTAACCCAATTTACTCTCTAACCAGTTCAAAATGGTTTAAGTTCAAATTATTATTTTCTAAAATGATTCAATTAAATCTCAATTACTCTAATTTTGTTGAAGTCTTAATTGACCAAGTTGTCACAATTAAGTTCCAATTTTCTTAAAAATTAAAAATTGTTCTACTTAATTATTTTCTCAAATTTAATCGAATATTACAAATTATTATTTTTTATATATTAAATCACCTTTTCTAAAAATAAAAAATAAAAAATAAATAAAAATTAGTCAAAAAATATATTTTAGTCAAGTCGCAGGTCAACCGCATGTTAGCGGGCACTTCGAATGCTTAAACCCTTCTCGAAGTGTAAATTGAACCCCGAACCCTCTTTGGTATTTTCAAATGATTTTTTCTGTTTAAATCTTTGAAAATTATAAGTTTTCTTAATTTCTTTAAAAAATTAAGTGGCGACTCTTTTCTAAGTATTTTTCTCAAATCGTTTTATACTTAGGACATTTTCAAAAGTGATTTTTCTAAAGATTAGGAAAATTACGGCACAACAAACACAGTCTTTTTCATTTCAACCTCTTTTTGTTCATTTAAATGTAACAAGTGGACCTCATTTCCATTACTCCAAACACACAAGCAACAAAGGAAGCATATGAATTCAATTAGAATACAAGGTTTAGGAAACCACTTGCCTTAAATCAATCAACAATCACTCTAATAGTTGATTCTTTCTCTTTCGAATCACTTTCAAAGTCACACAATCCAAAAGATTTCTCTCGAAAATATGGTCCAAATCACCACTCCAAATCTCCCAAAACTCAAAAATGGTGAAATGAGCCTTAAACCCTGAAATGGCAGGCCAAAACCCCTCTCTGATGTAGCAAACGCGACTAAGCGAACCCTGCTAAAAATGTGGGTCTCACTTAAGCAAAGCCTCCTTCGCTTTTGTGAAGCTCGCTTAAGCGACCAGCCTTCGCAAAAGCGAGGCCTGCAAACACCAACGAAATACAATCAACTCTCAAAACATCGAAAGGACGCTCAAGATTCGTTCGAAACCCCATACACACAAACCACATATGCAAATCAATTATACTTGACGTTCCGGACTCAATGCAACCGTCAAAATACGAATATGAGGTCTCCTTAATTCGACATTCGTGAAAATCACAAGAAACTACCTCACACCTAAAAAGGGTTAAACAAGCTCGGGACCTCTCAAAAATCAATCAAGACCTCACTTAGTCGTAAAATCATCCCCTGAATCCAACAAAACTCTCGGAACCGCAATCCTAGCATCCAAACCCCGAATTTGACCAAAGTCAATCCAAAGGCTAAATTTTCACAATTTCACAACTCAGGACCTCAAATTCTCAAAACGACTCGGAATCTGAAGCCGACAACTCTCACGGATCAAATTTTACATTTTGGGACCGTTGAAATCGACAAAATTCCATTCCGATACTTGAAACTCCAAAAGACCCAAAAAACCACTTTTTTAACAACTTAACCTTTAAAATTCACAAACTTGTCAAATTCTCAACTTTTAACTCAAAGTTCAAAACTAACCTTTCAAACTCAATAAAAAATGACTCGGGGTCGATCACGGGAGGGGAAAAATGGTAAATTTACTTAACTTTCCAAAAATAACCGACCGGGTTATTACAATTATATATGAACTCATTAGAGCTAAATATTATGCATTTTAATTTTAAAATTTTGATGCATCCAATTACTTTTTTTAAAAAAAGCCAATTACAATAATACATGGTCTAATTTTAAAAAAAATATGGATTATCTATTTGTTTAAAAAAGCTGCTTGTATTACGCTTGGACATCCTTTGTAAAATTTCTAGTTACGCTACTGCCTAAAGTGCATTTGTTATTTTAGATTTGATAAACTTAAATAGCTTAGATATCTGTAATTATGTTTGTCAAATGCATGTCTTCAATAACAAAAGTATCAGCGTTATCAGTGTTGTCACTATTATATGATATATTTATTTTTGCAAGAATGATAACAATCAATCATTGGTGCACTTATTTCGATTGATGTGTGATTATAGGTAATCACCGGTGGATAGAAAGTAATTTCAGGTTTCTTCTTCTTCAACTTAATATAGGCGCTTTCGCCCACATCATAAGATACTTTTAATGACAAGAATCCATGCGCAATTGCATATTTGATCTCCATGTTTTCAAAAACAACATTTTTGAGTTGATTTGAGATATGTATGATCAAATTTTCATAATTGAAAGTAGATTCTATTATTATTACATCAACGTTAGAACTGATGTATTGTTGCTCTGAATTATTGAAGGAAGGAAACTCGCGGCCTGTAAGTTATAGTTGGGTGAAATATAGGTTAGGGGATATTAATTGTAATTAGTTGGGAAAAATATCGATTATGGGTTATTAATTGGAATTAGTAAGGGGTATTTATCTGAAATTATTTTGTTGCTATAGAGCATGAGCTTAATTTTTCCATATAAATTTACAAATATTACGTAAATGCTTTATGTCTTTTTAAAAATACTACACTAAAATAACAAGTATGAAAAAATAAAAGACCACTCAATTTTGTGTATAGACTAAGGTTTTGTACTTTAGACCACTAATTTTATCAAGACACTTTTATCACGAAGAGTACTTAATTAGTCAAGAAACACATGCGAGAAGTTAGATGTGGAAGAGAAATAGCAAGTACACTACTTGCTATAGGGACACAATATGTTAGTTTTAGAACAATGGAAGAATTTTCCTATTGCTATGAAAATATTTGTTCAAGAGAGAAGATATATTTGATAATATGATTTCCTTTTTAATTGATAATTAGAAAATAACATTGATGAAAGTCAACAAAGATATAATGTTGAACAATATGTCAAGTTTAACATGCTCAAAGAGAAATGTAAATAAAAAAACATTTAATATTAGTTGAAAATAGAAGGTAAGACAATTATTTATATTAATGTTGAGATATACAAACATTATAGGCAGCCCAAATTTGTGGATACACTATCTCTGTTAGTCATAATATGGGAAAATGAACACAAAATATGTATGTGATGGTCTTTGTTGAATAAGATTTTCTAAATTTATTAACTAAGTCTCATACATAAATAATAATTAATACATGGAGATATAAATGAAAATAAGAATTACCATGATTGTCATCAAGAAATATTATCTTGAAGAATGTAATGTAAGAGTTTTCTTTCATCAAAGATTATCATGTAATTGACAAGTTATTTATTGTGCTTGTATCCATAAGCAGCAGAAATGGTTAAAAGAATATTAGGAGTGATTTTTTTTTTCAAGATGGAATCTGTCACCTCTTGATAATGAATTAAATTTTATGTTGTTATGAATAATAATCTATTAACTACCGACTTAGTAATGAAAGGGAATCACACACTAACAAGTGTTCCGATTTTTATTAATGGATTAACTTTTTTATTGTTTGATAATTAAATTAGAAAATTTAATTAGTCAACTAAATAAATTTACTAGTCCAAATGAAATATTGGTACATCATTTGCTAGAACAGAAAATATAGTTATTATTGCTATCATAGTTGACCCTTCACGATTGCGAAAAAGAGTGTACAAGCACCAATTGCTAGTTGATAAGATTTGTCTAATTTTGAAAAAAATTTAATGAATCTTTGAAATTTGTTCAGAATTTCGCAAAAACAAATTAAATATGTAGATAAACTAAAAATTACATTTTAGACCTATTGGAATCATCAAATCACCAATCCGGAGTGTTTTGATATGAAGTTGACCATGGTCAACCCGAAGTTTCTTAAACTTCAAAAATTCAATCAAGTTTCAAGAAAAAAAAATTCTACAAGTATTACTCCTTCTGCTCCTAATTACTTATCCATTTTTTCTTTTATAGTTGTCCTTAATTACTTGTTCATTTTGACAAATCAAGAAAGGACAATTTTTTTTTATCTATTATACCCTCAATTAATTACTTTGAAAAAGGTAGAACTTCTTGAAAATCTAAAGTTTTTAATTCATCTACTTCATAATTAATAGGGGTAAAATAGTAAACTCACTATATCAATAATTGTTTTCTTAATAAGTGTGTCAATTCAAAAGTGAATAAGTAATTAGAGACGGAGGGAGTACATAATTTATGCCAAAAGAAAAAGGTCAGTAACCTAGTCCTTTCTTTTAAATGATATAATAATTAAAAAAAATTATTTCTCCTATATTTTATTCTATTATGCTATTTTTTCTTCTATTGTATCTTTGTTATTTTTGTTCTTAATTTATACTGAAAGAAAAACATATCTTCACGAATGAAATATATTTAAAAGGACAATGTCATTTTCAAAAGTTCCAACAAAGTGCTTGTACTTTTCCCAAGTTTTTTTTTATTTTTTAAATTTCTATATAAATATATTTTTAAAAAATAATCAAATGACCCTATTGGGCCAAAATTTTATAAAATAAACTAAAGTTAAATTACAACATTGACACCCCAAACAAAACAAATAATGAAAAGGAAAAGAAAAGGACCACGAGCATCAAAGTAGTTAATACACCAAAAAAGGAAAGTGAAGAAAAATAAACAAACATCAATCTTTTGTTGCAATAGTTTGTAGATTTTAATTTCTTAACCCTCCTTTTGTTAAAAATAAAATTTTATTGCTGTGTTACATGTTGAGGTAAGGTCAAACCTCCCTATTATACTTATCCTCAAGTTATATAATACTCTTCCAAAATTAAAAAAAAAAAATTGAGGGACAAACGTGTAAGAAAAGTAGGCTACGTATAATATAAAAATATAAAATAAATAATAAAATAGGATTATTAGATATAATGAACAAAGATAAAATTAGAAGAAAAAAATAAGATAACCACGCCATCACCCCAAATTGCTCGTTACATAAAATGAGACTTTTCATAATACGAAAAATAATTTAAGTAACAATCAAAACAAATATTATATTTAAATTAACCTTACAATATAATAATTAATAGGTAACCTAGTCCTTTTCTTTTGAATGCTGTGGTAAAAAAAAAGGAAATATTCTTCTATTGTATCTTTATTATTTTTGTTCCTAATTTATACTAATTAAAAAAAAAACTATCGAATCCTAGAAAACATATCTTCACTAATGAAATTTAGTTACAGGATAAACGTATTTAACATGCCTCAAATTATGAAAATTTTCAAGTATTTTCCAACAAAGTACTTGTAATTTTTTCAAGTTATTTTGTTCTTGATATCTATATAAATGTATAGACCATAGATACAAAGAGAAGAAAAACAAAACAAACATCAAATAAAGGACATGCAATTAATCTTTTGATATATATATAACCGTAAGAAAGTTCTCTCCAAGGTAAACTTCCTTGCAACAAACATCTTCTAATTACTTCTACGTCTTGAAATTTTGAGAGTCAATCGAGTTTTCTTTTATCATATATTTTTATATGTCTTTTAAATATTTTAAGTTGTTAATTATATTAATGCGATTTATAATATCTATTACACAATTTCCAAATATATCAAGTTTATCTCTAAAATTTCTATGTTCAAATTCACTATTAAATTTAAAATTTAGAATCTTAAAATTTCAATTATATCACATAAATTAAAACAACCGAATATTTATTTATTTTGTTTTTAAAAAAGAGCAATTCTCACATTGCATATCCCAAATTTAGATATTTATACCAACAAAATCTTCACATTGCATATCCCAAACTCGTTGAAACATGCACGATTTGCAAAACAAAAAAATAAAATTAAAATAAAATAAAATTAGGGACCTCATTCCAATTTAGCTGGTGTTGGACCCACATACTCAAATATTCTTGGCAAATAATATTTGGGTGAAGTTTTTGGTGAAGTTTCACCATGTGTTTGGCCCCAAATTTTTCTAAAAATATTTTACTATTTCAAAAAATATGATTTAATTCTAAAAATTATTTAAAATACCTATAAATTTGTATTATCATTTTATAATGAATATGTTCTATTAAAAAATAACCTTATAACATAATTAATAATAATCAACAATAGGGGTGTACAAAACCGAATCGAAATTCGAACCAAATCTTAAACTGAGAAAAAAAACCTGACTAGTGGTTGGTTTGACTTGGTTTGGTATTGGAAAAAAAACCCGACTATATTTGGGTTGGTTTGGTTTTAACTAAAAAAAACCAACCCGAGACCAAACCAACCCGACATTATATATATAATTTTAAAATTTTATTTTATACATAAAAATATTTACTTTGATATAATTTTTAAATATTTCTTATAGTTTTTCATAGTTTTTATCTTTTAATATACTATTTCAAGTTTGAAACTTAAAATTCTGAATGGTTCAATAAAGATTATAGTCCACAGATGTTGATAATTATAATAAAGCTTAAATCAAAATCAAATTAATACTAATGCAAAAAAGAAAATCAATTCAACACTAAGAATGACAATAATATTGAATGTTTGTTCTTTGGTTTTACATTGGTTTAGACAATTCAAATACATAATCTAATTTTAATTTCCTTTAATATTTAGTCATGTAACTAATACTTATTAAACTTATTTTAGCATGATTTAGTACTTTTAAATTATGATCATTTTCATTATGACTTGTTAATTTGCAATATTTGTTTTACGCGATTTCATTATTATTATTTTTTTGTTGGATATTTTAGTGTCATTACTCATATCATATTTTGTGTTATTTTCTTAAGAAACACCTTAGATAGTTGTATTTTGGTAGGACTAAAGAAATATTTGAAGTACAAGTAAATTATATGTTTGTATGAATACTTTACCGGAAAAACTCGAAAAAATCCAAAAATCCGAAAAAATCCGAGGTTGAAAAACTTGAGTTTTATTGGTTTGGTTTGGTTTATATAGATTTAAAAATCCGACACAAATGGTTTGGTTTGATAATTGAAAAACCCGAACCAATCCGGTCATGTACACCCTTAATCAACAACAACAAATAACAATATATGCAAGACAATACATTAATCGAATACTCAAATTTTTCTTTGGTTCAGTTATAATTATAACCCATTAGACACAAATTATTATTTTTTCTCAATTTTATCACTCAAATTAGAACTCAAACTTTTCCGGAGGAGATAGTAAAAATATTAGTTGGAATTAATAAATGATGAGTATTTTTTATAAAAATATAAAAAAATGGGATAATTTTTGGATTTTTTAAAATTTCCAAATATTATAACTTGACCCAAATACTAGTTTTTTCTAGTATTTGAGAACTTGAGATACTTGACAAGTTTTTTTCTTCTGTACATATCCACAAATCATGTTAATTAGTATGCCTAATTTTTAATTATTTTTTTATTTGACGATTTTTTTTTCCAACCCTAATTTTCACTGAATCTTCTCAATACATAGAATGGCCGGCGGCCAATCCTCTCCAGGGAATGGTCTGCGCACCACCATTCCAGTTTCCAACACTAACACTACTACTCTCAATTATGCGAGAGTAGTGCACAACAATTTGAAGAGACTGTGGAGATAAAACTCATTACCTTATTGCATGGAGAACCAACGATAACTTGGACCAAGAAAGGCAAAATCTCCAATTGAATTGAGGAAGACAATACCAATTCAATTGGAGATCAAAGGACCATGCAACATTGGATTCCTAGAAGCTAGACAGGAATATATTGATCAGATTATCACTCTTGGAAGACTATGCAACATTGATGGCCAAAGCTTGGGAATTACGAGTGAGAAACAGATATTATCCATTGCGATTTTTGAAGTGGGATCCTTGGTTCAACCCAGCGGAGGAAATAACTATTGCAATTGCATGGATATCGTTTCTAGGGTTGCCAACAAATCTGTTTGACAAAGAGTCTTTATTCTCTCTAGCTAATGCAGTGGTAAAGCCATTAGTGATTGACAAAGCCACAAACAATCAAACAAGACCTAGTTGCGCACGGATAAAGGTGGAAGTCAATTTACTCAAGTATTTGCCTAAGAGAATTCAGATAAACTGTGTGGAAGAAGAAACAGGAGCAGTGAGATCAAAGTGGCAAAGAATCCAATATGATTACCTTCCAAAGTATTGCACACATTGTAGTCTACAAGGGCATGACTTACTGATTTCACGTATCAAGACACTTCATCCAATACTAAGTGCCAACGATCGTAAAATAGTAATATAACCCAACTAGTGAGTTGGGGTCGAGTCCCAAGGGAGTGGTTCGTAATTGAGAATCAATAGGCAAGTAAGAATATGCTCAACTCAATCATAGCTAAAAACATTTACGAATAAAAACATGGTTTAAATTATAGGTGACACAAATGTCAAATATCAGAGGGGGTTGATTTCAATTATCAACTAAAACAGCAAATAACACGAAAATAACAATTATTGAGACGGAATTCTTGGTATGTGATAGGATTATGAGCTAAGATATACAACCGGGTAATTGCAATTAATAGTAAACAACTGTGAACCAGTGATTAAGCTAGACTTTAGTGGAGATAAACTTTATCTCGACCAATTTACCCCGAATCAAATTGATTTCTCATGAACACCAATAAGCAACAATTAAGCACAACCTTCGCTAAAGTCGGTTCACTCTCTCGAGCTGAATGTGTGGAAAAGGGTTTAGGGTTCACTCTCTCGAGCTGAACTCATGACAACCCAATACCCACAGACCATCGATTCAGTAATTTAGTTTTAAAACCTCTCTCTCGAGCAAGCCAAAAACACAAAGTTAAGATTGTATTTGTAACTACAACCCATTAAATGCAACCACAATTACTGAACGAAAATACCTTTAAACAACAATTAAATTATCAATTAACAATACCCAACAATTATATCAACCCATAATCACACCCCAAGAATTGGAGTTTTAGCTAGACATCATAAAAAGATAAAAATGATTACCAAGTTGTGTTTTCATCAACTGGATAGGATTGATATTGTCTTTACAAAGGTCTAAGATGAAGAATCTTCAACACCCACTTCCAATTTCTCTTAAATGGAAATCTTCAAAGCTAAGGAAATATTTAATCTCCAAAAAAAACCCAGTTCTAAGCTCTCAACTTGAAAACTAAATGTTAAATTCTAAACTGCATACTAACTAAGAATTTAAAAATGTATTTATAGTTATCAAAAAATGTGCTGCAAAGGACCATTCGGCACAGTAAGTCGGGATCGCCGATCCACTCGGCGATCCGCCATTTGGCCAATTTCATCGCCTTTTTGCTTTGGCCTTCAGCATCTTCAAGCTCTGTAACTTTGGGCGATATGGTACTGCATCGCGGAACTATTCTGCGACTCGCCGACTGCTCCTTTTGATCCCTTACTTGATTTTCTCCTTCAGGGCTTGGCACACTGGAACATTAGGCGAGACATCAGCCATTCAGCAATTTGCCCAATGGATTAGGCGATCCTGAGGCCTTCTTTTCTTTGTCTTTTCAGCTGTCTTGTTCCTTTTTGCTCATTAGTGTCCATGCTTTGTTCCTCAATCCAAATACCTAAAATTCAAGGATTTATATCAGTTATTGACACAAAAATATGCATTTGAGGACACTAAATCTATTAAAATAAAGCCCTAAATGAGTCCAAATTGTGAACTCATCACTTACAAGGATGCTGGATTTTACATCCAGAACATAGACCAAAGAAAGAAGAAAACAAAGTTAAGACTGATGATAAATACACAGCCAAAGAAGAGGAGACTAATAAGAAACAGCCTACCAATGACCTAGAAGTGAATGGGAGGTTAATACATCAGAATTTGAATGTAGTCCAAAACAAGAAAAACAAAGACAAACAACTAGAACCCATTCAGGAGAATCAAGAAAAAGGACAAGAGCAATACAAGGATGAGCAGCACGACAAGGAGAGAAGAGAAATCAACGATACTAATAACTTTAACAAGTTTGAGGCATTAGGGGATCTGACAGACGAAAAGCCTAAAAGCACAAAGAAGATAACAAATGATCTATCAACTAATGAATCTAATAAAAAAGAGACATCCAAACCATGGGTAGAAGCATCATTTGGAAAAACAAGTAATGGTTTAGACAAAACTCAAGCAGAAGAGTTAACAAAGTTAGCCGACAAGCAAACAGAGAATACATCCAATACAATTGTGTCCATACAATCTATAAGCAGTAAAGATTCACAAGGAGTACAACAAAAATACAACAGAATAGAGAACACAGGAAACTCATCAAACAGGGAACCTCAAGGCAGAACTAATAACTCTCAGTAGATTGACATACAACCAACCAGTCCAGAAAACTTAGTAGAGATACATAAGACCAAAGAACCACCAGACCACAAGCAATCATTATTGGAGGATCAGGTACCTGCAATTTCAGTGGAGACAGAATCATCATCAGTAGCAAATTCAACACAAATCAATCAAGACACTGCAAACAGCAAAGAAAGAAATACAAAGATGAAAACAGATGCTATAGTGGAGCAGCTAGAAGTTCCTAACAATGAAGTAGATATTGGAGATGACAATGAATTAGAACACACCACAGATACAATATCGATACATAATAAAGGTGATATATCTCCTAGATTGCTTGCAAAGGCCAAGAAAGATGGTAAACAAATAAAAAAACAAAGATAAAAGTGTACCTCCTAAGTTAAAAGAAGGAGTACAAACAAGGACAGCTAGTGCCAAAACCACTGCTCAATGATTTGTTCAATTATATGGAACATCAGGCATGTTAACACTCAACATGCTTTTGAGAGGCTAATAATGATGCACAGGCAGAAACACTTGAATTTCATAGCACTTCTGGAACCATTTCAACATCACAGACATATTGACATGTATAAACTTTGGATTGATATGGGGACAACTTATCACAATGTGAATGGTAAAATTTGGTTATTTGTAGAAGGAAGATTCCAGATTGAAGTCCAACTAGACATGGAACAATTGATATCCTTCAAGCTTACAAACAATGATGATGGACAAGAATTACAAGTAACAATTGTGTATGCTAGCACTGATAGACAAACTAGAATAGCACCGTGGGACGACTTACATGATATTGCAGCAAACATGTCTCTACCATGGATGGTAGGAGGAGATTTCAATGTAATAACGGATGAAGAAGAAAAGTATGGTGGTTTACCTGTGCAATATAATGAAACAGAGGATTTTGTTCATTGTATAAACACTTGTCAACTAGTAGATTTGGGATTTAAAGGGAGTATATATACTTGGTGGAATGGTAGATCAGACACAACTTGCATTTTCAAAAGACTGGACAGATGCTTGGGAAATCAAGCTTTACAGATCACTTTCCCTAATTTACAAGGATCTGACCACTATCGTTTAATATTGACAACTAGAACAGACATGAGACATATAAGAAAGTCATTCAGATTTCTGAATTTTTGGGTGGAGCATGAGACTTTCCAGCAGGTGGTTGCAGATAACTGGCAGGAATCCTACAGTTCAGATCCCTTTTTTAACTTTCATAACAAACTGAAAAAGGTTAGCAGGCACTCTCAAAGTGGAGTAGGGACACTTATGGTGACATTTTCAAGCAAATAGCTACACTAGAAGAAATAGTGCAAGTCCATGAGCAAGAATTTGAAACACATCCAACAGGCATTAACGGAGAAAGACTTCAAAAGGTACAAGCAGATTTAATCAAATTTTATGCCATAGAAGAAAAATTCTGGAAACAGAAGGCAGGAATGCAGTGGTTTGAAGATGGAGATGGGAATACTAAATTTTTCATGTACATGTTAATGGAAAAAGGAAGAAACTGAACTTACAGAGGATACAAGATAATAGAGGAGTGTAGCTAGATATAGAAGAAGACATTACCCAGGAGACAATTAGATTCTATACTGACCAGTTCACTGAAAGTAATCTCAATATTGATTTTGAGATGTTAGAGTGCATTCCCAAGATGATAACCGAAGATCAAAATGCACAGATACATGAGATGCCAGATGAGGAGGAAGTAAAAAATGTAGTGTTTGGATTAAATTCTGATAGTACAGGAGGTCCAGATGTGTATGGATACACAGGGGAATTCTACCAAGCTTGCTGGAACATAATAGCCAAATACATGACAAAAATGGTGCAGTCTTTTTTCTGTGGGCATGAATTACCCAGGTACATTACTTGCACAAATCTAGCTTTAATTCCTAAGAAGAAAGATATCACTACCTTCTCAGACATGAGGCCTGTCAGTTTAAGTAATTTCACCAGCAAGGTTTTCTCGAGTATCATCCATGAGAGACTAGTAAAGTTTCTTCCAACTCTAATATCTCCACAACAGTCAGGATTTGTCAAAGGAAGGAGCATTGTAGAAAACATTCTTTTAGTTCAAGAAATTGTTCATGACATCAGAATAAGATGAAAACCAGCTAATGTTGTCATCAAGCTAGACATGACAAAAGCTTATGACAGATTGTCATGGCTTTTCTTAACCAAAATATTGAGGAAGATGGGGTTTGGAGAGATCCTGATTGATATGGCGTACAAGATTATATCCAATAATTGTTAGTCAATCCTTATCAACGGACAACCTCGAGGCTTTTTTAAATCTACCAGGGGGGTTAAACAAGGTGATCCTTTATCACCAACACTATTTATCATGGCTGTTGAATGCCTATCTCGAGCCCTCAATGCTTTGCATCAAAATGATAGATATAAGGAGTATGGAATGCCGAAATGAAGCCCTTATGTGAATCACTTAGCATATGCAAATGACACTATCATTTTTGCCTCAGCGGATAAATTTTCATTAGAATTAATTATGAATACTCTGGCAAATTATGAGAAGGTTAGTGGGCAGCTTGTCAACAAATCCAAAAGTGCAGTCTTCATGCATCATCAGACTCGCCAAAATTTGATGGACCAGGTGTGCATAGTGACTAAGATCCCAAGAAAGGAATTTCCCTTCACCTAATTGGGTGTGCCAGTGTATTATAGTAGAAGACAAAATATCTTCTATAAAGAGATTCTAGACAAAGTGAAAAATAGATTAAGTTCCTGGACTGGGAAGTTATTATCTATTGGAGGAAGGACAACCCTGATTAAATCAGTCTTACAAAGTATGCCTATCCACTTGTTGTCAGCTTGTGACCCACCTGCAGGAGTCATAGCTCAACTCCATAGAATGTTTGCTAAATTCTTTTGGAGCAATTCTGTGGGAAATTCTAGTAAACATTGGGCAACTTGGACAGTATTATGTCATCCATATGAGGAAGGAGGAGTAGGTTTCCGAAGCTTACAAGACATATCAAAAGCTTTATTTGCTAAATTATGGTGGAACATGAGAACAAAGGAATCACTTTGGAGAAACTATGTGAGCAATAAATATCTTAAAAGACATCATGCTGTGGTGGTAGAAACCAAGACAAGTACTTATGTATGGAAGAAGATGATCAAGGTGAGAGAAGAAGTAGAATCTGAAATTTGGTGGTTAATAAGGCAAGGAAATTCTTACTTTTGGCTAGATAACTGGACAGGGAAAGGAGCGCTTCATAAACTCATCCAGTAGGTGTAGAATATGATCAAACAGTAATTCTAGTCAAGGAAGTATATGAGGCAGGGCAATGGAATGAACATGCACTAAGAAACCTACTTCCTCAAAAACTAGTAGAAGACATTCTTAATCCAGTTAATCCACCAAAGGAGGAAGAAGAAGTGGATATACCTTATTGGAGACCGGATCTCACAGGAAGATTTACAGTAAGTTCTTCCTTTCCTCATATCAAACAGAGATAGGAAGTGAATAAGATTTTACAACTACATGTGGATTAAAGGTATGCCTATTAAAATATCTTTTTTTATGTGGAAACCGTGGAAGGCCAAAGTACCACTAGATGATACTTTGAGAAGTTGGGGAATTCAATTTCCTTCTAGATGTTTTTGTTGTGATCAACCTAAGGTAGAGGACATATCCCATGTCTTTCTACACTCTCCAACTGCTCCATCAGGCATGGAAACATTTTTGTGGACCTGTAGGTATAAGAATGGAGAACATGCACCTATCTCAAGTGATAAATCAATGGTGGGAAATAAAGGTTCACCATCAGGTGAACTACATCTTTCATGATGTCCCTGCCATCATTCTTTGGGAATTATGGAAAAGGAGAAATAAGGTGCGACATGGAGGAAATATGTCAAATAGTTGATTAATTTGTCAAATTATGCATACTTTGATTTTACTTATAAAGACAAGGAGAAGAAACAGTAAATATGTCCCATACAATTGGAGGATAGTGGTGGACGCTCTAAATAACTATAATCCTAAAGTCAAGGTAACCAAGGTAATTTGGAAGCCACCTGACACTGGATGGATTAAAGTTAATACGATGGTGCCTCAAAAGGAAACCCAGGAAGAAGCTCCTGAGGTTTCGGTGTAAGAGATGAAAAGGGGGGATATTGTGCATGCCCAAGCTCAAGACATAAATGATTTGGCCTGTACAAATATACAAGCAGAAGCTATGGCTATTTTACATGCCTTAAATTTCATAAAGACAACACAGATGGATAGAGTGATGATTGAAACCGATGAAAAACATTGTAGAAAAAAGCTGGAAGGTTCCATGGCGAGTTGCTACTATTTTAGAGGAAATCTGGAGACTAATGCAAGGAAGAACAATGATTATTAAGCATATCCTTAGAGAAGGAAATAAATTGGCAGATCATCTGGCCAATTTAGCCTTGGAAAAAGGAAACATTTGTGTGAGCACTTTTCAAGAGATGGAATCTGAAGGAAGAAATATAATCAATAGCGACAAGTTGATGATGCCCTACCTGAGAATTCGACTATGCAAAAGATGAAAATAAGATTGGAGAAGAGGAGAAAAGAAGATCCTCAAGTGCAAATCCTATGGGAGGAGAGCTATGGGATTTCTTTTTTGACTAACTGTTTGTTCATTTTTGCAGGTAAACTACATAAGCAACACACAAAGAAAAAATAACATAGATAAATCAAGGAGTGCTAAACAATCAGCAAAAGAAACATATTGAGCCAAATGAAGATTCTCAGATGCAAAAGGAGAGGCACCAAAGGATACTCACACAAATTGAAACTTTGCTTGATACATTGAAAGTTGGAAAGTGGTGGTATCAGCATCCTTGGATGCTCCATCCACTGTCCAAAATAGATGTAAAACAGCAAAAGTATCAAACACCAATGTTTTCCAAAGTAATAACTAAGAAATCGATGAAGATGAATAACAAAGGAAAAAAAAAAAGTTCTTCAAATTCAAGTCCAAAAAGAGGAGAAATATGAAGAATTTGTCTATGAATCATCTGTCTATCTATGCAAAAACTCAACCAACTGTGAATAGACATCAAGAAAAAACTATACAAATGAGGAAAACAAGAAAGGTATGCACATCTTGAAACTATACTGAATACGTTGAAATTTGGACAGTGGTGGTATCAACATCTTCGGAAGCTCAACCCAATGCTCAAAATTCAATGGAAAACAGTAAAGTATGAAGAATACCAGTAGTTCCCAAATAGAAGTCAGAAAAAAGTGACCGTTCAAGAATGATACAACTCGATTAGGTGCAACGAATTCAAGAATAACAAGCATATGAGCAAAAGGTGGACACAAACCAATGAGATAAATAAGAGAAAAAAAAGAATACCGACCTTACGCGCAAACACATGGCAGGACCAAATTAGAATAGAGACCACCGCTTTCAACAAAAGCCACCACCAGATCTGGGCACCAAGAAAACACACATACAAGAGATCTTTGAGGAACAAAACAAGAAGGAGAAAATGGGAAGATGAACAGGAAAACAAGGAAAATATCAAGAAGCTGGAAGGAGAATACAAAAATTATACCTTAGCTGAATGGAGGAAATGGATCGATGCATTGAAGCTTGAAAAGCTGGCTAGCAAAATGAAGAAGTAGCTCTGAATTTTCCAATTTCAATTTGGAAACATAATTAACTTTTGTTTCTCTTGGTTTTTTAACTATACTTTAGATTGATGTACAGACCTTCTATTTTCTTTTGTTTTGATTATTTAATAAAAGTTCATGGGATCTGGACCCACTGATCTTAATTTTTTATTTTATTTTTAAAAAAAAAGATACTTGACAAATATATTTGCCAAAATATATATAACCAAAAACTACTTTCCAAATTTTTTTCAAGTTTTCCCCAAGTTTTTGGGGCCGAACAGATCCTTAAACTATTTAGGGAAAAAGGGCTCACGCACGCCATTTGGGGTGAGTGGAGGAAGTCATTGAAACACTGATAGAGTTTTTACCCACTAAAATAGACATTAGTTTGGATATATTTATCAGGTATCATGTGACCAGGAGAAAATCTACGTGAAAGGTAGGGGATTCAAACCCCTCAGTCAAAAAATCATACTGTATATATAGAATTAAATTTAAATATTATGCATATATAACATTTAATGAACCCCTCAACATAGTTGAAAAGCGTAGCTCAATGATTTAGGGGGTTCAATCTGTTATTGAGGTTGCAGGTTTAAAATTTGCTCATACCTAGTTTTTAAATTTTTTGTCCTTTCTCACTCTTTTTGTATTATTAAATACTCCCTCCGTCCCTATTTACTTGTCCATATTTCCTTTTTTGGTTGTCCCTATTTAGTTGTCCATTTTGACAAATCAAGAAAGGACAACAAATTTTTTCCTATTATACCCTTATTTACACTTCTTGAAAATTGTAAAAGTGTATGTTGTTTCCCTCCAATTTATTTCACTTGAATTAAAAAAAGTGATTGTAATTTTGAAGTGACAAGTTGTCATAAGGGTAAAATTGTAACTTTACTGTGCTAATCATTGTTGCCTTAATCTGTGTGCCATTTCTAAAGTGGACAACTAAAAAGGGACGGAGGGAGTAAGCAATTGGATTTTGTCCTTTTCAGCCCCCTTTTAGTGGTTATTTGGACCTGCAATCGACATAAACTAGTTAAGAGTATTCTTTGTATAAGTTTAACCAAATATATTTATATTAGAAGGGCATGGCCCATGCTTAACATAGAAAGACTAAAATTAGCTATGATACTGGCTATTTTGAGGAAACAAATGTATATCAATGGAGGATTAAAGTTTTGAGATCTTTTCTCAGAACTTAATTTTTTGATTTGTGAGCACATTGCATCTTTACGCTCTATAGCCACAATGCTCTCTAGTTTAATTCTTTTAATTGGCACAATATATTTGTTAGGCGATTCTGAATTGTGATTTTGATTAACCCTTTGTATATAGTCCTAAACTACTTCTTAGCACAGTCGCACAAGAATTTCTATTTGTTAAATGGTTCAGACACCTTACAATTTTCATCATTTGTACAAAATATAGGGGTATCTGAAGCACACTGTTTGTGAGGTAAAATAAATCAATCGAATAGATTATTGTAAAGCAAGAGCTTTGACCATAGAGGTGAATATGAATCCAACATATGTTGAAGTTTTATCTGCAAAACACAAATGAGAACTGGAGAAAGTAGTAGTCACTGGAATTGCCCTGTAGACATCAAAATCTTGGCTGCAACAAAATATTATTTTACTATCGAAAGCTCAAACACAAAAGACATTGCAAATCTAGGCCTTACCATTGTTCTTATGCTGGGATCATATTGCTCAATAAAAAGGGAACATTCAAACACTTATATTGCATTTCAAGGAGTATCACAAAGTGATATGCATACATGATGACCATTTTTTCTTAATGAAAACCATTTTCACTAAACTGAAAAGGAGAAACTTAACTATTTGTTTGGTAAGAGTGGCACAACCTACAGAAAAGCAAGCTAGCTAAAATTCATTTATAGTTCATTCATGATGGTCAGTAAGTTTTACCAATTGCTAACAGAAGTTTCAAGATTTGGGATCTCGGGTAATGTTCAGTGGCTTTATAGCCTTATAGGTATAAAGATCAAAATCAGTCTTTGATTAAGGTCCAAAAGCCTAGCTTTCTAAGACTGCACAAATGTGAATTATAAATTTACTGCACAACTATTTTAACCAATTTCTGTAGAAAAACCAGAGAAGATAATCAAAGACATGATCCATCATTAAATAAGAAATACATCCTAAAGAAGAACAAATGAACTAAAAATTAGAGAAAGTATCAAGAGTTCATATGCTTCATCTTCTTCTCGTGCACCTCTTTGATTCCACTACATGTATTCATACACAACCAAACGACATAGCAAAGTTGATATATTTTAATAACAAAACAACCTATGATCTTGCAGATAAAAAATAAAAGCAGAAGCTGGACAAACATTACACTCTTAAAGAAGCGAGTAAATAAATCAGATCTGCGTGCAAAAGCATATACAGGTACAACTTGAGAATTTACCAGGAAAAGCACACCATGAGAAGCAAACAATAGGCGAGGGCTAAGGAATCCAATATTTTTTTGGAACTGCAAGATTTATCATTACTTCAAAAATTATTAATTATTTAACACTCACATCCACCTACCACAAAAAGTTGCGGCAGAAAAGAGAAATAAATCAGTATCATGATGGATAAACATAATAAATATCTAGTATTGTATCATGTTAACATCGCTTGCTGACAAACAGTATAACTTAAGGAAATTGATAATCTGATTCCTTTAGGAAAAGGCCAGAGGAAAGAAATAACGGAAGCCACTGAAATCAGAGTTTACCAAGAACCTTGAACAAATGATTGAGCACAAGACTATTCGAATACAAGCTTGATATCACACTATTATATATAAGGTTCACAATATTTACAATAGAAACAAGTGTGTCGTGTATGTCGTGCAGATACACTGATCCAAAAGTTGTTGCAGTAGTAGTTATAATAGAACCCAAAAAGTTAAGAGTGTTGGGAGTTTTTAGTTACAAAATGATGGTATCCTAGTCTAGAACAACAACATGGTACAATTGGAGTCCGCGTAAGCTTCTCCAGTCGCAGCAATTATGGCACAACAAGATGTCAAAGTACCTAAAAGTTGAACGGTAGAGATACTGGCAAGGAAGTGAGAGAGATACTACAACAAAAAATTGAGACAAAATATACTACATTAATTCCACAAATTTACAGTCAAAGGTGATAGTTTTATGGTGAAATTATATTAATAATAAACATTTACTTAGACGAAGGTGTAATACAACATACCGAACTGAGTGTGGCATATCCACTTGACGCAAAATCTGAATCCCTGAGGCAGCCCAAAAAGTTGAAAAGTTGAGTACCATCTTTGTTACTTCCTTCTCCCCAACTTCTTATAATAGGACCTTCATACCAAGTGAGGTAGTGCAGATTGAGAATCCCAAAAGTTATGGTTTTTTAGTAACCAAAAATACCAAAATGAGGAACATACTTCCTGTAATTAAATGTAAATATATCAAATTCAATCATTGAAGTAATCATAGCTACTTTGATGTCATATTATTACATATAAATGTAAACATACAACTAAATGGAGTTAAAGTTATGTACTCTGGAAAAGAAATGAAGAAGCTTAAAAACTTAAAAATATAAAAATCAGTAGACATTCAGAGTAGAACATATATAATCTCTTACTACAAAGAGTACACAAGTGAATGCAGTTGATATTTCGATCTGACAGAAGTGACCACCAAATGGAACTTCCTAACTGATTTGTACACTTGCCCATAAGAACTCAAATATAGACAACACAGAGTATACTTTGATGTAGAAGCCAAAAACTTAAAAATACTATTTGGCGGTTGTAGACATTCTGAGCATATCCCAACTTCTTCACTATTCAATATACCCATGGGGACATTACTATTTCCTATTGCTGCCAATTATTGAAAAGCGCACATGCTACAAATAGTTAGCGTAAGATCCTCGTATAAGTGTATGAACTTTATTATTTCCACTGACCGCATATTTATTTGAAGAAGGTAAATGAAAGGGTTCAGATAGAAGAAAATACATAGCTGAAGCTCTAAAGCATCCATTAGTTATTCGTTATTCTTGACATGTTTACCTTGACACAGTTGAGTGAATTTTTACCAAGTCATCGACCTCCGAAACACTTAACATTATGTAGTCTAATTGAATTAAAAAAGCATAATAATGAACTAATGAGCCTTTGAAATAGAGGTCGAAAAACTAATATGAATCTTATTAACGTAAGGTCAATATGAAATAATGGTTGAAATAACTTAGGAAGACCAGTTGAGACAAACTCAATTTCAGTTACTATTCCAGACCTTGTCATTGGTTCTATAGTTATGAAGCCTTCCTATGCTTCTTTTGATTTCACTTAATTCCTCATTACTGATCGTTAGGAAAAATATCATGTGCTGTAATGGACTTGTAGCTCTCAGAAGAGAATAGATTCTTAAAATTACTTATCTAAGCAAGCCTTACAATTTTGTCGTTTCAACCCCTTAATATGTTATTATCAAAACTAAATAGGCATGAGTATCTGAAATTTAACAATAATCCACATTTCTGATAGACATATTTAGTAAGCTCATATTGGTGCTTGTCAAGTTAATTGTTACATCCTTTTTAGAAAGGGGAAAAAAGACCGACTAATCTGCCTAACTTCACCGACAGGTTCACTAACCTTTCACAACCTCTTCATTGGTGTGGGTGGTTCAATTGAGCCACCGCTACTGAAAGATTCAGATTCAACAAATGTCGCTTTCAGCTCTACCTCGCTAGCATCGAATGATTTGGCCCTTTTAATGTTCCTCTCGCTAGTGCCTAGTAGAGATATATGTTCTTTTTCCGTGTAGGACAGAACTATTAGACTTGACTGAGTACCATTAGAGTTTTTCAAGGATGACTTTCTCAGTTGAATGTGAAATAGTCTCTTCGGCAACATTTTTTGGGTCTGATCAACACGGAGAAGTTGGTTCTGGAAACAAAAGAAATCATTTGCAGAAGTATATTAAGTATATATAAACACATATTAAGTATATATAAACATAGACACTAAGAAATATAAGTAAGAGGTAACCTTGACGCAGGTTGTATCAAATATGTCCTCTGCCTTCATGGAGAGAAGTTTTTCGGCTGGATCACCAGAAATGAAGGCTCTTGTTGAACCACTGTCATCATAATGAGTTAATACTTGAAATTTTATTTGTAAATATGTGATATTTTACCACAATAAATTTATGTATATAGCATAAACGTAATACCGAGGCACCAATGTTGTGTGTCTTTGACATTTGCGCAATCAAACTGCTTCTTCTCTTTTGTGCGTTTTTTCTGTTTGCAGCTTGAACATTCTAGGACGCAAAACTTTTGAAGATCATCCGATATTGATATTTCGGCCTCAATGTGGAAAACTCCAACCTGTAATGCCCAACAAAAACTGTATATCTAACTCTATTCCATCAATAATTTGAGCTAGTCTAAATATTTCTGAAACCTACTGAAGTTGTTGTTACAATTTTTGCAATAGAAACGAGTCGTTGGTGAACATGATTCACGGTAAGAGAAGTGGATGATCCCGCGAAGTTACCCGACACATTGCCCAAAAGCACGTCTTTGTTTGTCTTTGCCATATTATGACAACAGAAAAATTGCGAAATATGTTTTTTATGGCACGCTAAAGCTAGAGATGTATAGTAAGAAGTCCATTCCAACTGATCAACTGTAATGCTTGCAAATAAGTAGGATTTATGCGTATCGTGGAGTTGAATATGGTTTGCAAGGATAAACCTGTACATATGAAATGATCGTGTAATAGTGTATGGTATAAAAAAGTGAGATTTCAATAAAACAATGTAAGTCACGCATACTTTGATAACCAGAGATTCCAATGTTCCATGCAAGCATTACAGCGAACTCTTTACCCTTTCCCATTTGAGCTGCCAATTCAGCTCCTTCAATTTCCCCGAAGTCGTCCCATAAAGTAAGCAGAAATTTGTTTCGTCTAAAAGCATGAGGAATACATGAATATAACTTTTTCTCGAATCTATAATAAGATTGTGTCAAAATTTGAAAACGTAAAATACCAATGTATAAAACAGAAGGTTGTACTTACTGATCATCAGAAATAGTAACCTCGTGAATCCTATTTTGAGTGCGTCATGCATATTTTGAAGGGCCACAACAGAGAACAACTCCTACAATATCTGGTGGAAATAAAGAAATATGAGGTCATTACATGTGGGGATCTGAGCTGAGAGAAGGTGATGGTTCACTTTTGATTTGTTTGATTTCCATATATATGTAAAGGCAATAGGACGAACATACATGCAAATTATTATAGAACCCTCCACATGTTAAACGACCAATGAAAGAGGGCCAGAAAGAGTCCTTATACTTGTAAAAAGGTACAAATACCTAATGCTAAAGGTACAAAGAGTTAATGCCATGTTAGTCCCATTGTTTTGGCTTATATAAAAGAGAATATATAGAGAGAGAATTTTTACATAATTATAATTAAAAAATATTTTGATTCTTTCTTTCGATGTTCTCAATACTAGTTTGAAGTCTTAGCAAAATTTCTATAATTGCTATTGCTTTGCAATATCAATACATTTCTCAGCCGCAATAAAAAAAAATAACACAATGCATATCTTTTTTTTTTATATGTTCTATTTTACATTTGTTCAAAATATTTTTCATATTTGACTAGTTTTACATACACAAGATTCTTGTATTTTGTCAATTTTTGCAATTTATTTTATAGAGTTATATAAGTCGTTCTTTTAAGCCAATATTTTTATCATTCAACATATTAATATTAATATTGATGTTTGTTCAATATTTTTTTTATGGTTTAAGCACTAAATATATATTATAATATTAATAATTCAATCCCTGCACCTTTTAAAATAAAGTAGGACACTGTAAAATGAAAGAAAAAAAACACGATATCTTTTAAGAAGGATGCGGTGGTACACAACCAAAATGGAAAGAATGTTAAAAGGGCATGATAACGCGGGTAAAATTTAGCGGACGCCTCACTTTGCTTTTCATTCTAAAATATTTTCACATTTAGTTTTTTATAATTTGAACCCCTGAATAAAAATTATGAATTCACCACTATATGTGACTGTATCTAGGATACACTGTCTTTGTCCCACTCTCCTTCCTCTCATTTTTTGTATGTGTTTCATAATTTCATATATTTGTGCATCTAGTATTAAATTCTATGAGTATATCTAGTAGAATATGAAAGCATGTATCTGACTAAGAAGATGAAGAAGAAAAAGAGGAGATACACATATGTATCTCTTCAAAATATCTAGGGTAAATGTATATAGATTCATACTTGTTAGCCCAGAGATGAACATATGTATCTCTTCAAAATATCTAGTGTATATGTGCATAGATGCATACTTGTCAAGCCATTTTACCTTAACTATGATGATACCCACCTCAAAAAAACTGAAACCCGCTTAATTTCCCTCGAATTTCCCTCTTGCCCAAGAATTCACACATCAAAGACACATTGTACATTCCCTTTTCTCTTTACTCATTTTCTCGAAAGAAGATCATTGAGAAGAAGGAAAGAGAGATCACCTTTGTTTCCCAAAAGAAGATCGATGAGAGAGAGAAAAAAATTCAATTAGGAAGATAAAAGTCCTGGAATGATTTTGTAATTTTTTTAACGGAAAATGGTCAAAAAGAAATTATGCATAATTGAGCAAAAATACCTTTTAAGTTTTCTTTTATCATATGTTCTTTATATTTCTTTTAAATATCTTAAGTTGTTAATTATTGCAATTTATAATGTCTATTACATAATTTCCAAATATATCAATTTTATCTCTAAAATTTCTAAGTTCAAATTTACTATTAAAATTTCAATTATATCACATAAATTAAAATAATAAAATATTTATTTATTTTATTTTTAAAAAGAGAGCAATTCTCACCTTGCAATGCATATCCCAACTTTAGGTATTTATACCAACAAAATCTTTCACATTGCATATCCCAAACCCAAACTCGTTCATACATCCACGATTCGCAAAATAAAAAAAGATTATTTAAAAAAAAAAAATAGGGACTCGTTCAGGTTTAATCTATTTAGGGGAAAAGGGCCCACACACGCAGTTTGGGGTGAGTGGAGGAAATCGTTGAAACACTGATTGATTTTTTAAAAATATTTTTAAAGAAAAACATTTTGAATGACAAATTAAGATACAATATAAAATTGTTTTAAAAATATAGAATAAAATATAAAATATAAATATTAGATAATAAACAAAATAACATGAGAAAAAAACAAAAAAGTAATAATATGATCATAAAAAATCACTAGTTACATAAAAAGTGTTGTTACTTAACCATTAATTTTAAAGATACTATATAATAAAATTTAAGTAACAATCACATAAATATTTAAACAAACAAAATAATACGATACAATAGATAACTTAGTCCTTTCTTTTAATTAAATGATATAATAAAAAAGAATTATTTTTCTTATATTCCATTATGTTGATTTTTTTCTATTGTATCTTTGTTATTGTTGTTCTTAATTTATAATAAAAAAAGCAGTATATCTTTTTATAGGTGGAAAATATACTTCAAACTCAAAAGGACAATGTCATTTTCAAAAGTATTTTCCAACAAAGTGCTTGTACTTTTCACAAGTTATTCTTTTCTAAATTTCTATATATAAATAAATGTATAGAAAAATAAGCAAACATCAAATAAAGAACATGTAATTAATCTTTTGATATATATATATATATAACCATAAGAAAGCTCTTTCAAGAAAACTTCCTTGCAATAAGGATCTAATTACTTCTATGTTTATAGATAAATGAAAATAATAAATTCTGAATCAGCCTCTGAGCTATAGTCATCCCACTATTGGCTCTTCCACATCATCATAGAACTTGAGCCACTTCTTGGTTTTACACAACTTCATAAAAAAGTACCATCCAATTCCTCCAACAGTCATCAATCCACTTATAAGAAACACAATCTTAGTTGCAATAGCCATTATAAACACCAAAAATACACTAGGAATCAAGCACATAACAATCAATCCTGGCATCTTCATTGGTACTTTATATGGTCTATTGACCAATGGATACTTTCTTCTCAACCAAAGAAAAGATGCTAATTCCAAAAACATACCTAAACTATACAAGAAATTAGCTGAAGATATTATATCAGTAAAGTTCATATAAGACATACTTAATGAAATTGCTGTTGATAATAATATCCCAACCCATGGTGTGTTAAACCATTTTGACCTTAATGCAAAGAATTTAGGCAAAAATGCTAATTCAGCCATACCCAAAAGCTGAAAAGAACAAGTACTTAACTGAGCTTCAAATAATCCAATTGATGATAGTATAGCTCCAACTTCAATCCAAAATTTCAACCATTTACCAGAAATCATCTCCGCCGCGTTCGCCATAAACCCTGTTTCCCATTCCCTTTGATCAACTGATACTGCTCCAGTAACAGCCATGAGTGGGATTAAATAACCAAAACAAGTTAAGATTACTGATGAAAAAAGTGCTTTAGGAAAAGTTTTTTTCGGGTTTTCAACTTCACCAACCAAAGTACTCACATTATCCCAAAAATTCAAATTCCAGAACAATGAATTGAAGAACATATTCCAATCCTTCTTCACCCCTTTTTGCCCTAAACTAATCCATCTATGAGGCTGAATCTTCGGAATCGCAATCAACGACATTATAATGAAAGGTGCAAGTGATACAATCCCAAGAACAACAGCAACATAACCCACAATAGCTAATCCAGTATAATTCAAAAACGATAACAACAATGTAGATACCAAAATAGCCATATATCTCGGAACCCCAGAACTGAAAATTGGGAAAAGCTTCTCCATATAACTAATACACAAAACAGGAAAAGATGCAATGTTGATAACACCGCTCAGAAATTTCCATGTACCCATAAGTGAACCCCAAAAGGAGCCAAAAGCTGTGTAAGCCCATGTAACAAAACCGCCATTACCAGGGAAAGTAGTTGATAATTCAGCAGTAATTAAAGCTTCAGGTACACTCCAAATAAAAGGGAAAATGAGAAAACCAAGAATTGCAAAAAGAGGACCAGCAGATTGAACGGCTGGTTCTTCACCATAAGGGCCGCCAGCAACTTCAAAGTAGATGAGGAAGATGAGAGGGATTAGGCTAAGTTTTTTACTCTTTTTGACAGTTTTTGCGGTGGTTATGGGGATTTCTTCGGAGTTTTCAGCCATGGTGGAAACTTGGGTTTGCTTCTCCTCTGCCATTGCGATTGTTTTTTTAAGGAGGATTCTGAATGTAAATACAATGGGATTACGAATAAATATAAGGATTTGCAGTTAATCTTATCTAATTATGTACTTATCTTTTATATTAGACCAAAATATTAACTTTTATAACTTTTTTAGGTAAAGGAGTCTTTTTAGTTTGAAAGGAATGAGTTTGTGATAGTGTTTTAATTAACTTGTATAATTTGATGTTTAACATTATGTGCAATTCTTCTTATCACCCAACCTGACAAATATCTTTTTGATACTAATTGTCTACACGTAGGGTTGTTTATGGTTATGGTTAAAAAATTAAATCGAATCGCAATTCGAATTAAACTGATATTTGGTTGGATTTGGTTAGGTTTGATTTTACATTTTAAAAAATCGTTACTATTTGGTTTGGTTTTGGTTTTACTAAAAAATATCTGCAAAAATAACCAAATCGAACCGATAAATTATATATATACATTTTATAATTATTTATATATCATTCATAAATAAAATATAAATATTTTATTAAATTTTAATTAACTTAAGTCTTTAACTTTATCATTTTCTCAAGCACAACACTTAAATTTCAGCCCAACTATTAAAACCATAATTCTAACTCCACCAAAATTTATTATTTAAGTGATTTTTACCTACCCTACCTAACAAATTCACAGTGCAATTTTTTGAAAAAAAGTATACGCAACTTTCTTCTCTTATTAAAAAATTTGCAGCGCAGTTTTTTTTTTCTTTTTAAAAAAATTTCACAACAGTCTTCTGCTCCTTCTCTTCATCTTCTTCAGTCCTATTGGTCTTTTCTTCTCCAACTTCAAATACAAGAAAAAGTGAAGATTGAAGGTAATTTTTTATATTATATATTTTTTTATTTTAGCTAATTTTAATCTAGAGAGCATGACTTCAAAATTGAGATTTTTTTATATTTCTTTTTTCTATATGAATTTCAGATGAAACAACCAGTAGAGGTTGAAGATTTGGAAGTTCAACCTCAAGTAGAAAATTCTACAACGGATAAAACTCAAGAAAAAGGTAATTTTTCAAAAACTTCTTCTTTGAACAATCCTCTAAATCCTCCGAAGAAACAGAAAAGAATAACTCTGGACAATGGGGGAAGTGGTAGAAAAAGCTCTGAAGTTTGGGATCATTTTTCAGAGATTACTAGTAAAGTGGATGAAGTGAAGGCAAAATGTAAGTACTGTTTCAAAGACTTTAAATGGACTAGTAAGAATGGGACTTCTAATCTTTGGGGACATTTACTTACTAAGTGTACAAAATACCCTTTCAAGTCTTTTGATAAAAAGCAAAGAACTCTTAAACCTATTAAAAGAGGGGGAGCAATAGATATGGAGAAGGTTGTTAATAATGTCACCGAAGTCAGGAGGGCCATTGCTGAGTTTGTTATAATCGATGAACAACCATTTAGAGTCGTTGAGGGTGAAGGCTTTAAGAGACTAATATCACTTATTTTGCCAAATTATGAGTTGCCGTCTCGTATTACTGTTGCTAGACAATGCTTAAACATTTATCAAGAAGAAAAACAAAAGCTTAAAAGACTTGTTAAAGGTCAGCGTGTTTGTATTACTAGTGACACATGGACTTCACTCCAAAATTTTACGTATATGGTCATTACTGTCCATTGGATCGATGATGAGTGGAAGTTGCAAAAAAGGATTTTGAATTTTTTTCAAACTCCAGATCACAAAGGTGAGACTATTGCAAAAGCTATTGAATCATGTTTGTTAGATTGGGGAACAATAACACTTGATAATGCAACAACTAATGATGCAACAATCACACACTTAAAAGGGAGAATTAGTGATTGGAAAGGTGTTATCACGGAAAATAAGTTTTTACATGTTAGGTGCAATGCCCATATTCTAAATTTGATTGTGAAAGAAGGATTGAGTGAACAAAATAAGTCTATTTCTCGGGTTAGAAATGCTATGAAATATGTTAAGTCTTCTTGTGCAAGAACTACTTCTTACAAGTCATATGTTGAAAAGGTTAAACTATATACTCGTGGACTTTTGAGTTTGGATGTTGAGACGAGGTGGAACTCTACATATTTGATGTTAAATACTGCTGTCAAATTTGAAAAGGCATTTTCAATGTATATTGATGATTACTTTAAATATTGTCTTGACTCAGGTGGAAAGATAGAGCATCCATCTTCAGAAGACTGGAGAGATGTGAATGTATTTCTCAAGTTTCTGGAGATTTTCTATCAAACCAATTTGAAATTTTCGAGTACGTTACATGTTACTTCAAATACTTTCTTTCATGAGCTTTTTAATCTTCAAAACATAACTGTCAATTATTCAAAGTGTGATGATTCTCTTTTGATTGGTATGGCTAAGAAGATGAAAGGTAAGTTTGATAAATATTGAGGTGATTTTGATGTTATGAATATGTTGTTGTTCGTTGCCGTTGTGTTGGATCCTCGTTTCAAAATGAAGTATGTGAAGTTTATTTTTAAGAATTATTATAATTCTGTGGAGGGATGTAGTAAATCTATCAAAGTAACATATACTTTAACTAGCTTATATAATCATTACAAAAATTCTATTGTTGGAACTTCTTGTGAAACTGTTTGAGATTAGAGTGAAGTTAGTGCAATGGATACTTTTGATATGTGGCAATCTCAATGGGAGAAATATCTTGAAAAGAAAATAATAATGTTGATGATAAATCTAATCTTGACAAGTATTTGGAGGATGATGTAGAGAAGATTAAGGATTTTAATATTTTAACTTGGTGGAAAGCTTCATCTGAAAGATATCCAATAGTCTCTAGAATTGCAAGAGATATGCTTGCTATTCCTATATCTATTGTTGCTTCGGAATCTATTTTTAGCACTGGTGGTCTTATTCTTGATTGTTATCGAAGTTCATTGTCACCAAAGACGGCTGAAGCTCTTGTTTGTAGTCAACAATAGTTACGTTCAACATCTACAGAATGCAAGATTGAAGATCTTTTACAAGAAATACAAAATCTTGAAATAGTTGAAAAAGGTATTATTTTACAACTTTTGTGAATCTACTTTGATAGAGTGTATCTAGAACATATTAACCTAATTTTGAGTCCATATATTCTGAGATATATGTATCTGGACGTACCAAAATCTGGTAAGATTCATAATATTACAACATAGTGTGTATTTAAGTAATTAGATTATATACTAGTGAGATTATTGTAAGTTACCCTTAAATAAAAAGTTTTGGCCCAAGGGCCGATCCCGGCCTGACCCCGATCAAGCCTCAAAGGCCAAGGGCTTATATGGGTCGGGCTTATAAGCCCTAGTTTAGGGCTTGAAAAATCCTATCTCAACTCTACCTCAATAACAGGTTGGGTTGGGCCGGCCCCATGGGCTAAGCCCGTTTTGACGGCTCTATTCAATACCATATGCATGTACCAATGCACTTGAAACTTTAAATTTTATGTTAGATACACTAGATGATGAAATTGACACTTAATAATGATACACGGGTAATTGTGAAATCGATACTAAATACACAAATACTGATGGGATTTATGCAGTTTTGACCAATGGCAAAGAAAGATAAAACTCGTCAGCCAACATGGTCCAAAGATACACTGTCACGAGCAGTTAGATTCCGGTAGAACTCTTAAGATGAATAAAGACAAGTGTGTTGAAATCAAGGAATGGAGGATGTTAAGTTTGTGATAAATCTCAAGAAAATAAACATCGAGTGAATTAAAGAGAAAGAATAAATGAGTTTGAATTAAAGAAGGAGTTTCACTAGAAGTAAAACTCTTCAAATGACTGGTGAATTGAAGAGTTGGAGTTCGAACTACAAACACAAAAGAATCAAGAAGTTTGATTTGAAGGAGTAAGGAGTCTAAAATCACAAAGAAGTCAAAATATAAGTGTTAGAATCATACAAAAGGAAGGAATCCAAGCGGCAGGAGGAGTCCAACTCAAAATAGAATTCAAAAAATATAAGAAGTTGTGTCCTAGAAGAATTAGGACTCTAGAAGCCCAAGTGAAGTAAGACACGACAAGCAGCAGTCTATAAATAGAGGTGAAGTCGTCCAGAATAAGTGTGCACTTACAGAGCAAAAAGAGCAATTGAAAAATTGACTTCGAAAGTGCTACCAGCGAACTGAAGGAACACATAGAAGAACCTGATCCTTTTACAGAATTTATGTGTTAGGATTTCTTCTTTGTGATTGAATCTTGATTTAATCTTAGTTAAGTGAGTTATAAACTGAATTAAGAGTGTTGTCTTCAAGTTGAGATAGCTAGAAGAGTTGGGAACACATACCTTGGGAGATTTGTGTTGAAGTTTAGAGGATAAAGTTAGTTCCTAGGATTGCAAGAGTTGTAATCTGAATTCATAACTTGAAGTTTAAGGATTAGAGTTAGTTCCTAGGATTGCAAGAGTTGTAATCTGAATTTATAACTTGATGTTTAGGAATTAGAGTTAGTTCCTTAGGTTACATAGTTTATAATCTTAAATTGTTGAGGCTCATTGATTTAGTGAAGTTGGAGTTAAATCCTCTAGGGATAAAAGTTGTTGTTTTTTATACCTTTTGAGCCGGGTGTTTTCCACGTAAAAATATTGTGTGTTTTCATTTACGGTTGTTACTGCTTTATTGGAACACATTAGGTAACCTATTTCATAGTTAGACAAAAAGTTAAGTTAGTAAATTACTAGGTCGTGCAAACTAATAATTGATATCAAAGCAAATTATCTTATAAAAGGCTAACACTTAAGATAAGATCACGATTAATTATGTACCACCTATTGGTCATAGGAAAGGACAGTCAACCATCAGGCCACCTTTGTTCAACCGATCACACTTCTGATGGTGGAAGGCACGCATGGAGGACTATATCAAAGCTAAATAGAGAAAAGACATAAATACACCATCAAAGTTGTCCCGTATTTGCATAAAGACACCTTAACTTTCAAAGTGTTCTATTACCCCACAGAACTATTTAATATCTTTGTAAATGAGCCATTTTGACCCATTCCTCGTCTATGTAGTCATGCATATTGCTCACTCCCTATGATAGAATTCAACCCGACCCGACCCTGTTCTTTGAAGAAAGTCGTTTTTCCTTTTCTTTTCTTATTTCTCAACTTTCCTTTTCCTTTTCTTCTTCTAAATTTATTTCTTCTCTGTAAGGTCTTTTGTTTTATGTTTTAGTTTTTTTATTTTTCTTTTCCTTCTTTCTTATCAGATTCCTTTTAGTTCCTCTGTTTTTCGACCTGTTTTAGTTGTTTCAAGATTGTCTTTATTGTCGTCTTCTTCTGATTTATTGTCTACTTCACAATCATTTCAAGATTTTGGTAGTAGTTCCCTATTGCATTTACAAACTGAGTGTCGGGTTTTGTTTCCCGATCATGTTTTGTTGTTGGTGAACAAAAATTCAGAAAAAATTAAACTATAAAAAACTTCAAATTAACGTTTTATACTGGAAATTAAAAGATAAAACGAATTCCTACCTTATTTTCTTGGGGAAGATGATGAAGTTGTCAAACAGAGAGAACCAACGTTGATCTTGCTATGGAAAAAAACCATGAAATCAAAAAATTAGGGCTATCAACGGCTATTTTGGGTTTAGAATTGGGGAAGATGACATAAATTGATTAAATAATTAATAATAAAGAAAGAAAATGACATGTGACACTTTTAAATTGGTCCATGGCAGTGAAAACACGGAATGACGTGCCTCATGTGCGTGGTAACAATCCAAACGAGGAAGTGGGTCAAAATGGCCCATTTACAACGATATTAAATAGTTTTGTGGGGTGATGGGACACTTTGAAAGTTAAGGTGTCTTTATGCAAATATGGGACAACTTTGATTGTGTCTTTATGTCTTTACTCAAGCTAAATATTATGAACTAGGGGACAAGATAACTGTGGGACCAATTGTTTTATATTAAAAAAAACGATGGGTTTTTAAGAGTCGCCACTTAATTTATAAAGTGAAAATTAAAAAAGCTATTTTTTTCAAAAGATTAAAAAAATAAATAGAAAATCTAATGAAAATATTAAGGGGGTTCGGGTTCATATTAACATTTCGGGAAGGGTTTGAAAGCAACCGAAAGTTTTGCTAACACGCGGTTATCCGATAATTAACTATTTAGCTAACATTTAAAGAAATATGCATACTTGACTAAATTACGAAAATAAATAGTTTAAAACTTGAAATTATTTTTAAGGGAAAGGGAAATGTTAGAGAAATATTACTTAAGTAAATAACCTACAAATATTCTAAAGAGGGTGAGATAAAAAATAGATAACCTTGTTTAATTGTAGAAAAATATAAGTGTTAAACTCAAAATGGTTTCCTTTGGGGAATTGAATTT